>CAWUFW010014415.1:0-414792 GCA_963921515.1 Calotriton arnoldi
CTGTCAGTTGATGCCTTTGTGTTCTACTGCAGCTTCCCAGAGTGTTCTAAAGAACAACTAGAGTGCTAACAGCCTTACTTATGACAAAAGTATGGCACACCTGAAGCCATCTTGATTGGAATAAACTGGTAACACTTAAAACATTTAATTTAAAAAGGAACAAAATGATGGGGTTCATTTTGTCATAGAAATTATGGTTAGTGCTGTAGAAAGAAAAATTAGGACATGTTTCAAGTGTGATCTCAAATATCTTCCTGTTAGATTTCAACAGGAGCAGCCTGTCAGTTGATGCCTTTGTGTTCTACTGCAGCTTCCCAGAGTGTTCTAAAGAACAACTAGAGCGCTAACAGTCTTACTTATGACAAAATTATGGCACACCTGAAGCCATCTTGATTGGAATAAACTGGTAACTCTTAAAACATTTAATTTAAAAAGGAACAAAATGAGGGGGTTCATTTTGTCATAGAAATTATGGTTAGTGCTGTAGAAAGAAAAATTAGGACATGTTTTAAGTGAGATCTCAAATCCTCTTCTATTTCATTAGAAAATTCTGACATGTAGACTGAAACAATAACTTTCAATACCAGCAGTAGACTTCCAGTTAACTCCCTGGTGAGCAGTAGCTTTACTACAGTGATCTAATGAACAACTAGAGTGCTAACATTCTGAATTTATGGCAAATGTGTGACACATCTGAATGCCTTCTTGATGGAATCAAAGTAAAAAACTGAAAGCATTTCCTACTGAGGAGACTGCAGTAAATGACGAAATTAGGAAACTTCATAACAAATAAGTCTCCCAAGATGGCCACCAGAGAAAAAAGAGCCCAAATGTAGCACAAATATCACCCAGATGTAGCCCACATATAGCCCAATGACAGAAGTGTGCAAAACACTTTTTATTTTTATTTTTTCTGCAGTTTTATATAGTGCAAACTGGTCAGGTATTGGAGCGTTACATCTTACTTGGACCCCTTATTGCGTATTTTGCACTGAAGTACATGAGATTGATCTTGCGAAACATTGAACTTTATGATTCTGTTAACCTGAAGTTGCTCTGAACCGGGCTTTGTAACACCCGTTTTTACCTACTGGTTTTAATTAATTCTCACTGTATTGTATTAGGAAAGAGGATTTACTGTTTTTATGTACTCTTTTATGATCTATGTTTCTAAATCAGATCAAATAAAGTTTAATGAATTCTATGGCAGGACGGAGGTGAGGATTATGCATATCTTTCCTCACTTTATTTGCATAGCAATTCAAAGAAAACGTAACAGAACAATCATTAAACAAAAGACTACACAACCCATGAACCATTAGGGGGGTAGTCTCCAAGGCAACTATAGTCCAATCATATCACAGTCCATCGTATATAATATCGTGACGTCCCTTCCGCTTCCTCTTTCTTCACTGCTCGTCAGTTAAGTGCATTCCTTACATTCTTGGCTTAATCTGACGTTGTTGCTGTTTGTATAGCGGTTTCTTGTGCACGTTATTAGCATTATTGCCTTGGTATTGTTTCATATTCCCTGCGCAGCAGGCTCCTGCCCGAGCGCGTTCTCCCCCTCGCAGTTTCTCCCGCTGTGTGCTCTGCGCGTGGTGAGATCCTGTCAGGCGCGTCTGGTCCGAGCGAGGCAGCTCCGTCGAGCGCTCCCGCTGGTCTTTACGCGTTTGGGAATCCGGTCACTCCTTTAGTGTCCACTTGATTCCCGACCAACCCTCGCCTAATTTTGACACCGCTACACGGTGATTTCCCCACACGGCCACGTTAGTGACCAGAGCCACCTGGTGGTGGTAATTGGTATTGCGCCTCAGTCTATTCTTATAACAGCTTCGGGGAAAGCCCAGCTGTTGGAGCACCGGTGAGGGGGCTGTCTTAAGGATTTTAAGGGTATTTGTTCTGTGCTCACACCCTCTGCTATCATGTCTTCTCCAGAAGACCATTTTTACTCCTCCTACCAGGAAGTGGAGGAGGAATGGCCCCCCAACTTCTCCCTCCAGCAGTGGACCAAGCCCTCGCTCTGACTATTTCTAGGGCGCTGGCTCCTCTTAGTGATCAGGTTGATAAGCTGGCGAAAAGCATCCCTGGGGTGTTCAGTGACCCAGATCTGGTGGTGGCGGGTCCAAGTAACTCCCAGATGGGGAATAAAAGGGCCGTTAAGCATAACGCGGGGCACTTGGAAGGATTTGATAAACTTACGGAGACCTTCCTCAAGAGTGCGCGAACGCTAAAACATGCACCCTGCCGGGAGGAGGAGGGGCCCGGAGAAAATTGTGACACTGTCACCACTATTGTAGACCCCTACGGCGGGTTTCCCTTTGAGGGAGAGGGTGTATCGGAGGAAGATTTCTCCTCCGATGAGGATAAGGACTCGGGGCGTCCCTGGCGTCCAGAGTCCCACTCCTCTCAGTCCCCGGTTGGGGACGGGGTCCACTCGGACATGTTCGAGCCTACCCAAATTTACCATCCTAGGTCGGCAGAGTGGACACCTGACGCCAAAGTGGCAGAGTATGTGGTGGGGAAAATCCATCAACCCCTTGAAAGGGAGGTCAGGAATAGGATGAGGGGAGAATGCCCCAGGCCCTCACTGAAGGGGAAGGTGGCACACACGCCTGAAATTGATGAGAAACTATGTACCTTTTTCTCCAAGTATATGAGGGATCCCAAGAAAGGAATTGATAGGTCTTGGACGTGGTAGGGCCCTTGACCCAAATTATTCAATTGACGGAGCGTTCCAAAGAATCAGGATCCCCTTTGTCCACTGATATTGTGGCTGGTTGGGCGCACTACCCTAAACCCTAAAACACTACCCCCTCCACTACCCAAACACCACTGCACTACCCTAAACCCTAAAACACTACCCCAGCACGACACCCTACACTACCCAAACATAACTGCACTACCCTAAACCCTAAAACACTACCACCAGCACGACTCCTACACTACCCAAACACCACTGCACTACCCTAAACCCTAAAACACTACCCCCAGCACGACTCCCTACACTACCCAAAGACCACTGCACTACACTAAACCCTAAATATACCCCCAGCATGACCTCCCACACTACACAAACACCACTGCACTACCCTAAACCCTAAAACACTATCCCCAGCACGACCCCCTACACTACCCAAACACCACTGCACTACCCTAAACCCTAAAACACTAACCCCAGCATGACCCCCTACAAAACCCAAACACCACTGCACTACCCTATACCCTAAAACATGACCCCCTACACTACACAAACACGACTGCACTACCCTAAACCCTAAAACACTACCCACAGCATGACCCCCTTCACTACACAAACACCACTGCACTGCCCTAAACCCTAAAACACTACCCCAGCACTACCCCCTACACTACCCAAATACCACTGCACTAACATAAACCCTAAAACACTACCCCCAGCACAACTCCCTACACTACACAAATACCACTGCACTACCCTAAACCCTAAAACACTACCCCCAGCACGACTCCCTACACTACCCAAACACCACTGCACTACCCTAAACCCTAAATCTACCCCCAGCACGACCCCTACACTACCCAAACACCACTGCACTACCCTAAACCATAAAACACTACCCCCAGCATGACCCCCTACACTACACAAACACCACTGCACTACCCTAAACCCTAAAACACTACCACCAGCATGACCCCCTACACTACTCAAACACCACTACACTACCCTAAACCCTAAAACACTACCCCAGCACGACCCCCTACAGTACCCATATACCACTGCACTACCCTAAACCCTAAAACACTACCCCAGCACGACCCCCTACACTACTGCACTACCCTAAACCCTAAAACACTACCCCCAGCACGACCCCCTACACTACCCAAACACCACTGCATTACCCTAAACCCTAAAACACTACCCGCAGCACGACCCCCTACACCACCCAAACACCACTGCACTACCCTAAACCCTAGAAAAGAAACCCCCACCCCATGCCCAATCCCCCTTACCTCTCACTCCTCATGGTTCCTCTCTCCTCGTGGTTCCTGCTTCACGTCATCTCTGAGGGGCGGTGCACGTCGTTGTGAGGAAACGGAACAGCCTCTGTTTCCTTACAACGACATGGATCGTCTACATGTTTTTAGAACGCATGGTCAATTACCATACATACCTTTACAACAAAATTCGTTGTAAAGGCATGCGTGGTAAATGACCATGCATTCTAAAAAAATGCGTAGTAATGACTTTGTGATGTACAACGCATGCGTGGTAATGCATGCATTGTAATGGTATCGCAAAGTAAAAAAGTCGTTGTAACGGCTGTTTACCGATCGAAGCTGGCCCCTGTTCTTTAGTGAGACGTTTATTTGATTAATTAGGAGGAAGGAATGGGTTTTTTTACCGAAAAGTGCATTCCCGGCTGTTGTATTATGAAAATGTCCGCGTGGCCTGGTTTCACTTCCGTGAGAGAGTGGAAGAGTCTGTTTGGATCTAAAGGAGTTCTGTTGTTGGACGGGGCCGGCGCGACATGTCATCAGAAAACATAGCTAATGGAAAACGTCTTCCCTGAAGTGTGGAGCAGTGCCATAAGAGGTCAACGAGTGTCCGTCCCACCGCAGTATGACCGTACCGCGTGACCCATGTGCCGCCTCCAGAGTACGGGAGGCAGAAGCGGCATCGCAGGTCCTCTTGAAGACCGTTGTAGCACTAATTCTACATTTTGGTACTAGGGCATTTTAACTTCGTTGTTCCTGCCAGATACAAAGAGAAGATCCTGTGTTATTCAGTGCCCTCGTTACCTTTTTTGTGGGTTGTGGTGCTTGTCACTTCGCTGCCCCGCCGGTGCACACGACTGGGCACCCCACCTCGTGTGCCATCTGCAGGGCCTCTGCCCTCGGATCACTGGTTTCGGTTTCTGGAGTGGCAACATAAACAGTTGCTCCCAAAGGACTAGCCTGAACACTTAGATGAATATCCCCTGCACCAGCATTCCACGGAAATTCTTTCCTAGCTCTCCCACGTCAACGAGCACGGCTCCGCTCGCGACACCGTATGACGTCATCGGAGCCATAAGAGGACCTCGTCGGCGTGCTGACGTCAGTTCCACCCATTTTTTCCTTGCCACCGAGGCAAACAGGGGACCGAGACATTTTCACATGTATACATAGTATAATAAATATATATATATTCACTGAAAAACCATAGGTTTCAGGCACGTTATAGTTAGAAATGAGCATTTAAAAAACCTTAGAAATTCACTGAAAAAACCATAGGTTTCAGGCACGTTATAGTTAGAAATTAGCATTTAAAAAACCTTAGAAATTCACTGAATAAGCCCATAGGTTTCAGGGGCGTTATAGTTAGTTGGACATTTCACTCGTACAAAACCATAGAAATTCCCCCGTTATAGTTAGTTCAGCTAACTATAACTCGCGCGCCCACAATGCACTGCTGATGACGTCACATATTACATCACTCATGACATGGTCAGTGACATCACTCATGACATCACTGATGACATCTCAAATGACATCACTGATGACATCACTGATGACATCATCCAGTGAATGTGTGTTTTTCTGAAAATTAAATATGTTTTATATATGTATATCTCATAGTCGATGGAAGAATAAATGGGTATATAAGTGTCTAAATGGATGATTCTTTTTGTAAAATTGATTGTATAACTGACTAAGTGTATCTTAGTGAATAAATGGGTTAGTGAGTAATGTTTAAATATGAAAATATCTGTATCAGTCTCTCACTTTGTGTATAAGTGGCTGCATGGGTTGGTGAGTAGCTACATGAGTGTCTATATGGGTTATTAGTTGGTTTTTTGAGTATCAGTATGAGTGTCTGAGTGTCTGTATGGTTCGGTGGGGGTATTACTTAGTGCATAGATGCATGAATGAGTGACTCACTGTTTGTATGTGTTGAAGACAGCATGTGTGCAGGACTGTATAGGTGGATGAGTATGTGTATGGGTGTGTTAGTGAGTGAATGACTGTCTCAAAAGTGTCTTTATGAGTAACTACATATGTTTTAAACTAGTATATGTGAGTATTGGTGTATATAAGTGAGTATATGTGAGAGTGAGAGATTGGAAGAGTTCCTGTACAAATAAGTAGGGGTTTCTATAAGTGATTGTTTAAGAGAGTAAGTATGTGTAAGTTTCTGTAGAAGTAAGTGTGGTAGTGTGTGTATAACTGTATATGCAAGTAAATGGATGTTTGATACTTTGTTTGCATGTGTGACTATGTGTGTGAGTAACTCTATGGATGAGTGCCGGTGTGTAACAGGATGTATAGGTGTATGAGTACATATGATGAGTGAGTACATGTATGAGTGACTGTATAGGGACTGTTGGTGAATGAGTGGATGTGTGTGTAGATCTTGGAATTACTGAATAGGTGTGTTGTAACTGGTATTGGTATGTCCATTGTTTTGAAAATGTTAGTTTGTATTTTTGAGTGTGTGTATCAAAGGTTATATTAGGGTGAGAGGAGGTCTGCCACTCTATCACAAGGATGATGTCATGAGTGATGTCATCAGTGATGTCCTTTGAGATGTCATCAGTGATGTCATGAGTGATGTCACTGACCATGTCATGAGTGATGTAATATGTGACGTCATCAGCAGTGCATTGCGGGCGCGCGAGTTATAGTTAGCTGAACTAACTATAACGGGGGAATTTCTATGGTTTTGTACGAGTGAAATGTCCAACTAACTATAACGCCCCTGAAACCTATGGTTTTTTCAGTGAATATATATATATATATATTATCTACTGGCGGTCGCCAGTAGATAGTTATAGTTAGGACCTATTTTCCTTAGGAAATTCACAACATTCTATTTGAAATAACTTTGGCGCCGGTTGACGAATCTTCGCGAAATTTTCAAAACTTATGGCCCGCTCCAGTCAGCTCCTATCTTGAAAGTTTCGGGGTGATTCGGCAAGCGGGGTCCGAGAAAAAAGGTGGGTCCCAAAACGTGTTTTCTCCATGTTATTTCCCATAGGAAACTTTAGACACGGCTACAGCCCGAACTGCTGATCGGAATTACACCAAATTTGGCAAAAAGGTAGCCCTTGGTTCAGAAAGCGCCCTTCTTTTAAATAGTGTAAATCCGTTCAGTAGTTTCTGAGAAATTAAAAAAATAGAGGTCAAAAAATCAATTTCCCATAGGAAACTTTAGACACGGTTACAGCCAAAACTGCTGAACGGAATTACACCAAATTTGGCAAAGAGGTAGATCTTGGTTCTTGGTTCAGAAAGAACCCTTTTTGTTAAATGGTGTAAATCCGTTCAGTAGTTGCTGAGAAAATCAAAAGTAAAAACACATATATATCTATGGCCGCGTAGGATCCGCGCACACTCCTGATCACGAGCTGTATGCTAATTGGCTGTCAACACTCCAAACCAGGAAGTGTTGGCAGCCATCTTGTGCCTCGGTAGAACCGAGGCACAAGAAAAGAGAAAAACAAGTGCGCAAAACGCAAAAAGGGGGCAGGGTAGAAACACCCTGACCCCCTAGGCCTGCTCAGGGGGTCCCACAAGGACACCCAGGGCCAAAAAAAGAATTTTTTTCTTAAAAATCGGTGGGATGCGCGTAGGATGCGTGGATCCCGCCGGGTGGGCCAAGTCCCGGAAGCATGCGGGGGTTAATAAAAATGTGTGGGGGGCCTCTAAGGCCCCCCCCCGGGGCTTTGAAATAAAAATAGTACGGGAGGGCACTCGGCCCTCCTGCAGGCCCGGGGACCGCCACCCCCCGGGCTTCTTTTAAAAAAAAAAAAATTACCTGTGTGGGGGGGGCTCAAGCCCCCCCACACGCACCTCCCCGGGGCACTAAGAATTTTAATTTGGGGGTCCGTTTCGGACCCCCGAGCCCCGGGGACCACCACCTCCCCGGGGCTTTGCACATGTTGGGAGGGGGGCAGTGCGGCCCCCCTCCGGGAGCCAGTGATGGCCCTGGGGACCGCCACCCCCCAGGGCTGGCTCCTGCAGTGTCCCGGGGTGCCCACCCCCGGGACACTGTAGTTTGCTATGGCAGGGAGGGAGCCTCGCAGCTCCCGCCCTGCCATAGCAAACTGCTTTGTTTTGGAAGAGAGAGCAGGAAACCTGCTCTCTCTTCCAAAAACCAAAGACGATTGCTTTTCCACACGGGGAGCTGCATCTTAGCAGCTCCCCATGTGGAAAAGCAATGCCGGCTCCCGAGGGACGCGGGGAGCCGGCGGGATCGTGGGGGGATTGGGGACCCCCCACGGTCCCCAATGGAGAGGGCCAGCCCCGGGGATGGGGTCTCCGGGGCTAAAAGTGGCCCGGGAGGGGGGCCACGCGGCCCCCTTCCCCAAAAATGAAATAAACATTTAAAAAAAAAAAAAAGGCCGGCCCCGGGGGATGGGGGTCCCCGGGGCCATAAGTGGCCTGAGGAGGGGGGCAACGCAGCCCCCCTCCAAAACATTGGGAAAAAAAAAAAGGCCATGCCCCGGGGGATGGGGTCCCCGGGCTGATTAAGGCCTCGGGAGGGGGGCCACGTGGCCCCCTTCCAATTTAAAAAAAAAAATATATATTAGGGGGCAGGCTCTGGGGGATGGGGTCCCCAGGGCCAATAAATTAGAAAAGAAGGGGGGCCACACAGCCCCCTTCTTAAAAAAAAAAAAAAAGACCGGCATCGCGCCGGAGGCCACGCCCTCCTTGCAGCACTCTGCAAACGCGCCCTGGCGCATTTGCAGATGGGGAACGAATTCCCCTTGAATACTGGGGGTCCCTGGGGTCAACTAGCCCACCAGGAACCTCCAGTATGCGCCAGGGGCTGCGTTGCAGAGAGGTGTTCTGAGGCCACGCCCCTTTTTACACCTCTCTGCAACGCAGCTCTGTGGCGCTTAATGGAGGTAGCTGGTGCGCTAGTTGCACCCCAGGGACCCTCTGGATTCAAGGGGAGTTAATCCCCCAAATTAAAAAGCACCACGGGGCGCGTTTGCACAGTGGTGAAGGGAGGGGGCGGGGCCTGAGGTGACATGCATGCAAACACGCCCTGTGGTGCATTTTAAGTTGGGGGATTAACTCCCCTTGAATCCTGAGGGTCCCTGGGGTGCAACTAGCCCACCAGCTACCTCCATTAAGAGCCACAGAGCTGCGTTGCAGAGAGGTGTAAAAAGGGGCGTGGCCTCTGAACACCTCTCTACAACGCAGGCCTGTGGCACTTACTGGAAGTACCTGGTGGGCTAGTTGGGCCCCAGGGACCCTCAGGATTCAAGGTGACCTAATACCCCAACTTAAATCGCGCCACAGGGCGCGTTTGCACAGTGGTGCAGGGAGGGGGCGGGGCCTCAGGTGACATGTCTGCAAACACGCCCTGTGGCGCGTTTTAAGTTGGGGAATTTATTCCCCTTGAATCCTGAGGGACCCTGGGGGCCAACTAGCCCACCAGGTACCTCCAGTGCGCACCACAGGGCTGCGTTGCAGAGAGGTGGTCCAGGCCACGCCCCTTTTTACACCTCTGTGCAACGCAGCTCTGTGGCGCTTACTGGAGGTACCTGGTGGGCTAGTTGGACCCCAGGGACCCTTAGGATTCAAGGGGACTTTATCCCCCAACTTAAAATGGCCAGAGGGCATGTTTGCACACATGTAACCTCAGGCCCCCCCCTCCCTGCACCAGTGTGCAAACGTGCCCCATGGCGCGTTTTAAGAGGTAGTTTTAATCCCCCTGCCCTATTATGTACTAGGGAGTTACAGAGGAGGTCATGCTAATCACAGGGGTACCCCAACGCATAGTGTTCCCTAGTGTATGTAGGTGTTTTAACTGTATTCTAAGTGTCTTTTACCATAGCACTGGCTCTAGGCCTGGTTAGTCAGAGTCAGTTACCACCAGTACCCGTCTGGAAAAGGTGTGGGCACAGGATGATTTCGCAACAAGGCCTCTTTCTGCTCCTCTGTTGGTTCTTTCTGCACATGTCTTGCTTCTTCCTGGATTTTTCTTCGTCTTTGTGGACTTCTGTTTCTTTCTACATTTCTTTTGCTTCTTTCTGTGCGTTTTTTCTTCTTTCTTCACGTCCTACTTCTGTAGGCATAGTTACAAACTAGCATTTGAAAAACCTTTGAAATTCACTGAAAAAACCATAGGTTTCAGGGACGTTATAGTTAGAAATTAGCATTTAAAAAACCTTTGAAATTCACTGAAAAAACCATAGGTTTCAGGGACGTTATAGTTAGAAATTAGCATTTAAAAAACCTTTGAAATTCACTGAAAAAAACAGAGGTTTCAGGCGCGTTATAGTTAGAAATTAGCATTTAAAAAACCTTAGAAATTCACTGAAAAAACCATAGGTTTTAGGGACAGTTATAGTTAGCTGGACATTTCACTCGTACAAAACCATTGAAATTCCCCCGTTATAGTTAGTTCAGCTAACTATAACTTGTGCCCCCGCAATGCACTGCTGATGACGTCACATATTATATCACTCATGACATGGTCAGTGCCATCACTGATGACATCACTGATGACATCTCAAATGACATCACTGATGACATCACTGATGACATCATCCATGTGATAATTTGATGCATCTTCTCACACCCTAATATAACCTTTGATACACCCACTCTAAATTACAGACTGCCATTCTCAAAACCATACACACTCCAACACCAATAACTATATACACACTCAATGATTCATAGGTCTACACACACATCCACTCACTCACCTGTACAGTCACTCATACTTACGGTCACTCAGTACAGGACTATCATATGCACTCATACACCTATATAGACACTCACACACCGCCACTCATCCATAGAGGTACTCACACACCTAGTCAGTCATGGAAATAATTAATCACACTGCCATTTAGTCACCTATATAGTTATACACACACCACCTCACTTACTCATACAAATACTAGCACATTCTTACACTCTTATACAATCACTAATACAAGTACACACTCATCCATACAGCCACTCTCACAATCACACACTCTCACTTATACCCATTTATATACTCCAACACACATATATACTGCCTTTCACATATGTAGTTACTCACACATGTACCACTGAGATATACATTCACTCACTAACACACCCATACACACACTCACCCACCCACACAGTCCATCACAGATGCACTCTTGAAACCATGCACCCAGTGAATCACCCACTCACACATCTATGCACAGAGTCACACACACCCCACCCACACAAACACTCAGGCACCCATACAGATACTCAGACAACCAATCAATAACCCATGTAGACACTCATGTAGCTATTCGCAAACCCATGCAGCCGCTTACACACCAACAGACAGACGGATACAGACATTCACACAGTTTAGTCACTAACCCATGCATTCAGTAAGATACGTTTAATCACTCACTTATAGAGTCAGTAACGCACCTACTAAATCATCCATTCAGACACTTATACACCCACTCATTCTTCAATATGCCTTTCCCTATATATATTAAACATAATTAAACTTTACAGAAACACACAGTCACTGGATGATGTCATCAGTGATGTCATCAGTGATGTCATTTGAGATGTCATCAGTGATGTCATCAGTGATGTCACTGACCATGTCATGAGTGATGTAATATGTGACGTCATCAGCAGTGCATTGCGGGGGCGCGAGTTATAGCTAGCTGAACTAACTATAACGGGGGAATTTCAATGGTTTTGTACGAGTGAAATGTCCAACTAACTATAACTGTCCCTAACACCTACGGTTTTTTCAGTGAATATATATATATATATATTCCCTGAAAATAATGAAGGTTACAGTTAGGACATAGAATTGAAAAAACTTTAGAAATTCACTGAAAAAAACAAAGTTTATAGGGACGTTGTAGTTAGGCTCAGATTATGCTTGTAAAAATAGAAATTCAGCAGGTATAGTAACTTGAGCTAACCATAAATATGCCCCCACAACGTACTGCTTATGATCTCACATATTTCATCACTCGTGACATGGTCAGTTACATCAATGATGACATCTCAAATATTTTTTTCCCCGCATGTACTGAGGTACTCTCACAGGACTCACTGTGGTCCAGCTATGAGGTACTGTGGGAGTACCACTGGACCCACTGTACAAGCTTCACTTCCATGGTACTGTGGTACAGTAGAAGCTTCTCCAAGGGGGTTTTTGGACTTTCATCTAGAAATCAAGTAAGATAGAGTTGCATCATGTGTTTTTGGATCATTATGGCAGGCAGCAGCTTACTACATGGTGGTAACAATCATCTTCTAGACCACAAATGGAGAATACCTTACAGGGTTGTTGTGGGCAAAAACACAACTGCTCAACAGATGGTGGTTATTAGAAGGAGCAAGTGGTAATGCTGATCTGTTTTATGCAGAGAGAGTATCTGGAGAAGGCATTATGGGAAGCTGTGAAGAAGGTATGAGGTAAATCCAAGATGAGCTCTTATTTGGTGGCAGTGGAACAGGAGAGGGTGAGAGTGAGAGAGACTAGTCCCAGATTCATTTGTAAGTACAGTAAGAATGTTAATAGGATCAGAAATATGTTGCAAAACCGCTGCCAGGTACTGAAGAGGGATCAGATCACTGGGTAATGAATAAGTTCACAGCCACACACTAACCAAGACTTCTCTCTGCATGGCAATGAAAATAACAACAATAAAATCAGAGTTAATGGACATAAACAATTTACTAATTCTAACCGTGCAACAAATGAGTGATAGACGGAGGCTACTGCCCTTTTTTTACAAATATACACTATACATGGACATTAACATAAGGCAAAGGTCCATGTAGTAGTACCAAACAAGTTAAGTGCAATCTATAATTAACTTTTTACAACATTCAAACAAAATAAAATAATTAAATTTCCCCCCAAAACATCATTATTAATTTTTAACTAGCTATGAGTTCAACTATCCTTAGATTTTGCCCTCAGACAGCAATACAGGGGTGAGACAACCACTTCAACCAAAGTATATGAAGTCACCACGGACCACTGCCTACGCTTAAAAAATGAAACAGTAACGTTTCATTTTTCTTTTTTTAAATACATCCTGTTTTCTTTTAAGGAAAACGGACTGTATTTAAAAAAAACTGCTTTATTTAAAAAGCAGTCAAACACATGGTGGTCTGCTGACCCCAGCAGGCCACCATCCCGGGGAGTGCTACCCATTCCTAATGGGGTCGCAAATTACACCTGCCTCATGAATATTAATGAGGCAGGCAATTTGCGATCCCATTAGGAATCGTATACAGTGTCTGAGACACTGTTGTACATTCCTATTTGCGAGTCGCAAATTGAGAGTCGCAAAACGACGCACTTTGTGACTCGCAAATTGGTAGGGTCGTACATCTGGCCCTAAGCTTCCAAGAATTAAAACAAGAACAAACCCTAACATACCTGAAACCACAAATATCCAAACAAGCTTAACAATAGCATAAAATGCTAGCAAGCAAACTGCAATTTTATTTGCAAACAAGGTCTACCCTACTTTGAAACAACAGCCAGGACACTACAGTAAAAAATATCAACGAATAAATTGAACTAAAATCTGACTAAAAACATTTAAACAACAAAAATGTACACTTTTTCATAAATAATAAATGATCAACTAATTATGACTCTCAATAAAATTATAACATATATAGAAACATTTCAGAATGCTAAAAATATTATTATTAATATTATTATTATCATTATTATTAATAATAATAAAGATAATAATAAAGAATAATTTCTCCAACTAAAACTAACATGCAATAATATAAAGCATGCATAGATCAACAAAAGTACATATTATGATGATAATTTAACACATAATTACAAAATAGCAAAATATGAACAAATACAATTCAATAAACAAATCCCACCGAAAACATAAGTAACATAAAAAATAGAATTACTGACAATATTGTAGGTGAAGTCCTCCATAGACAATAGGACTCTACTAAAAACACATAATACATTCACAATATTCACAAAAATAGAGCCTAATAACCCCCAAAATAAAAATAAAAAATATAATCCATCCAATACAACCATATCAAATCCTGGAAAGCCATCCAAAACCCCAAAAATATTGGAAAATCAAAAAATGCTTTTGGAAAAATAAAATAAATGGTTAGTTAAAGAATCCCAACAATTTTGCTTTGTTAAAAAATAATTAAAGGCATCCACCCTCCAATAATTGAAGTTTGATTTCAATAAAAACACCTGTAAAAGAAAACACAGAAAAACCCATCCTCAAAATAAACATGCCCCACACAAACACTAACATACAAGTCAAAGTACCTAAGAATAGATTAAATTATGACATACTGTAAAGAGCTGGTTCTGGGTGATGGTTGGCTAATCTCCAGATGCAGTACAAGATGACAGGTTAGAAAAGGAAGTCTACTAATGTCCCAGACAATAATCCTGCAAAAAGGAGAAAAAACTGCCCATCAGAAAAAAACCTTCTAGCTGATCAAGCCAAACATCAGGGCGAAAAACTGCAGGAGCTGGAGAGAGTGCGGAGAATCCACAGAGTCCAGTGAGTGAGCAATGATTAAAAAATAATTTAGACGCAACTAGATTTCTCAATGGTTTTCCTTTTTAGTGCAAAACAGAACATGACATCATCCAAGAAGAGATTCGTCCATCTTGGATTGGGATAAGAAAACTGTTACATTTGCAATGTATACATGTACTTGTGATGGTCAAAATTAAATATCAACAATCAATAATAAAAGTCTTCATCAATAATTTCTAGGAGATTAAACACCAACAGTTATCCTATATGCAGCTTTTCCCTGAGCGGGCACATGGGGAGACTCAACTTATAATTCTTTGAGTGGTGGTAACCTGACACGTGCTGAAAGAAACTAACATGGGTCTGTGCGAGGACACTGCCGTGCACTAGGCCTGGGAGAGGCGCCACATGGCGCGGAGCTGCTGGACGGAGCCACCGTGGCACAGGCGGCGAGCTGGGACAATGAGGTAAGGAACTAATTCTTCCACATACTTCTTTACAATAAAATACATATAGAATAAAATAGAATTGGGCCTATTGCATGTACCTCAAACAACGACTAAGCTCCAAACAAACTATAATACAAAAAACACACTAACATACAAATACTAGCCCTACTAACAAACTGATGCCTCCTTGAACATGCACTTACTAAAGAAAATAGATCAAAACTAAACTTAACTCTACTAGAGAACAGCAATGAGGAACCAGTAACTTTTAGATTCACCAGTATCTAAAAATAACACAAACAGGCTACAAACAAAAGCTGTAAAAAATTACAAAAACTGAAATGAAAGAAAGCCTATCTTACAATATTAACCGATGTATATAAATACTAATAATGGATATATTTTCTATAAAGTATAAGAAATAGTTACAAAATTGTACATATATGCAACAAAATGTACTATAAAAACCTTATATGTCTCTATTTTTAATACCTAAAAAAATTAAAGGAATAAAATAAAATTAAAAATGTAAAACGTTTGTATTAATATGCATGTACATGCATATCAAAAGGTCAACAAAAATGTATATGCAATTAAATATATATTTTCTTTTATTAGTGCAAGCTTAAAACATGTTTGTTAAAATGTAAAATATGTTTTACGTTTAATTAAAACTGGTAAAATAAACTGTGCTTTTTTCTTTTAAAAAATGTAAATGAAATGTTTATTTTTATTGAATTAAATATTAATATTTTTAGCTACAAAGTAACAAATTAAAAACATCTGTTGCAAGTTACATTAATTATTGCTACTACAAACGTAACCACATTGGGGAAAGTGTTGGACTTTGGTAGGGTGAGATTAACTCTTCCCACTCCAAAAGGGTGGCGAAGGAGCAGGTGGGAGTTACATTTACTATTCTCACTCCATACGTAACCACATTGGGTAAAGTCTTGGGCTTTGGGGGTTATATTTACTATTGCCAATCCAAACTTAACCACATTGGTGAAAGTGTTGAACTTTGAGAAGGTTACATTTTCTATTACCACTTCAAACTTAACCACATTAAGGAAGGTGTTGGACTTTGGCAGGGCTTGATTTGCTATTCCCACTCCAAAGTTAATGACATGGAGAAAAGTGTTGGGAGTTTGGATGATTTTATTACCTATTCCCACTCCAAACTTAACTATGTTGGGGAAAGTTTTGGACTTTGGGGGTGGGAGTATTTAGATTTACTTTACTTTAAATTAGTATTGAATTTACATTTCCCACTCCAGACCTAATTGGAGAAAGTGTTGGACTTTGGTGGGGGCAGGGTTAAATGTACTACTCCTAATCCAAACTTAACCACATTTGATAAAAATGCTGGACTTTGAAGGGGGGTGGTTGATTTACTGTTCCTACTCCAAGCTTAACCACATTGGGGAAAGTGTCAGACTATGGTGGGGGGGGGAGGCGGTTAGATTTATTCCGAATCCAAACCTAACCACATTGGGGGAAGTCTTTAACTTTTGGGAAGGGGTTAGATTTTCTATAAGCACTCCACACTCCAAGCGGGGGTGCTTACATTTGCTATCTCCATTCCAAACTTAACAACTTTGAGGAAAGTGGTGGACTTTGGAGTGTTGGATT
This sequence comes from Calotriton arnoldi, assembly GCA_963921515.1. Lineage (NCBI taxonomy): Eukaryota > Metazoa > Chordata > Amphibia > Caudata > Salamandridae > Calotriton > Calotriton arnoldi. The sequence continues at coordinate 16,568 of CAWUFW010014415.1, forward strand.
TACTGTTCCCTTTCCAAATGTAAGCACATTAAGGAAAGCATTGGGTTTTGAGAGTGTTTTGTTTGCTATTCCACCTCCAAACTTAACCACATTGAGGAAAAGTGCAGGACTTTGGGAGAGTGGTATTTCTATTCCTGCTCCAAATTTAGCACATTGGGGAAATTCTTGGATTACAAAAATAACATCTGACAAACATATATTTAAAAACAAATACATAAAAAAACAAATAAAATATACCTAAACAAAAATACATTAACAACATAAATGTGATAATTAAAAAAATAATAAAAACAAAACCACAACAATGAAAGAATTTTAAAAATTCAAAACTGATATATTAAATAATTTTTATGAAAGAAATCACAAAACATTGTTACTCATATAAGTACATTTTTTAAAAATATAGTAAAAAAACACAAGCAATGAAAAATGTAGGAAATAAATTACAATTGAAATTTTTAAATTTTTCTTTTACAAAATAATCTATAAAAATCTATATACAAAAATAATTTAAATTGCCAATTTCAATTCAAATTTCAATATCACATAGAAAATGCACTATAAAACATAAAAACACTTCCCACCTAATCCCCTACTAATCCTACAACCTGCTTCTAAATTACATACAATCAAAGCAGCATATATAGAAATAAATTAAACATGCATACTGTCAGTGACTTAACTAACAAACACATCAATAACGACATTATATGCAACAATATTAAGAAACTCGAAATTAAGTACACTATGTTAAAGTTCAACAAGAAAATGATATTCTTCCCTGTGTTATAACAACCCACAATATAAACGACATCACAATACTACAGCAACCGTATTGAAGACTTCCAATATATTTTACAATATTAAGGTAGAACACCTAGTGGGCTGGTTGATGATCCAAACCCTCAAGCTGTACTCCAGGATTGCCCATGCTATGAACTTTTATGGGATGGGATCATTGTTGGTCATGTGATGCAACAGGGCAGTGAGGGAAACCATTCCCTAGTGACTTGTTATGTAAATTAACCACTCTGTATTCAGCTGAAGGTCATATTCTTCCTTGATTATATATTATGCAGCTGTTTCTTGGTGTTTGGCTGACCTGGGCGGGGCATGTAAATATTGAACATGTATGAAAATCTTGCCAGCATTATTTGCTTTATTAAGATATGTAAAATGTTTCACTGTCTCTGTATTTTTCAAAGTCTACATTTACAATTTCTGTCATCCAATTTGCTGCTATTGTGTGATGTAGCTATGTTCTACCTTTGAATACCACAAAGCTTGCCAATTCGCCATCTTTCATAACATGCTATTGAGAATTGGAGATCCACAGTATTGCACAGGTATTCACATTAACAGTCGCGGCCAGCATGGCTCGCGGGTGGGGGGGCGGGGAGGTCGCACAGGGTGGGTTTAATTTAATAATAAAAATAATAAAAATTAAAATTACCTTTCCGCCGGCCGGGTCCCATGTCTTCTCTGATCCTGCTCTCCTGCCTCCGGCAGGAACAGCAAGCAGAAGCAGGCAGCCAGGCTCCCTCCCCTAAGCAGCATTGTGAGTGGTTGGGATACCGCCCAGCCAGTGGCTTATGGGGAAGCCATGTTCTCCATGGAGGCTGCATTGCAGCCTGCATGGAGACGGGCAGAGTGCGCAGGGGGCCGACCAAACAGTCTTTGCACACTCAGGAGTGGGCAGGCACACCACTCCTCCCCTGTCCTGCTCGCAGAGCAGCCCCGCCCACCCGCCCGCCCAAACATTAAATGGTAATAACTGAAAGTTATTACCATTTTATGTTTCTGCTTCTCGCACTGCAAGAAAGCAGTGGGGCAACGCTCCTCCGCCCTCGTGAAGGAGCCGCCCCTGCACACTAAAGAGAACAAGCAGAACGCATCCTAATTCTGACAACCTAACCTGCACTGACCACTGTGACAAAGATTCCCTATCTGCAGCCATGCACAAACATGAGCAAGGCTCAGGGCCCGATTCACAAAGGTAAACTTACACTTTAATGTAAGTTTATTCTTTTTGCGTATTCACAAACAAAGAATTTATGGTAACTTTACTGGGTCTGTCCTGTTTTTTTATGTGCGGAGTTTTCGGCCCCAACTGCGGAGTCCCTGCAGTCGTAAAGTTACTATTAAATCGTTTCTTTGTGACTACCCAAAAGAGAGTGAATTTCCACAAAAGTGTATTTTTACCTTTGTGAATCAGTCCCGCAATGTTGAATGAATGTTCCCAGTGTGTTCTGATATAGAGGAACTATGTACCAGGGGCGGCTCCTCCACTAGGGCGGAGGAGCGTCGCCCCACTGATTTCTCGCAGTGCGAGAAGAAGAAACATAAAATGGCAAAAGTACCATTTTATGTTTATGCTTCTTGCACTGCGAGAAAGTAGAAGTGTTTGGTTGGGGGTGGGCGGGTCGGGGAGGAGTGGCTTGCCCACTGCTGAGGGCGCTGACTGTTCGGTCAGCCCCAGGGCCGACCAAACCAGTCATGCGCGTTCTGCCTTTTCTCCATGTAGGCTGCATGCAGCCTACATGGAGAAAATGGCCTCCCCATGGGCGCCTGGCTGGTCGGCGTCCCGACCAATCACAACGCTGCCATTGCAGCATTGTGATTGGCTTAGGGGAGGGGAGGGAGGCTGCCTGCTTCCTGTTCCTGCCGGAGGCAGGAGAGGAGCAGAGGCAACGCGGGAACGGGTTGCGAAGGTAAGTTAACTTTTTTTAAATTTATTTTAAATGATCCCCCCCGCACGACCCCGTCCCCACGCGACCACCCATCCACCACCCGTGAGTCATGCCAGCCGCGACTGCATTTCGACACATTTATTTTGAATTGTCCTTCCTTAACAGGCTCTTTGTGTTTCAAACGAGCAGTTGTTTTGATACACTGTAAAAACCTGAACAACCAGCTAGTACCTTACATGCTTCTTACGTCCATTGCAGATGGTGTAGTGCATGACAGTGGAACACAATCCACCCTAGAACAAACCAATGGAACACCTAAAAACAAAAAGGAAGCATCAGTTGACGATGATGAGCCCTTGAATCATCGAAGACATTGCACTTTCAAATACCAATCACCAGTCACACATAAGAACATATAAAAGACACAAAGCAGACATGGAAATGAATAAGGAAGCACGAAAGCACATCATTTCCCCAGGGGTATAGAAAAAACAATAATGGAGGATTGTGTCTAAAAAACTGAATCAACGTAACAGGGCTCTTCTTAGAGCCTTCAATTACTCAAGCAAAAATAAACCTAAAAGGGCTGATATAACGCCACAGAAAGGAACTGAGCGGAATGAAAGTTGGCAGGATATGGCCATATTGGCCCCAAAAGAAGGAGCTTAAATATCTGAAACTTTTCATCCATTGCCTCTGGAATTAAATCACCAGCACAACAGTGAAGGGAATATATTTAATTGTAGGCAGTGAGGCAACTCTCAAATATTCTATAACAAGAGAAAGTGGACAGCTGAGAATGCTGGCCCCCGGGGGAAGTAGGGTCGCAGACCAGTCTTCCCCCGGGGTGTTCGCAAATATAGGCCGGAAGGACAAGCTGGCAGGGGTCAGGGGGTTGGTCAAGGGGTGGGGATTGGGCTAGGGGTTATAAGGGTGCAGGGGAGGAAGCTCTTCCTCTTCCTGCACCTAGCACCACTGGGGAGGGTGAGATTTTTTGGAGTGTAGGGAATCGAGTGGGCCTACGGTACTCTGTGAGCCAATCCTCCGATTGGTGGGGTTGTTGTGGGTCTCTGTTAGCAAGTGAGGATTGCATACCTGGCAGGATAGTGGAACCCGATGCGGAGGCCGTCCGGGCCGCGCTGCGGGTGCTGGGGCAAGCGGGGAGAGAGGACCTTCTGCAGCCGGGAGTCCTTGAGCAGGCCTGGGTTGGGATGGCCCGTACCCCGAGGTCGGCGTCCGCTGGTGTAGATGCTGCAGTGGTGGAGTGCCAGGAAGAGCCACCACCGGGTCGAAGAGGTACGTCGGGAGGGGGGCGGGGCCAGCCGAAAAATGAGCCCGTAAAGTGCGGGAGCAGGCGCAGAAGCCTGCCTGCGCGTCTCCCTGCTGATGCGGCTGCACCCGGTCTGCTGAGGCAAGAGGAGGGGCCGGTGGGGGGCCTCCCTGTGCAGCAGCGCGTTGCAGACGGTGAGACGCCCCGGGGGCAAATGAGCGGAGGGGGAGGGCGGGGCCCCGCTGAACAGACTGGGCAGTGTGGGGGGGCCGATGGTAGGCCTTTTTTTCTGAGGCAGGAGAGGGAGGGGGCCTGGGGGAAGCACAGGCCCTGAGTCTTTCTGGGCCTGCTAAGAGGCATGACATGGGATGAGATTCCCATGGACCTCACGTGGAGGCCAGCAATCGTGCCCCCACAGCAGCAGGGAGGTTTTAGCGACAACCAGCCCGACAGTAATGAGTCCCATGGGAGGGCCCACGCAGGCGGTGCAGCAGGGTGGCCAAGGGATATCAGGTGGGACAGCAGGGGCCAAAGCTCCCCGCCCATACTCCCGAGAGGGGAGGTGCTGACCCTAGAAGAAAAGATCCGGGAACAGCGGAGGCTTTTACAAGACTCAGAGCTGCGTTGGGATGCACTGCGTGCTGCCAGGGAGGGTGGGGGTTATGTTCCCTGGGAGGAGGGGCCTCCCACCCCCACCCCCACGTCTGAGGAAGAGGCTTGGGCAGAACAAGAAGCCAGGGCGGGGGGGTCCAAGGGCAAGTGGGTATGGGTGGAAGAGGCAGGTCACCCCAAGACAGCTATGCCATTGGGATCACACTTATCGGACAAAACGAGAAGCAGGATATGGAGGCACGAATCTGTGGATGTCTTTAAGCTGTTGCACAGAGAGATCCAAGCAAAAGAGGGGTCGAAAGAGGAGGAGTGGGAGTTAACAAGAAGGCCCAGGGTACCCGTTAATATGGAAAACTGGACCTCAGCTTTTCTGATATATGCCAGTATTTATTGTGAGAAGCATCTCGACAGGGCCATAGCCTTACTGAAGTACATGGACATTATGCGGAAGGCACAGATGCATTTCGGGGGGTTTGCATGGTTAAGCTATGATGTGGAATTTAGGGCCAGAATCAGCATCAAACCGAATAAAGCATGGGGGAGGTGGACCAGGAACTGTGGATGCAGTGGATGTCATCCACGCAGTCGTCAGCATCCACGCACACAGCCAGTGGCCTGCCAGGGACCTACTTGTCCTTTCTGGCGCGTCCCGCCCAGACTGGGGCAGGAGGGGGTAATGATAGCGCAGGAAAGTACAGGTCCACCACCTAAGCAAGGGGGGGGCAACGCAGGAGCCTGTTTGAATTTCAACAAGGGTTTCTGTTCCAGGTACCCCTGCAAATTTAAGCATGAATGCTCTAAGTGTGGGGGACAGCACCCGGTCACACAGTGCTTTAACCTGGCCATGCCATCAGGGCAATGGCGGGCCACTAAGGGCAGAGGACAGGCTGGGCCAAAGGGCTCCTACCCCAGTTAGGATCGAGGCCATGGGCCCGTGGCTCTCGTTATACCCTGATAGAGAAGCTGCGCTACGGATTCAGTGGGGATTTACTGAAGGCTTTCGGGTGGGTTACCAAGGTCCCAGAGAGAAAAGGTGGGCAGAGAATTTGAAATCAGCCAGGGAGTTGCCACAAGTCGTAGCAGAGAAATTGAGAAAAGAAGTGGAGGAAGGTAGGATAGCGGGTCCATTTGACGATTGGCCGGTAGAAGACTTGATTATATCTCTGCTGGGGGTGGTTCCTAAGAAAGAGCCGGGGGAATACAGGATGATCCATCATTTATCCTGGCCTGAAGGGGGGTCCGTCAACGACTTCATTGTGGAGGAGGACTCGAGGGTGCTGTATGCTTCAGTGGATGACGCGATCCGCCTAGTCAGGTCGTGTGGGCAGGGGGCGGAAATGGCTAAATGTGATGTGAAATCGGCCTTCCGTCTCCTGCCTATACACCCTGCGGATTTCTCGTTGCTGGGGATGCAGTTTGAGGGGGCCATCTTCGTGGACAAGGTCTTGCCAATGGGCTGTGCGATCTCTTGCGCATTGTTTGAGACGTTCAGCACATTTCTACAGTGGGCTTTCACGAGCATAAGTGGTCATCGGGAAGTGTCTCATTACCTGGATGATTTCTTATTCATCAGAAGAGAAAATTCAGGAGAGTGTGGGAAAGCGCTACGACAGTTTCAGGCTATGGCGCAGTGTTTTGGGGTTCCCCTAGTGCCGGAGAAAACAGCTGGGCCCAGCTGTAGATTGACGTTTCTGGGCATTGAATTGGATTCAGTCCAGTGGATGGCCAGGTTGCCCGCGGGGAAGGTGACGGACATACAGGTTTTCCTGTTATGGGTGATTGGAGAAAAGAAGATTGATTTGCGGACAGTGCAGCAACTCTTGGGTTTCCTAAATTTCGCGTGCCGGGTGGTGAGAGGGGGAGGACGTTCTGCCAACATCTCGGCATGGCCATGTCTGGGGCAGTGCCTCCACACCACAGAGTCAGGATTTCAATGGGTGTCAGATCGGATTTGAGGGTTTGGCAGACATTTATGACTGACTTTAACGGAGTGGCCTTGGACTTTGTGGAAGACAGGACGATCTGGCAGGTTCAAATTGTTTCTGATGCAGCGGGGGCGTCTGGTTTTGGCGTCTTTTGGGAAGGACGATGGTGCGCCGAAGAATGGCCAGGACATTGGTTAAAACAAGGGAGGAGCATAGCTTTCCTAGAGTTTTTCCCGTTGTTGGTGGCGTTAGCGGTGTGGGGCCCAGAATTTCAGAACAGGTCGGTGCTATTCCATGTAGACAACATGACGGTAGTGGAGTTAGTGAACAAACAGAAAGCTAGGGATTTGAGGGTTTTGCGGCTGCTGCGTAGTTTCATGCTGAAATGCCTGCAACTGAATGTAGTATTTCGCGCGAAGCATGTTCCAGGGGCAAGTAATGACATTGCGGATGCTTTGTCTCGTTCGCAGTGGCGGCGGTTCCGACGATTGGCACCTGGAGCGGATGTGTGCAAGACAGAGCTGCCGGACGGCATCTGGGCCTGGGGGGAGTGAAAGTGATAGGCCTGGTTGAGAAGTCTTTAGCGGAATCTAAAAGGCACAGCTACAGGCTGGCTTGGGCTGAATTTGGATCGTTTATGGGCTGGACCGTGGATGCATGGAACATGTCACGTCAGGACACTGAGCAGGGAGTTATACGTTTTGTTCTCAGTTGTATTGACAGGGGTTTGTCACAGACAACGATAGCCGGGAAGTTGGCAGAGATCTCCTTTTACAGTACACTGTACATGGGGTTTGACCCGGCAAAGGATGAGATACTAAGTAAAATGTTAAAAGGTTGGGGGCGGGAGCGGGGGAAGGGAGGGGAGGGGCACCAAGGGAGGCTATTACGTTCGAATTGTTGCAGAGTTTGCTGGGAGTTTTGCCCAACTGTTGTTATGATGGATACAAGGTTTCAGTGTTTCGTTTATGCATGGTGTGGATGTTTTTTGGGGAGTTTCGGGTTTCGGAGTTGTTCGGTACGAAAGGGCGAGGGGGAGAACATACGAGGAAATAAGATTGGATGGGGACCGACTGGGGATTTGGCTGGGGCATTCCAAAACGGACCAGGCAGGTAGGGGTAAATGGGTGTGGTTGAATGAGACTGGATGCAGGGGTGCGTGCCGGGTGCAAGAATGGCGAATGTTTTTGAGAAAGTCTGGAGGACCGTCGGGTGAAATCTTTTGTCATGCGTCCAGGGAGAGGGTGACGGCGTTTCAGTCGTTGTCAGTATTGCACATGACTTTCAGGCGTGTGGGTAGGGACCCGGCGAGATATGGCACGCACTCTTTCCGCATTGGAGCAGCTACGGCAGCGGCACGTTTGGGCTGGTCATGGGACAGAATACATCAGATTGGGAGGTGGAGGTCCAGGTGCTGCAAGAGATATGTGCGCAAATAGGAATGAGAGGGTTTCCGGGGGGGTACTGCAGTGACTTGAGAAGGAGACCCAATTTGTGCACTAACATCTTTTTCTTGTCGTAGGTTGTGTGGGTGGCCCAGGGACCAAGACGGTTACCTGGCTCGTTGGACACTCGTTCATACATTGGGCAGCCAGATATGCAGATCGGCAGGTCTACGGTCGTAACCTGGGTCTGAAGAGCAGCCATCACGAGGTGCATTGGTGGGGTAAAGGAGGGATGCGTTGGAGGGCATTACTGCCCTGGCTGACAAAAATTATATCGCAGAGAGGATGCCCGGATATGTTGGTCCTGCACCTGGGCGAAAATGACTTGATACGTTTGTCAGGTTTGGTGATACAGCAGATGCAGAGGGATCTGGAAGTCATGAAAAGGAATCTGGCGGGAACGTGCATTGTGTGGACTGAATTCGTGCCGCGGAAGGTGTGGAAAGGGGCAGTGAAGCCTGCGGCAGTGGAAAAAGCCAGCAGGAAGTTAAATAGGGCAATGAGAGTTTTCTGCACATCTAGAGACATAAAAGGGATTGCCCATGTTGGGCTCCGGTTGGAGGAGCCTTTGCTGTTTAGGGATGATGGAGTGCACCTTTCGCAGCTTGGGAATGCATACTATATGATGGAGATGCGGGATGTGATAAGCAAGCTGTGGAATGAATCCATTTGGTGTCGCAGGGACGTTAGGTAATGATGGCGAAAGGTGCCCGGTAGACAGGGGGGGGCAGGTAACCGCTCTACGGGGGTTCCCTGGTTGGCAGTACTTTGGAGGGGTGGGGAGTCACTGACAGGCACACCCACCCCTCGGGGGACAGGTGAATGATGAGGGTGCTAGAGGCAAGAGTGCGACGGCAGGAGATACAGGAGAGGATGTTGAAAGATAAGTGAGGGAGTGAATGGAGAGATGGAGGGGTCGCAGAGTGAAACGGGAAGAAAGAATTGGAGTGAGGGGAAATGGATGGAATGAATGAAAAGTTTGATGTTGGGGACTGTTATGATTAATTGATGTTTGGTTAATTATTTGTGTTTTACAACCTTGTCCTAATAAATGGCCTTTTACGCTTCAAGTACAGAGTGGAGTGTAATTATTGCGCGATGCCAGCCACCGGGGGAAGTAGGGTCGCAGACCAGTTTTCCCCCGGGGTGTTTGCGCATATAGGCCGGAAGGACAAGCTGGCAGGGGTCAGGGAGTTGGGCAAGGGGTGGGGATTGGGCTAGGGGTTATAAGGGTGCAGGGGAGGAAGCTCTTCCTCTTCCTGCACCTAGCAGCACTGGGGAGGGTGAGATTTTTTGAGCCACCCGCCCACCACACAAAAAATTTGGGGTCAAGGTGATGGGTTGGACAGAGCGTGCCAGTTTAGGACGGGTTGTACTTATCCTAATAAATGGCCTTTTATGCTTCAAGTACAGCGTGGAGTGTAATTATTGCGTGACCCCCGCAGTAGACTAGAAGCAAAAGTACAAATGAAGACAAAATGGCTGCACATTTTCAGAGGCAGAGGAATCGGTAAACAGACATCACTTTTTGTCAAGGTTCTTTGAATATGCGCAGCTATTAGGAGGATCCACTTTGCTAATTCGTTTTGATGTAGCCCATAGGTGTGGGACCCATCTGCTGCGGTGTGAGCTGATTCCGGCTCAGGACTATAAAGGAGAGAGGCTGGCAGGTACACGACTGCGCTGCGCGCTGCGATTATTGTGCGGGTCTCTAATTCCATCACAGTGAGAGGGAATGTGAATCATCCATCCTTTAATCCCCTCTTTTCTGTCATGGGGAATGAGTAATAAACTTTCTCCCGCTAGGGTACTTGTCAGAGATAATTCCATTTCTGACTTCATACCTACAGGTAGTTTAGCGGCATGGAAGCAGAAGGAATATATTAATTCCTCATATTCTCCTCATGAGGCTGTGAAAGGCAAAATGCACTGGCCTCAGACATGCTTTGCATACTGATCAAGGTTACTGAAATACTTGTACATCTGATAACTACAATGGGAACTCTCGGAGAGAATATATATATATATATATATTATCTACAGGCGGTCGCCAGTAGATAGTTATAGTTAGGACCTAGTTTCCATAGGAAACTTGTTTTTTGTTTTTTCAATATCTTTGGCGCCGGTTCACGAATCTTTGCGAAATTTTCAAAACTCGTAGCCCTCTCCGGTCAGCTCCTGTCTTGAAAGTTTTGGGGTGATTCGGCAAGCAGGGGCCGAGAAAAAAGGGGGGTCCCAAAACGTGTTTTCTCCATGTTAATTCCCATAGGAAACTTTAGACACGGCTACAGCCCGAACTGCTGAACGGAATTACACCAAATTTGGCAAAAAGGTGGCCCTTGGTTCAGAAAGAGACCTTTTTTTTTTAAATGGTGTAAATTCGTTCAGTAGTTCCTGAGAATGTCAAAAAATAAGAGTCAAAAAATCAATTTCCCATAGGAACTTTATGCAAGGCTACAGTCGAATCTACTGAACGGATTTACCCCAAATTTGGCAAAAAGGTACTGCTTGGCTCAGGACGCGACCTTTTTAAAAATGGTGTAAATCCGTTCAGTAGTTGCTGAGAAAATCAAAAATAAAAGTTTCAATATTTAGAGGCACGGAGGATCCGCGGACCCTCCCGACCACCAGCTTTATTCTAATTGGCTGTCAACATTCCAAACCAGGAAGTGTTGGCAGCCATCTTGTGACTCAGTAGAACCAAGTCACAAGAAATCAGAATAAAAAACGCGAAAAAAGAAAAGGGGGCAGGGTAGAAACACCCTGACCCCCTAGGCCTGCTTAGGGGGTCCCACAAGGACCCCCAGGGCCCAAAAAAGCATTTTTTTTAAAAAAAGAAAAAAAAAATAGGCAAAATGCGCGCCGGATCCGGCCGCGAAACTAAAAAAAACGAAGCGGGGGAAAGACACATTATAATTGCAGCCCCGGGGACCGCCACCCCCCGGGGCTTTCCTAAAATATTTGCGGGGGGCACATGGCCCCCCCGCAGCCCCGGGGACTGCCACCCCCGGGACTTGTTTTATTTGATGTGTGGGGGGGCCTCCAAGGCCCCCCCAAGCCCCAGGGACCACCACCCCCGGGGCTTTTCTTAAATATTTGCGGGGGGCCCCCCGCAGCCCCGGGGACCGACACCCCCCCGGGCTATTTTTAAAAAAAAAATAAAGAACCTGTGTGGGGGGGCTCGAGCCCCCCCACACGCCCCGGGGACCACCACCTCCCCAGGGCACTAAGTATTTAAAATTCGGGGGTCCATAAAGGACCCCCGCCCCGGAGACCACCACCTCCCTGGGGCTTTGCCAATGTTGGGAGGGGGGCCACGCGGCCCCCCTCCAGGAACCCTTGATGGCCCTGGGGACCGCCACCCCCCAGGGCCGGCTCCTGCAGTGTCCCGGGGTGCCCACCCCGGGACACAGCTGTTTGCAATGACAGGGCGGGAGCCTCGCGGCTCCCGCCCTGTCATTGCAAACTGCTTTGCTTCATTGAAGCGAGAGCAGGGAAACCTGCTCTCGCTTCAATGAAGCAAAGCAGATTGCTTTTCCACACGGGGAGCTGCATGTCAGCAGCTCCCCATGTGGAAAAGCAATGCCGGCTCCTGCAGGACGCGGGGAGCCGGCGGGACTGTGGGGACATTGGGGCTCCCCCCACGGTCCCCAACGGAGAGGGCCAGCCCCGGGGGATGGGGTCCCCGGGGCTAGCAGTGGCCCGGGATGGGGGCCACGCGCCCCCCTCCCCCAAAAAAATAAAATAAATGCCGGCCCCGGGAGATGGGGTCCCCGGGGCCAATAGAGGCCTCAGGAGGGGGGCCACGCAGCCCCCTTCCATAAAAAAATAATAATATTTATGTGGCCATGCCCCGGGGGATGGGGTCCCCGGGGCTGGAATTGGCCACGGGAGGGGGGCCCACGCGGCCCCCTTCCCGTTCAAATGTATTTCTTTTTTAAAATGGGGGTAAGGCCCTGGGGGATGGGGTCCCCAGGGCCCAAAAAAAGTAAAAAGAAGGGGGCCCACACAGCCACTCTTCTAAAAAAAATAATTTAAAAAGTAACCGCGATCGTGCCGGAGGCCCCGCCCCCTCCCAGCAACACTCTGCAAAAACGCCCTGTGGCGCGTTTTACATTGGGGAATTAATTCCCCTTCAATACTGGGGGTCCCTGGGGGCCAACTAGCCCACCAGGTACCTTTGGTAAGCGCCACAGGGCTGCATTGCAGAGAGGTGGTCCAGGCCACGCCCCTTTTTATACCTCTCTGCAACGCAGCTCTGTGGCGCGCACTGGAGGTACCTGGTGGGCTAGTTGGACCCCAGGGACCCTCAGGATTCAAGGGGACTTAATCCCCCAACTTAAAACGTGCCACGAGGCGCGTTTGCACAGTGTTGAAGGGAGGGGGCGGAGCCTGAGGTAACATGTGTGCAAACACGCCCTGTGGCGCGTATTAAGTTGGGGAATTAATTCCTCTTCAATCCTGAGGGTCCCTGGGGGCCAACTAGCCCACCAGGTACCTTCAGTGAGCGCCACTGCGCTGCGTTGCAGAGAGGTGGTCCAGGCCACACCCCTTTTCACACCTCTCTGCAATGCAGCTCTGTGGTGCTTACTGGAGGTACCTGGTGGGCTAGTTGGACCCCAGGGACCCTCAGGATTCAAGGGGACTTAATCACCCAACTTAAAACGTGCCACGGGGCGCGTTTGCACAGTGGTGAAGGCAGGGGCGGGGCCTGAGGTGACATGTGTGCAAACACGCCCTGTGGCGTGTTTTAAGTTGGGGAATTAATTCCCATTCAATCCTGAGGGCCCCTGGGGCAATCTAGCCCACCAGGTACCTCGAGTAAGCGCCACAGGCCTGCGTTGCAGAGAGGTGGTCCAGGCCACGCACCTTTTTACACCTCTCTGCAACGCAGCTCTGTGGCGCTTACTGGAGGTACCTGGTGGGCTAGTTGGACCCCAGGGACCCTCAGGATTCAAGGGGACTTAATCCCCCAACTTAAAACGCGCCAGGGGGCGCGTTTGCAGAGTGGTGGAGAAAGGGGGCATGGTCTTTGTCTACCTCTCACCAATCCCACTGCGTGGGGCTTACTGGAGGTAAAAGGTAGGCTAGTTGGCCCCTAAAGGACCCCCAGCAGTGAAGGGGACTTCAATCCCCATCCAAGAGCGTGCCAGGGAGCGCGTTTGTAGAGTGGTGGGCAAAGTGGGCGTGGCCTGGTACGATTACTTACCAATGCTGCTGTGTGGGACTGACTGGAGGTAATAGTTTGGGAAGTTGGCCCCCAAGGATGTCCTTGGGGGCCAACTATCCCTCTTGTTACCTCCAGTAAGTCCCACACAGTGGGATTGCTAAGACGTCTTCGGAGGCCATGGCCCCCTTTCTCTACCACTCTGCAAACGTGCCTCGTGGCAGACTACGGGATGGGGGATGAAGTCCAATTTAGTCCTGAGGGAGTTTGGGGGCCAAGAATCCCTCCTGGTACCTCCTGTAAGTCCTATGCAGCGGAATTCCTGAGCGTTCGTTGGACGCCCAGCACCCTTTCTCCACCACTCTGCAAACATGACTACTAGTTAAAGGAGGATATTTCTGCACCTCTGACTTAGAGGTAGTTTTAATCCCCCTGCCCTATTATGTACTAGGGCCTTACAGAGGAAGTCATGCAAATCACAGGGGTACCCCAACGCATAGTGTTCCCTAGTGTATGTAGGGGTTCTCACTGTATTCTAAGTGTCTTTTAGCATAGCACTGGCTTTAGGCCTGGTTAGTCAGAGTCAGTTACCACCAGTACCCGTCTGAAAAAGTGTGGGCACAGGATGATTTTGCAACAAGGCCTCTTTCTGCTCCTCTGTTGGTTCTTTCTGCACATGTCTTGCTTCTTCCTGCACTTTTCTTCATCTTTGTGGACTTCTGTTGCTTCTTTCTGCTTTTCTTTTGCTTCTTTCTGTGCATTTTTTCTTCTTTCTTCACATGTCCTACCTCTGTAGGCATAGTTAGAAACTAGCATTTAAAACACCTTTGAGATTCACTTAAAACACCATAGGTTTCAGGCACGTTATAGTTAGAAATTAGCATTTAAAAAACCTTTGAAATTCACTGAAAAAACCATAGGTTTCAGCCAAGTTATAGTTAGAAATTAGCATTTAAAAAACCTTAGAAATTCACTGAAAAAACCATAGGTTTCAGGGGCGTTATAGTTAGTTGGACATTTCACTCGTACAAAACCAGTGAAATTCCCCGTTATAGTTAGTTCAGCTAACTATAACTTGCGCCCGCAATGCACTGCTGATGATGTCACATATTACATCACTCATGACATGGTCAGTGACATCACTGATGACATCTCAAATGACATCACTGATGACATCATCCATGTGATAATTTCATGCATCTTTTCACACCCTAATATAACATTTGATACACCCACTCTAAATTACAGACTGCCATTCTCAAAACCATAGACACTCCAACACCAATAACTACATACCCACTCACTGATTCTTAAGTCTACACACACATCCACTCACTCACCCGTACAGTCACTCATACTTATGGTCACTCAGTACAGGACTATCATATGCACTCATACAGCTATATAGACACTCACACACCTCCACTCATCCATAGAGGTACTCACACACCTAGTCAGTCATGCAAATAATTAATCACACTCCCATTTACTCACCTATACAGTTATACACACACCAGCTCACTTACTCATACAAATACTAGCACATTCTTACCCTCTTATACACTCACTGATACAAGCACACACTCATTCATACAGCCACTCTCACAATCACACACTCTCACTTATAGCCATTTAAATACTCTAACACACACATATATACTGCCTTTCACATATGTAGTTACTCACAAATGTACCACTGAGATATACATTCACTCACTAACACACCCATACACACACTCACCCACCCATACAGTCCATCATAGATGCACTCTTGAAACCATGCACCCAGTGAATCACCCACTCACACATCTATGCACAGAGTCACACACACCCCACCCACACAAACACTCAGGCACCCATACAGATACTCACACAACCAATCAATAACTCATATAGACACTCATGTAGCTATTCACAAACCCATGCAGCCGCTTACACACCAACAGACAGACGGATACAGACATTCACACAGTTTAGTCACTAACCCATGCATTCAGTAAGATACGTTTAATCACTCACTTATAGACTCAGTCACGCACCTACTAAATCATCCATTCAGACACTTATACACCCATTCATTCTTCAATACGCCTTTCCCTATATATATTAAACATATTTAAACTTTACAGAAACACACAGTCACTGGATGATGTCATCAGTGATGTCATCAGTGATGTCATTTGAGATGTCATCAGTGATGTCATCACTGATGTCACTGACCATGTCATGAGTGATGTAATATGTGACGTCATCAGCAGTGCATTGCGGGGGCACGAGTTATAGTTAGCTGAACTAACTATAAAGGGGGAATTTCACTGGTTTTGTACGAGTGAAATGTCCAACTAACTATAACGCCCCTGAAACCTATGGTTTTTTCAGTGAATATATATATGCACTTCTAGTATGTTATATTACTTTCCACACTGCATTTGGCTACAAAGAAACCAAATATGGGATGCATGGGGTAGGGCTGCTGAAATTATTGGATGCTAAATCAAACTGCTCCAAGGCCCACTATTATTGGCTCCGGAATGGGGAATAACCACGTAGGCCCAGAATAACTAGATCCTCTTACTCGTGAGGGTTCCCCATTCTGTGGACAATCCTGCTCCCATTTACTGCCTGCTGTGAGCACCTTGTAGATGGGAGCGTGGGCCAATACCAGGCTGGGGCCGTGGTGGCAGAGTTTGGATAGGTAGGAGCTAGAGTTCTATTCTGTTGTCATGCTCCAGGATGGGGTCACTCTGGGCCGGGCTCTGCTTGTACCGTAGGCCGGTCTCTACCTGACACACATTCAATTTTACAAGCCGACTTCCCTGGCCATTAAAAAGCGGCACTTGTGTCATTTGTGTTCCATGTCCAGCTTTTACTGGGAAGTGTACAGGACAGCTATTTTACTATCAGCCAGATCAGTGTGGGGGTCCTGTTTGTTACACTAGTACAGTTATCTGTGCCACTTTCTCTGATGGTATGAAATGTGGGACTGCCCATGCAGTGCCGCACATAGTCCTGCAGCAGCAGTGTGCAAAGGCGGAAAGTTCTCTTTTCCCCAAACCGCCTGTGAGCAAGTGCAAAAGATCAGAGATGGAGGAAAGAGGCATAAAAAAAAGAGACGTGGGCTGACCGAAAGCTAAGTGCATTCAGGGTCTATGAGAGGATAGGTTAATATGAGAAAGCCAGCCCATGAGTGAAGTAGGCGTATGTGCACAGATGTGAGGTGAAAAAGTTAGAACCATAGCTATTATTTGACCCCATGTTATATATGGTACCTTCCCTAGTCATGGCTTTCCAGCCACCATCGGTATGTAAGATAGGATTTGTCAGTCAATATAATGAGAAAAAACTACAAGTCCCAGAATGCAAAGAGCTCTTGACTCAGATCCTAGAACTGGCTGAAGTTGTCACACATCCCATTAGTCAACTTTACATCTAGAGAGAATTATGTGTATGTGTAATGTGGTGATGCAGGGACGGGATAGAGAGGTGAAGGTGCAGAAGGAAGGGAAAAGGGGCAAGGAAGACGGTCAGTGTTCAAAGGAGCCTTGAAGGGGAGGTAAATGCTGGATGATTAAATATTATTGCAAAACAATTAATAGCTCCTGCCTAGTATGCTGTGAAAAATGCGTTGCAAAACCCCACCAAATGTTAAACCCTAGGCCATTGAAATCTCTGTGACAGTCATGTTTGCAGGCAGCCATCTTTAAATGGGGTTATGCAATATATAATCCCACAACAATCTCATGAGTATAGTGAGTAACAGAGACCATCTATTTCGAGTTTACATTCTTTAACTGGCATTTTATTGTAGAAATCACTGGAGGAAGCCTCAGAGGTGGTTATTCTTCAGCAAAAGTTTGACAAACACCTATGTTTGTGTGGCTGATTCATAACTACTGGGGTCTTTCACATATCCACTGCAGTTCCTACCTTGTAAAAGAGTATTCCAACGAGGCGGACATATTATAATAGTCAGTAGCGGCCCATGCAGGTAAGAGAGGTGGTGCGGTGAGGCCGGGTGGGGGGGGATTCGACAGACAATGAGGGAAAATTAAATAAATAATGTTCCTTTGTCGTCTGACGAATCCCCCCCAACTTGGCCCCACTGCCCCACCCCTCTTGCCTGCACGGGCTGCTACTGTTAATAGTACTACTTGCAATTGGACTCCATAGACAAATAAATAAAAACTGCTGGCAAATCTTATGACCACCACCCTTACTGTGGTAACCACGGACATTGCCATTCGTAATGCCTGCCAAGTATTCTGCATGTTTGGATTAAGATCCCCGTTTTCGTTGGTATGCCACTATATCATTGCTGTGCATGCAAAATTTCAAAATGAAAATGGCACCCTTCTTCATCCCAGTGATGACCCAATTCATTCTACAACCATTCTCCATTGACTGTGGATCTCCTCTCATGAGTATGTTAATGAACAGAACCTAAGAGGAGAAAACAAGTGTTAGTCCTGCCATCTTTGGCGTGTTTTTCCCAGGTCTTTTTTGCTTCTGACCTCCTTTTTTTGACTGTGTGCTGCATTTCGTTTTTGCTAATTTTTTTAACTCTGGGCACTTTACCACTGCTGATCAGTGCTAAAGTGCAAGTGCTCCCTGTGTAAATTGTGATTATGATTGGTTATCCATGATACGCATATTTGATTAACTGGCAAGACCCTGGTAAAGCGTACTGTGTGTGCCCAGGGACTGTAATTCAAATGCTAATAGTGGGCTTGCAGCACTGATTGTGCCACCCACATGAGTAGCCCTGCAAACATGTCTCGGGCCTGCCATTGCAGTGTCTGTGAGTGCAGTTTTAATCTGCCATGTCTACTTGGCAAGTGCACCCACTTGCCAGGCCCAAATGTTACCTTTTACTAAATGTAAGGCACCCCGAAGGTTGGCTCAAGGTAGCCGCGTGGGCAGGATGCAGTGCACGTGAAAGGCAGGACATGTACTGGTGTGTTTTACATATTCTGATAGTGAAATACTGCCAATTTCATTTTTCGCTATTACAAGGACTATCTCTCCCATAGGTTGTCATTAGAGCTGGCTTTTAACATCTTACAAGTGTAACTTCCTATTGGGAAGTGATAGAGATTTGGAGTTTGGGGTCTCAGAAATCACAATTTAAAAATACATCTTTTAGTGAAGTTGGTTTTTAAACTGCGTGTTTAAAAATGACACTTTTAGAAAGTGGGCATTTTCTTTCTTTACCATTCTGTGCCTCTGCCTGTCTGTGGAATCCATGTCTGATTTATACTGACAGGCTGTTTGTGCATACCCTCTAGACAGTCACACAAAGGGAGCTGAGGTGTGCCCTGCACATACTGATGGCCCATCACTTGGCTGATGGGTCTTCCTGAGCTAGAGTGGTGAGAGGAGTTGTCACTGACACCTGAATAGGGCTGAGCCTGTCCTCAAACAAAGCTGTCCCATCCCCCTGTAGAGTGTCTGGAGCCAGGTCAGGGAAAGGCAGGGTCTTGTGCACCACAAATACTTTCCTTTGAAGTTTGCCTACTTCAAAGGCAGAAACTGGTATAAGTACTGGAGCTGTGAAAAGATAACTTCAGAACACTTCTGGACTCAGAGGAGATTTTGCCAAGAAGAAGAGCTGGAGAAGCAATAGGAGGGGAACTGCCACTCTGCTTGTTGCTGTCTTGGGCTGGCCTGCTGCTTGATGCTTCTGTTTTGGACAGTGAAAGGACTGGACTTTGCTTTCTTCATCCTGCTTGCCAAGGTTCTACAATGGCTTGTGTGGGCTTGCCTCCTATTAAGAAGTCTCAGGGCAATCAAAGACTTCACCTGCAGCCCCTGACCTCCTCTGCTGGGAGTTCTGACCTGCCAAGTCGTGCCAATTCCAGTTCTGGACCTTTGAAGGTGGTTTTACTGCAAATAAGCCCAAACATCCACGCATCGTCCTTTAGCGCCTGTTTTTCCCTCCACAGTCTTGCCGCGCAGTTGAAAAACCAACGCATCCCCACAGTGTGGCTGGAGAATTGGCACAGCGCCTGCTGTGCAGCTGAAAAGATCGCTGCAGCCCGAGTCCTGAGAACTGTGTCTCTGATGTTCGAGGCACCCGCTCTGACTCCGACGCAGGTCCTGCTGAGCGGCTGAAGAAATCGACACATCACCTGCTCGCGGCTGGAAAATCAATGCAGCGCCTGTTTTGCCGCTGCCTCATCGACCCCAGCGTGTCCGGATTCCCCTAGCCGTGAGCGCAACTAACGGATGTGGTTTGCCCCTCTCTAGTCCACATTGAAGAACCTAGCACCTGATCCCTATGGGTCCCACACCGCATGACTACAGCGGGTGAGGCGTTCTTTGGGAGACACCGACAGATGCGGTTTACCCCTCTTGGACTTGATTTAAGAACCTAGCACCTGATCCCTATGGGTCCCACACCGCATCACTACAGCGGGTGAGGCGCTCTTTGGGAGACACCGACAGATGCGGTTAACCCTTCTTGGACTTGATTTAAGATTGACAGATTTCAGTGCCTTATATTTTTTGTGGTACGAAGTTGATTAAATGGCTCACGCTGCAGGATCATAACGCAATTCCGGGGTGATTCGTCCCCTTTATTTTTCAACTTCATTGATTGAATCTTGATTCATTGGATTGATTCCTATCCATCAGACCACGAGTGTGGTCGGGTTCCCCCTCCCCCTTTCCCTGTCCTAAGGAAGACCCGCAGCCGAGGAGTCTACTTACCCTTTGGCATTAGGGTCGAAACGTCGACAAATCCCCCCAGGGGCCTACACTCAACATCTACCCCCACCACCATTGCTTTCTGAGATTAACTCTCAACCTATAAATGAAAAAGTGATATTGTGAATGTAATTAGGGGTAGGCCCACAGTGGTAGGGAGACCGGCTTTAATAAACATTTTGGTCGGTTCCCTCGTCTTTGGCATTATTTTAAATTGTACTTTTCAAATATTCTTTGATGTACTCTTACCTTTTCTTGCTATCTTACACATGAGCACTTATTTCTTACCTTTTCCTTTCTTTCCTTTGAAAATAACCGTGCAATATAGCATATTCTATGTATGTTCTCCATGTTTTGGATACAAAGAATAAATTGGTAAATTAATTTATTATTGGTGACCATTGAATTGTTTGTTGGATGTGTCTGTACTACATTCTGTAAATATACTTACTAATTGAAGTATATTCAAGTGTGTCAGGGACCAATTGTTGCCCTTACTGATCGACACCCAGGTCCGGTGACACTTTAACTGGGTTACCCCATTTTTATAACGGATTTTCAACACATCGCACCTGTGCGCCAAGTTCTTCATCAATGTAGCCCAGCAGTAAGGAACCAAGGCTGCGTGTATGGAAACCAATGCATCAACTCCCATGGCAGTAAGGAATTGGCGCATCACCTCCCCTGTCAGTAAAGAATTGACGCATCACCTCCTCTGCGCAGCAGTAAGGAATAGACGCATCACCTCCCCTGCGAGTACGGAATCAAAGCATCGCTCTGCTTTTCCGTGCTTCATCTTCCCTGTGCCTGTTTTGTCTTTGGTTTTGACACATCCCCGGTACTTCGTCATAAAAGTGATGCATCGATAGTTTCCTATTGACTGAACTGTTTTGAACCTTTTTAAAAGTGATATCTTTTCTTGTGTATGTTGGATTTTTTTCACTTTGGTCTTATGTCATTCAGATAAAGATTGGTTATTTTTCCAAACTGGTGTGGTGTCCATTTGTAGCATTTTCACTGTGTTACTGTGTGTTTATGTACAAATGCTTACACATTGCCTGTGAGATAAGCCTGACTGCTTGTGTCAAGCTACCAAGGGGGTGAGCAGGGGTTATCTTAAGTGTGTAATCCCCTTACCCTGACTAGAATAAGGGTCCCTACTTGGACAGGGTGCAACTAGACACCCCAATTCGAATATTGGTGGTCAGTGGTGAGGATAGTACTTATGTTTGTACTTAATATACAGCGATTGGGGTACACTACTATCAGAGTGCAGACCATTACGCAACCACATACTGTTTTTTCTTTTTACCGTCTGGTGTTTAGATAGTTGGTGAGCTTTCTACTACAAGCATGCTTTAGTCTAGAGAATCATCAGTTGCCCCTGCAGATTAAATTTTTGAGGAGGACAGGTTGGAGTACTACAATGTGCAGCAACTTAAGAAAATATGCTGGGACCGCAAAGTCCAGTTCAAAGGCCTCACCAAAAATGAGGAGCTATAAAAAGGCTCTGAGGGCCTGGGTAGTTGCCATGATGCCAGTGGGCACACTGAGGATCCTGTTGGAGAGGTTGAGGAACAAAACTAGCATGAGGATGTACTGATGGCCCATGATGTGCCAGGGGGAAGGTGCCCTTCAGGGCAGGAAGCAGTGTCTCATCTAAGGGTCTGCCCTCAGAACAGCTGGAGGATAGACGGAAGGCCAGGAGGCATGAGTTGAAGCTGGAAAAGCTCAAATTGGATCGGGAGCTCCAGTTGGAGCTGGGCAAGGGCAAAACAGAAGAGAAAAATATGATTTTGGATCAAGAACTGAATGTAAGGGAGCTGGATTTGAAGTCCAAGTCCAGTACAGATGGTGACAGCATTTCATCAGTGCACTCAGAGGGAAAGGTACACATACCCAAGGATGTAGTGAATGATTATGTTGTGGGGAATGACATTGACAAGTGGTTTAGGGGTTATGAGGTAACTTTAAGGGCACACAGGGTCCCTGAATGAGATTGGGGGCAGGTCTGTGGAACCGCTTCACTGTGGAGGGAAGGGACACCTTGTTGGCTTTACTCCCAGAGGATTAGATGAAGTACTCTGAGATGAAGGAAGCCCTGTTCAGGAGGTATGGTCTCATGCCAGAGAGTTTAGGGAGAGTACTAAACTTGGTTCACTAACATGGGTTGAGTATGTGGATTTCTACTACAGAGCACTGGATGGTTGGGTGAAGGGCAGTGGGGTAACAGATTATCAGGGGCTCTACAATTTGATTGCGTATGGGAGCACTTGTCCAATCGTTGTTTTCCAGAGGTGCACAAGCACCTGATTGATAGCAGGCTTACTGACCCCAGGCAGCTTGCTAAGGGGGCAGACCGCTGGCTCAGCACCAGAGTCCAAAAGAAGTTGTACATGGGAAACTTTGTCAGGGGTAGGCAGGCTCTCCAACAGAAGAGTGGGGGAGGGGACAATGGTAAACAGCAGGAGTTCTCTAAAGGGCCCTAAACTAGTTCCCAGGGTAAAGATTCCCATCCCCCAGGTGATAAGAAACCATGGCACTCTTCAGAAAGCCTGGAGAGAGGGGTCCCAGGAAATGTTATGCTTGTGATCAGGAGGGTCACTTGAGAGGGGACCCCAAGTGTACAAAGCTGACACAGCCCCCACCGGTGGTCAGTCACAGGTGATGGCTATAGTAGCGCTTGGAGAGGAGTTGGTCCCAGGAGGGTGTGGGGACCCAGCTGAGATGACCCTTGTCTCAGTAGGGGACAGTAAGATGGTCCGGAGAAACCTAATGCCTGATAACACTAAGAAGTACAGTCAGTGGGTGACTGTGAGAAGTTGGCCTGGTATATGCTGTTCACTAGTTAAAATGGACACCTTGCACCAGTACAATTCGACTCTTATGGTAGGTAGGTTTAAGACAACCTTTATAGAAAGCTATCCTAGTGGTAGCTGTGGAGAGCAGCCTTCAGGCTAAGTCTTGGAGGAATGTAAAGCAGCTTGTTTTACCACACAATCTCTTGAATCACCAAATGAAAAGACACCACACAGGTATATATATCAAATATATATGTATTTATTACTAAACAACTCTCTACTAATCTCTTTATGAGATTAGAAGTCAAGAACATATGCACAAATCAACGTTTCACAATAAATTAAGCACAAATATGGCTGGGGCCCTAGGGGCGTACCAGACCATATACTAAAAGAGACTTAAGAACAACGACTTGCAGGGAGACAAGGCCCAGGGCCTTCAGAAGTGTTGGGGCCTCACGAAACCACCCAAGGCAGGTAAGTAAAGGACCCACGGGGACGCGTGCAGTGCGTGAACACAGGCGCGGATCGCCGTAGAGCTTCAATGGGGCAAGTCGCGGTTAGAAATTAAGAGTTTAAGGGCACTTCGGGAGTAGCTACAAGCAAGTCACTTACAGGGTAAGTAGTTCTAGGACCAACACCCACAGGAGCACCATAGTGCTGGAGTTACCTCACCCAGGGAAGCCGGATGCATAGGTGTCCTTTGGTGTCGGGTCGCGGCGTCGTTTTCAATGGGAGCCAATGAAGACTTGCTGCTTGTGAAGTCCGAAGAAGTGTCCGGTGGAACCCAAGCCTGGATTTGGAAGAAGGAAGACCTGAAAGCAGAGGGGACAGTGTTCAAAGTCACTGGGCAGTGACCCGGTGCAAGGAAGATGAATGCCCACCGTCATCGGCAGATTCAGGTCATTCATGGGTGTCTTGACTCTTCAGCCACGAGGTCCAGGAGGCGTCGAGGACAACCAGAAGCTGGATTCAGTGTCTCCCACAAAGTCTGCAGCTGACTGCGGTGTCAGCAACCCAATTGGAGCCAACAAGCCTTGGTAGCAGCAAATCTTGGGGAAAGAACAAAAAGTCAATGGTGCAAACCAGCAAGGTTTGGGGGACTCACCCAGCGAGGGTAAGTCAGGGCAGGCCTGGAGCAACCAGGGGAGCCCTTTGGATTTGTAGAAAAGTCTTTAGGGGACCCACATGCCGGCTGGCAAGGGATCGGAAAGGCGCCTCAGGAGGATTCCTTCAACAGGGGCCCACGGTCACTCGGAACGGGGTAGGCCTCTGATCTTGGGCAAGATTTCTGCTAGAGGCTGGGACCACACGTGGTCTAAAGCACAGGTTCATAGAACGTCGTGAAGGGGTTGCACTCGAAAATAGTGCACGGTACCCAGGGACTGCGGTTCCTCGTCACTCGTGGGGTCCACTTGCCTCAGCTTTGCTGGGGACTCACGATGGCCGTGGAAAAGTCAGGAAATCCTCTTCATGGGCTGCAGAGACTTCGGGCTCCGGCGGGAGCGGCGTAGTTTGCGACTGTCGTTGCAGTTTTTGGTGCCTGCCAAGCAGGGGAGTCACTCCTTGACTCCAAGGGAGATTCTTCAGTCTTCCAGAGGTAGTGGAACATCGAAGGTCCAGGATTCTTCTTTAGAGTGTCATCCAGGGATATCTAGTTTGCAATGCACAGGTTCCCCCTCTTATACTAAAAGGAAGGGAGGGACTAGCTCTATGACCCCACCTATGGGAGGGTCAGGGGAGGGGGTGGCTACACCCACTTCCCTTTGTCCAGTTTCACGCCAGAGCAGGGGCAGGTAGCCCCGGAGCTGGTTTGAACTGGCATATGCACAGAGGAGCCTTCTGCTCCCCCAGTGCAGGACTTCAAAGCACTCTAGGAGTGCACCCACCCAGCCCCAATACACTAAACCCTGTCTGAAAGGTGGTCACACCCTCCTGTGACAGGATACCTATTGTTGGGCTTCCTCTACTGCGAGTTTCGGTCATCAGCAGGAGGGCAGCCCAGTGTCTGTGACTGGTGGCATCCATTTTGTGATGCCAGGGCTCTTCAGGATTCTACCGCGTTTCCACAGTAGGTACATGTCTATCCCTCTAGAAGGGTGGAATGGTACCCACGCCGCCAGAACTGGCGGGGGGTAGTATTCCAAGATGTTTGACACCAAACACAACATGTTTCTGTGCAGCCATCCCAAAGTTAGCATTTAACGCAAGGTTATAATGCGCTTAAGAGTATATGGTCAGGCTGCACTACAAACAGCCTCAGAGAAGGGTCTCCGAATGCTGCAGAGGGGCTCTGCTCATGCAGGGGCACCCTCTCACATAGGAACCAAGCACTCTGCCTTCAGGATTGATAAGGCCTGCCATAGGAGTGACTTATAGGTTTATATGTGTGTATCTATGTAGTGATATACGTAGCCTATATCACAGTAAGGGGTGCATGCACCACCTTACGCAGGCTGCAGTAGCAGACCTGTGGTGTCAGATTTAGTCTGCTTCCCAGGGGTGGCATAATACATGCTTCAGCCCCTGGTAGGCCTGTGAAGTACCTATGCCCTTGGCACCTAAGGTACCATATACTAGGGACTCATAAGGTACCACAGTATCCAATCACTAGTGCACCTAGAGTGCACTCCAAGTCGTTTAGAGAGAACAGAGAGGCTGGGGCCCTGATTGGCAGGGTCCCAGCCTGACTATAGCCAGAAACCAGTGTAAACATCAGAAAGAAAAGTGGGGGCAACATAAGAGGCAGATCCTACTCTCCTACAGTGACCATCAATGGACAGAGTGTAGCCGCTCTGAGAGACACAGGAGCCAGTGTGACTACTGTCAAGTGTCACATGGTGTCTGAAGAGCAAATAGTCCCTGATGTACTTCACCAAGTTGTGGCAGTAGACAACAGTGAGCGCTTCTGTAAAATGGCTCAGGTTCCCATTGAGTGGTGGTAGGAGGGGGGTCTCAGGTTCCTTGCGACTAGCTGTGAGCCCATCCATGCCTGTGGATTGTCTTATTTTCAGCATTGTTTCCTGGTTGGCCAGCCAGATGTGGATATTCTGGCACACACCTAATGGTTCCTTAGGGTTTACATGGTCATAAAATAAATATACATTGTTGTTGTAGTTGTTGTTTTGTTTTTCGGAATATTCTGTTATAGAGTTTTGATGATGAATAGTTTTTTGGTCTGTATAAGGTTGCAGATCCGGATGGCCCAGTCACACATTACATCCACAAGAAGAAGTCATTTTACAATAGAAATCGCATTATGCAGCATGTAAATGTGCAATTAAGCTGCTAATTTATTTGCTTAAAGAGTGAACATAATGAGTAGTTCCACACACAACCAAACAATACTTATCATTGTATTAAATGTACCACACCACATAGGTAGAAGAGCACATTGTGCGGACATCAAATAGTGCACAATGTTACAAAGTAGAACCATTAACTATAACAATATGTGGGTACTTTGCAGACTGTCTCTGGGATCTATCCTTTGCAAAGGAGGGCCTTAAATGATAATTTTTAAATAGGTTTCAAAGAGGCAGTTGGTTGGGGATAGTCTTGATTTCTTTGCTTAGCACCAGAAAGCTTGTTCAATAGTTTTCCTCTTCTTGGCTTAAAGGTTGTTGGGGATGTGACGTTTGCTGGATGCTTGAAAATCAACAGAACAAAATCTTAATTTTTTCTAGATAAAAGGCTTTATATGAAGTGGATCTGTTTTTAAATATGATGCGCACTGGGGGGGGTGGGCAATGAAATGTTTTAAGTAGAGGAGGTATCCGGTCATATTTGTGCTCCTTCAATCATGCAAGCTAGTGTAGTTTAAAATTACTTTCATGTAGACTGAGTAGACCCTTACCTATGAAGTTGCAGCAACCAGGAGTGGCCGGTATGCTGGAGGAGCGGGAGTGGGCAGGGGGAGAGGAGGGGAAGGGCCACTAAGTGGTGGACACTAGGGGTCGCCGGGGATAGAAAAAATAACAAATGAAATAAACGTACCTGCACGTCCCGTTGAGCTCTTCTTAAACTCTTCAGGAAGGCACAGGCTCCCAGAATGCCCTGCCGCCAATACTAAAGCTGCTCTCGTGCAGAGAGCAGCTTCTGGATTGGCCTGAGTGCCCTCAATTCGTGCTCCAGGACAGACTAGGTCTGTGCCTGCTCTGCCCAACCCAGCTGCATTGCTGGGTTAGAGAGAGCTTTCGCTGCATGATGGGAGTGCACTACCACTCCCATCAGTGCCTGTCACTACCAGACCCGCCCCCAAGACTCGGCAGGAAAGGAAAAATAAAACAAGTGCTGTTTTATTCTTCCTATCCTGCCATTTTTGGGGGGGGCGACGCTCCTCCGCCATAGCGGAGGAGCCGCCGCTGGTCAAGTGATATGGGATAGTGCTGTAGATTGTACCGCCATGAAAAATTTGTGTATGTGATAAGAGACTTCTCTTTTCATAGAAAACAAACCTGGGAAATAGCACGTTTTGTTTTAAAGAGTTAGATGGGATTCCAAAATGAAACCTAATGACTTTGCTTGTGGTCTGAAAGTTGTATGGTCATGGACTTTTTTCCATTAATTTACTGAGCAACTGTGGTTTGGGGGCTGGTCTGATTGTTATGAGATCAGTAGTAATCAGTTAGGCTTATTCTGAGGTGGGGGATTTTGCCACACTCTATGTGCCATACAAGCATTTGTTATTTTCAACAAAATAGGAGTGATCAGGCAAATATTATATCAGACTATAGGAACCGCCCCATTCATAGAACTCACCTCGGATATGCCATTTAAGTGCATGTCATAGGCCAACAGCCCCAGTGACACCACCCACAGACATATAGCAGAATACCTAAAAGTGTATTGTGGCTGCACTGTAACAAACCAGCCAGGAGCATTCTGCATTTAGTAAACCTTTTTCTAGTTTGCCACTGTATTGTTTTCATTGTAGTTTTATGGCTGGCAGTTCATCTTTGACATCACAATAACACTAAACCATTAAGCTTCTTATAAATCGGATTTTCTTGACCTCAAAAACCCTTTCCTGGGAACTGAGCATGTTTCTGTGCACCTGCTGTGCCAATGGAAGGCACGCCCCTGACCACGTTAGGAAGAGGAGAACCTGACAAAGCCATAAAGGAAACCTGACAATAGATAACTGTAAGGGGAGATGAGAACGCGATACATAAAAAGAGAATAGTAACGATTGGCATATGGGGTGGGGTGGGGCGATGATCAATTAGCTTTATTTCCAAACATTCAGAAGAGCTGTAAATAAATTCATATACTGTTTAATCTACCTTGCTTAATTTTTATTTTAAGCCTAAAAAATTGATGTCTATTTTTACTGTGCTTCTAACAGATTTTCATTGTTTTGCTCAGAATAATATATATTTGCCTCATCATAAATTTGACAATATTTCAGAAAATGAAGATAATTCCCTGAAAACCTGACTGCCTGGCGCTCGGGAGCTTCATACGCCTGCAGGCAGCAGACCTTGAATCGGGCACGAAATGTCAGCACAGGACTCCAGAATGTCAAAGGCCCTTTATTTGGAAGCGATGCCAGATAAGGGGCAGTCTCGGGACTGGGCCTGACGTTGTTTCATTTCCTCTTCGAAACACCAGATAAGAGAGTGTGGGAGGAGAATTGCTCCCGAGTCCTGGCGTCGTTCCTCCCTGAACAAGCATTGGCAAAGCCAATAGATTTATGCGAAATCTATCGGCTTTGTCAATGTTTTTTAGACATGTTGCACAACAACGCGGGGTACAGTGCAACCTTATTTTAAAGCAAAGAAGAATAGTGCTATGATGCGTTAAGCGTTGACCGCGCCATATCGCTTTCTTTTTCTTTAAGCCATGTTGCAGAGGAGTCTGAGATGCTGGTGCAATATGTCTAAACAAGCATTTGCAATGCTATAGGTCTCGCATTGATGAGAGTTTGAGCTATTGGCATTGTAAAGGGCAATGCCTTTTATATATGTGTTGTTTTTAAACCAGATAAATAAAAGGCATTGTCATTTACAATGCCAAAAAGCTTAAACTCTCGCAAATGCGAGACCTATTGCATTGCAAATGCTTGCTATACAAATAAAAAAAAGCGTTAGGAGAGAGCGTGTCCTGCCTGCAACAGCAGGCAGGACAAAGCTATTTGAGATAATAGTGCTCGGAGGCTGTAATTAAAGCCTACCGAGCAACAACACACGTAACAGGGGGTGTTGCCATGGGAGGTTACAAAATGAGACAAGGCGGTACTAAGGAGGTACTACTAAGTATTTTGACCAATGAACAGCCACCGTTTACTGTGGACAATGACACAAGCCAATAAAAAATATGGGCGGAAAGTGGGCGGGGCTTCAAGTCCATACCTGAATACAGCATGCCTCGCAGAGCAGCGCATGCACTGCCCAGGCTCGATCTAAGAAAGCGCAGAGGCAGGCAACATGTGGGAGGTGCGTGGGAGGAGGGACGGACCAGCAACAATGGGCAGCAGGATGACGGGGAGGGAAGGTGGGACAAGAGCACAGATGCTGAGAGGAGGGAAGGACAGCAAACACATACATTCTTATACAGTAGATGAAAAAAGTTTTTTTTTAAAGTACATGCAAGAGAATGCAGCCAGTGGAACAACATTGGTAGCAGACAGGAAACTGTACTTGGTCCACGTTCCACGGCAGGGAAAAACAGTGAAACCCCAGGACGCGAGCAGGAGGCGCTGACCAATCAAAAGCAAGGAAATCAGAGTAATATCGAAGCCAACCAATGGTAAGTAATTTTAAATAATGGGTGGGCTCCAGGCCTGTTTTAAGCTTTTTTTTGCCAACAAAAGATTTTGCCGACAGCGCATGCGCAGTCTCAGGGGAAACCTAAAAAGGAACATGGCAGGTCTTGGGGCAGGGGTGTAATGCAGACTCCTTCAGCCCCTACGGCACAAGAGTGGGCCCAAGGTGAGCCCAACTTTCAGTGGGACCCAAACCTTCGGGGGCCACCATTTAACCCAGGGCCAATGAATATCAGTGAGATATGAGAGAGTCAGGGGCTTCTCATGAAATTTGGCACAGGGAGCATTTTTTGCATTACACCACTGCTAGGGGACAGAGGTATTTTTCAAATTAAAATTAAATGAATTAACGAGAAACTAACATGTTAAATATTTAGGCCCAGATTCACAAAGGTTTAGCGTCGGGTTAGCGTTACTTTGTAACGCTAACCTGGCGCTAAACCTATTTGGGGATTAGCATACCAACGCTAATTGGTATTAACATTGGTTTGTATGGAAAAGTAACGCAAAGCAGTGCAAAACGCTGCTTTGCATTACTTTGCGATAAGGGGGCGTTACATGGGTGGTACATGGGCGTTCCCATGCAACCACCCACGCTTTTTGAGGCTAAACCCTATCTACTAACATTAGTAGACATGGTTTAGTGCCAAAAATTAACGCAGCTGAAAAGCAGGTGTTAAAAGGAGAAATTTTTCATTTCTCCTTTCTTTTCCTATTTTGCATGCGTGCTGCACTGTGCAGCACAGATACAAAGTAGGAAAAGGTTTTAAACTTGTCTAGCCATATTATTTTGTACAGGAAGGGTACCCATCCTGCACGAAACCTATGCTAGCCTCAGGCACGCACCCTAGCACTATGGCGCTTGGGTGTGTGCCTGGTGCATGGCACCTGAAATCAGCACCGGCACTAGGGAGAGGGGAGGAGAGAGCCATATCTCTGTGAATAAGACGCTCTCCTGCTCTCTCCCTGTCACGCAGCGCAGCCTGTGTTGGTGCTGCACTGCGTTGCGTGACACCTTTCAGAGTCTGGGCCTTAGTTTGAAACCATTGTGCTAAACTTGCACAGTTTGTGAATTGTTTGAGCTTCTTTTGCCATTCTGTATGTTATGTATGTGTCATTTGTATTAGCTTTGTGCCACCTTGTACAAAAACGAACGCTGTGATTTAATTGTCAATATGCTTTACATTTTCCATGCCTTATAAATGTAAATCCAAACGCTCCAATGGCTGTCCTGGGTGTGAGCTGACTAGTAATTTACTCCTCTGAAACTGAATACATGCCCTTCACAGTGGGCCCAATTATGTTGGGCAGGTGGGATACCGGCCTGCTCAATTATAACTGACACAGTGTTTATGCGACTTAACAAAATCAGTAGTGTTTAGCACTCAAAAGAATGATTTGGAAATTTGCACAAAATTATGCATTGTAATTCAGTTTCACTGAATGTAATAAACATTACAAACTAAAACAGTCAGATTAGTAGTGTTTATGCGACCTAGTAAAATCAGTAGCATTTAGGGCTCTAAAGAACAATTTGAAAATCAAAAGTGTATTAACCACCAGAGTTATCTTACCATTATTATTATCCCCTGTAATTTTCTAAGCACACGCAGATCTCTGCAGCAGATGTCTAAACCTATAAGCTATTTCAAAATGCAGCCTCTTTGTGACCAATTAATTAAAACAGAACAAATTTACTATCACATTTGTCCTTGTTGCCAATTTCTTTGTGGCACAATTAAAAACAAAAAACAATAGGATAAGTTGACTGTCAGACTCCACTTTCCATAACTCTGTCCTTTGTGATGCTCCCTCCTTTCCTCTGCCATACAGTGACCTTCAATTAATGGCTTCCCAGAGTATTTTTTCCATTTCCAGCACTGCTGCATGTAATATTCACTATAGGCTAAAACAGCCACACGAGCAGTGTTTACGCGGCATGCCAAAATCAGTAGTATTCTGTTAGAAATGGGATCTCTAGTTGGCAAGGGCTTGCACCTTTGTCCAAGTAGGGACCCTTCTTCCTAGTCAGGGTAAGGGTTGTTACACTCGTGAAGTAACCCCTGCTCACCCTCGTGGTAGCTTGGCACGAGCAGTCAGGCTTAATTCAGAGGCAGTGTGTAAAGCATTTGCACATAACCAACAGTAATACAGTGTAAGCACTACAAACGGACACCACACCAGTTTAGAAAAATAACCAATATTTTATATACTCAAGACAAGACCAATTACGACAAAAATCCACAATACTGTACTTTGAAAATGAATGCTTGATACGATAACTTCTTCTTTGCAAGAATAGCACAAAAGCAAAGTTCGTGACGAGTCGGTAGCTCCGTCCGAGCCTACCGTGATGCTGAAAACCACAGAGTCTAACAGTTCCAGCCGACCGCGTCGACACGGGCCAGCAGAGTCATGAACAGACTCGGTCACAGTACCTTTTCTCGTTGTGGCTGGTACGGGGTGTACGAGCCGGTCGGCGTTCGTCGCGGTTGCAGTGCAAGACGGAGCGATGCAAGGTGCGGTGTCCCTCGATGCGGTGCAGGCAGCGGCTCGATGAGCGTCGGGCAGACGGAGTCGGTGAGTCCAAGGCGTGCGATGCAGGGCGAGACGATGCTCGATGCGGTGCTGACAGGTTGCGATGCAGGCGACCTAGCCGGAGTGCGGGAGCTGGCGTCGGACAGCGGTGCGAGTCGGAGCGGTGCGTCGCAGACGTGCGAGCGGTGCCCCAAATGCGGTGCAGTCTCGACTCTTGAGCCAGTTGCAGCGACAGTGTCGGTCTGGTCCGGCTGGCCCAGTGAAGCGATGCGATGCGAACTGCGGTGCCCACAGGTCACGGTGCAAGCAGCGGCTCGATGTTGGCGGCGTCGGACGTCGCCTACGGTGAGACCAGGGTTGCGATGCGAAGCGGGGCGATGCGGTCTGCGGTGCAAACAGGTCACCGGCCAGGGATGGATTCGGTTGACGGAGTCGGTTGCAGTTCCCTTCCTCTGTGGCAACTGAAACAGCGTTCCAGAAGCGGTACCCAGAGGCTTGTGAAGTCTTTGCAGTCCCTGAGACTTCTTAACAGGAGGCCAGCTCGGTTTCTGGCCCTTGGAGATACTCAGCACAAGTTTGGAGAAAGTTCAGTCCAGTCCTTTCACTGCCCAAGGCAGAAGCAGCAGCTGCAGGCCAACCCAACAAAGCAACAACACAGCAAAGGGGCAGTACTCCTCCTGGCAGCTCTTCCAGCTCTTCGTCTTGGCAGGTTCCTTGATTCCAGCGAGATCTAAATTCATGGGGTCAGGGCCCCAATATTTATATCCCAAATTCCTTTGTTCTCTGAAGGCAGAGAGGCCTTTGCCTAGTCCAAACCAGTTCTGGAGCACTTTGTTGACAAGTCTCCGTCCCTTCTTTCAGTGAGTAGGCCAGGGACATCAGACGCACCACAGGAGGTGGAGCCAGCATTGTGGAGGGAAGGCACTGTCCTATTCAGGGCCCAGGTGCGACCCCTCCCACCCATCTACAGGTCGATCTGGCTATTCAGCCCTGCGCTGACTCACCCTGTCTCCTGGCATCCCCCAGCCCCTGTCACTCACATTCCAGACACGGAATACACAATCTCGCAGAGGCAGGCTTGGATGGTTAGGCAAGAAAATACCCACTTTCTAAAAGTGGTATTTTCAAACCCAGAATGGTAAAACCAACCTTACTAAAAGCTGCATTTTATCATTCTGAGTCCAGGCATACTAAACTCGAATTTCTACCATGTTCCCGGGGTCAGTTAGGATTATAAGCTGTAATAATCAAAACCGCCCGTTCTGGCCTAGGGGAACAGGTAGCCTTGCACTAGTGAAAAGCGAACTAGGCTGTAATTCACTATCAGGACATGCCGCACACACCCGGGCATGTCCTACCTTTCGCAGTACAACGCACCCTGCCCACAGGGGTACCTTGGGCCTACCTTAGGGGTGACTAACATGTAGCAAAGGGAAGGTTTAGGGACTTGCAAGTGTGTGCACTTGCCAAGTCGACATGGCAGCCTCAGGCTGCGCACAGGCTCTGCGATGCAGGCCCGAGTTACACTTTACGGGCTGTTTGCGTGGGTGGCACAATCCAGTGCTGCAGCCCACCAACAGCATTTGGTCTATAGGCCCTGGCACTCGCAGTGCACTT
Organism: Calotriton arnoldi; assembly: GCA_963921515.1. Classification (NCBI taxonomy): domain Eukaryota; kingdom Metazoa; phylum Chordata; class Amphibia; order Caudata; family Salamandridae; genus Calotriton; species Calotriton arnoldi. The sequence goes on from CAWUFW010014415.1 coordinate 50,104, forward strand.
TACAAGGGACTGACACATAAACCAAATAGGCCAATCATGGAAACACCAATCCATAACACATTTTATACAGGAGCACTTGCACTTTCCCACTGGACCGCAGTGAGGAAAGTGCGCAGAATCATCACACCAGCAAAAACAGAGTCAAAACCGGGAGGTCAGAAAGCAAAAAGTCAGGGGAAACACGCCAAAAGATGCCAAGTCTAACATATTCAGTGCTCTAACAAATGAGTTAAAAATCAACACAAAATCATGCGTTTTAATTCACTTTTACTTAGGGTGACCAGAATTTTAAAGCCAAAAACCGGGACATTTCACGAAAATAGAAGAAGGACTACAATTTTACTTCAAGCGAGCGGACAGAATGATAGCGCTCCTCAGCAGAGAATTACAGAACAGGCAGTCAGAACATACATAAAATGAAATTTTTTAAACCCAGTAGCTTGCCTATTAATTAAATTGTTTTCTTGAAACAACTGATAATCCCTGCTTTGTAAAACATTAAAAGCACCTCCCGCCGTTTTCAGTCGACCCTCTCTAAAAACAGGGACAGGAGCTAAATTTCCTGAAATCTGCCAAGACAGCCGGTGAAAAACCGGGACCGTCCGGGCAAATCCGGGATGCCTGGTCACCCTACGTTTACTGCATGTACTAATCAGGGGAGTACAGAAGGGCCACACAGCCCCCACAATGGGGGGGGCTCCAGGGTTCCTTGTTTTGGAGGGGGCCCTCTCACCTCCCAAAGCCATCATTGCATGTCTTGCAGATTGCGTGCAATGGCATAGACTAAGAAATACGTAAACGCTCTGGATAGTCACTGCTTTCCGGTGCAGGACTCCTACAGCATAGGGGCCGAACCCTTCATAGGGACCCCACTGAGCCCAAGACCATTGATTATATGTGCGGTCTGGGAGACTACAGGCCGCTCATCACATTTTGCAGGGGGTGCCATCATTCTGTGTTATGCCACTGCTTTACATACTAAAATAGCCCCACTAGCGCTCCGATGAGGACATGCTTAATTTACTTCACCATCACTTGCCCCCCATAGACACGGAAATGATCTGGCTCAGAATTTTGTACCTGTATGAAAACATAATCTTCATACTGTGATGTTGATGGTGCCACTCCCAAAAGAGGCTGAGTGTAAAGTAAAATGTGTGCACACATGCTAGAAAACCAAGACTGTCAAAAGGTGTTGCAGGCCCTGTGCCTAGGCCTTCATAATCACTTTAGGAAAGGGGTGCCCATTGTAGGTCCAGGATGGTCTTGTCAATGCCACACTTCAAACATGCCCGTAGAAGCAACTATTACATAAACTAAAGCTAAATTAAAATAATTTCTATCATCAATGCTTCTCTTGAAAACGGTAGGGATTGGCTTTTTCTGAGCCATGTTGGACCACAGGTGAAAAAAAAACCCACAATTTCTCGGTCACTCAGTGGTGTAATGCAAAAGAATGCCCCCCACAACAGAATGTGAAAAGGGACTCCTGCGTCTCCCATATTTCACTGATTCATTAACCTTGGGCGGAAGGGGGGGCCCTGAAATATTGGGGAGCCCCCTGAAGGTTTGGCCACCCTGCATCGCAGGGGATTTAGGGACCTGCGCTACGCCATTGTACTCACAGACACTGTTGATGATATTGCCTCTATATATTACGGAAAAATAGACACGCCTACATATATACTCAAAAGTGAAATTATGAGTTCAAATCACACACAAAATACCAGAGTATCTGGACATCTTTGTCATTAACCAGCCTTTGCCTTCCATCACCATTACTCGATACTCTAATTCAGTATTCATTTTAAGGATGCTAAGTCTGCATGACAGCCTTCCATTCCATATTGCTTTGCTCAGTATTGTATATGAAGGAACGGGATGTGAATGCACACAGAGGCAGTACAGGCTCCCCTGAACTCTATGCAGTCGCCTTGTTTGAGGAACCATCTCTGGTGCAGATCTGTTGACCATAGAACTACTCGAAGTGGTATCATTAGTTCACAGTTCCTTGAGCCACATAACAATTACACCAAGTACGTCGAACTGACTAACTATTGTTCTCTCGAAGTGGATGAAAGTATTAATGAGGAAACATTGTGCTGAAAGAATCATGTAAAACATACCACATCTGTAGACCATCACAACCGATCACTTCCACTGCGCAGCCCCCAAGAGTGGACACAAATAAACGCTTCTCTCCCAAATACTCTCTGTGAATGGCTGTAAATATATACACACGAAATCCCTAATATTCACTAGGGGAGGGAACAAGAGGCTACGGGGTAATCAGGGTGAGCTGGCCTCCAAGTAATACAGGTACACACAACAAGAAGCTACCCTGAATGAGTGTCTGATTCTAATGAGAACGAAGGCGCACTACGCCTTCTTCTGTGTGGTGTTGGGCATATCAAAAAAATGTAAGGACTGTCCTCACACACCACCAGGTGCCATGCTTCATCATCGGCAGTCCTCGCTCTCTAAAAACCACGTTTGATAGAGAGCGGGCCTTCACCTGGAGACAGGGAGGCACTTCTACAACTTAGGGGCCGATTCCGATGTCGGACGGACTCAGGTCCGTCCGACATTGTCCAGGAGCCGTAACCGACCGACCTGCTGTCGTCGGTTACGGCCCTGCAAGTACGATGCGACCGAACCCTGTTCGGTCGCACTCGTATATTGCACAATGGGAGCATGCATTCCGAGCGGAATGCATGCTTGCATTGTGAAAAGCAGGGGTGCAGTTCATCCCTGCACCCTGTGGCCGGCACCCCAAGGTGCATGCCACCGGTTGCAGGGATCAACAGAGGGGCACCATAGGTGCCCCCAGGCCGCCATTCGGCGGGCCTCGCACCCATGGGGGGCCCTACTGGGGGCCCCCAAAGACAGATTACCGACTGCCTTTTCGTGCCGGAAAGACCGGCACGAAAAGGCAGTGAAAACTGCCATCGTACTCCTCGGTCGTGAAGAGGCGGCCGGGGAGTACTGAAGGATTACCGGACGGCGGACGGGCTCTCCGAACCCGTCGTAAGCCATCCGGAAATTCGAGTCGGATTCCTTTCCGACCGAGCCCATCGGAATGGCTCGGTCGGAAAGGAATCCGGCCGGCACGTTCCGATTCGGTCGGAAGGGCTCCGACCATCGTTCGGTGCCCTTCCGGCCGAAATCGGAATTGGCCCCTAAGTGGGGACCCGTGCAGGAAGGTGAGTGAGTGATTTAAAAATTAATGCAAAATCCACATGGAAATTTATTAAAGTGTGAATTTGCTTAATATTAAAACTAAGGGTGGGGACACGGGGGTTTAGTACCCCATCCCCATCAGTGTCGTCAACATGTTTTTGCCGTCGTGGCCAGGAGGGTCCATGGCATTCATCAGGACGTGAAAAGAGGGCTCCTATCTAGTCACTAACAGACCAAGATAAATCCACTTTGGTAGGTTGACTTTTGTGAAACTCTACTTGCATGACACCTGGTGGTGTGTGAGGACAGTTCTTACATTTTTTTGATATGCCCAACACCACACAGAAGAAGGCGTTGTGCGCCTCCGTGTACCAATGGCTGTAAATACTCAACTTGTGCTGCTGAGGCACAGCTTGAAGTCAACCCCGCTGGCATGTTCTGTTCTCATGTTTGTAGCATCACTTCACCACTAGCGCCATTACAGCAGCGCTGTGTTTCATGAGGTAACGAAGAGCGCAACTCTGGTTGGACAATTGGACTCTAACAGAGAAATGGGCTCAAACCAGCTGTATTAAGGGCACCTGGATATAGATTCATCATTACATAATAGGCCACAGTGGTCACGTCTATAGCACTTAGGCCATAATAAGGCTGCCTCAAAGCACTAGGTATTGGAGGGAGTATAAGGAGTCTTACAGTACTTTGAAACCGTATTTGGGGGGCATATGCTTTGCAAGAACACCCAAAATGGCATTTTCCTATCTACTCTATTTCCTGTTCCCTCCTTACAATTTCTGGTCTCTCCCAGAGCTTCCTGGCAGCTTAGCACCCAAGCACTATTTGACATTCAAAAGTGACAATGACAAAGACCATCATCAGTGAAATCTTCTGACACATTAGATAGATGAAGCCTCTGGTCAATCTCCCAATACATTATAATTATAGGATTAAACAAGCATTTGCAATGCAATAGGTCTCGCATTATTAAAGTTTGAGCTATTGGCATTGCTAAATAATGCAACACCAATAGCTCAAACTTTAATAATGCGAGACCTATTTCATTGCAAATGCTACTGGCAATTTGCTACTTACGGTTTTAAAAAAGAAGAAAAGGAGGGGACACGACGGGTGAGCAGGAATCTTTATTTAGAAGGTATGCGAGAGCCCTCTTTGATTCTTGGCACAGGTTTAAATTAGCGTCAAGGTAAGTCAATAGGGAAGCGAAATGGGAGGGACCCGGGGCTTTTATCCCTGGCACTTGGCATGTCTGACCTCCCAGTAAGCCTGCGGTAGGGATTAATACTCTTCTGCACTGGTCTTCCATCCCACTTGCTTATGGGACCCAGTCTGTCCGCCTGGCCCTCCGGGACGGAACTAGCCCCACTCCCCGCATTGTGTGAAATCCTTGGTACAGCTGCACGCAGAGCCCGCGCTCTTCTGCAGTCCCGAAGCAGTGGGATGCCGGGCCTTTCCCACCACCTTCATCTTTTCTCTTCAATGCGCTAGTGCGCACTCTTTCCTTTCCATTGATGGGAGGCGGGTGGCACTAATGCACAGTTGCCACCAGGAGGAAAAGAATGCACAACCACGTTACGCATTTAAAGCAAGCTGTTAAGACACATGAAGGCTGCATATGGGGCTCCTAATTTCTGCTGTTAAAATCTAGGCGCTGGCGAACCACCCAGGCCTCGTCTGGCTCAGTACCCCCTAACGTGGTTTCTGAAAACTTTATAGAAGCGTGTTAACGCAGGCCCTTTTCTCACCTCGCGTGGCCACATTATAGGGGCATTATATATGCTCTTTATAGAGAAAGCACATAAAAGAGTAGTGTACGAACTGCACCTTGTAATATTTAAGTTGTGTAAAAATGCAATTGCGCAGCCAGGCACTTAGAAGAACCACCACAGGCCATGCCACCCTCCAAAAATACACAAGTATCGTCAAATTGTTGACAGCTTTCTCAAAGAGACCTTTATTAATCTGCTGCAATGTAAAACAGCTGAACAGTCTGACTACGTGAACAGCCGCATGTAAAGTGATGACAGTGCGCGGCAGCACGCGCTCCCAAAACAAAACGTTGCCGGCGACCTGGCAAAAACGCAAATGAAAAGAAATTAACTTGCTTAGGAAGACCAATTCCAGAAGACGCACTAGTGAGTCTTTGGGTACAAAAAATGTGTTGCCGCGCTCTTTCCTTGCAAAATTTACATATTTTCAATGAGATTCTCTTGGAAGCTCTGCATTGCGAACGAATGCGCGAGCCTATAACACAGCTGCGGGCGTCGGGGAAATAATGGTTCTTTCCAACTCTTTTAGGCCATAAGACCCAGAGCGCTCAGGCATGGGCGCTCACACTATGAACATTTTACTTTAGGTTATCTGGAAGGCGTAGAAGAGAAACCAGTGGTGTGCGCGCACCACAGAGGAGCTGGGGGAAAGGGAGCGTGGCAGCGATGCGAACGCGCGCTGCTGCGCGTGCTAGCCACCGATGGGAATGGGCGGAGCAAAGGCGAGACATGCGCCCGCCTTTTCCCAATTGCGTGCATTACTTTGTTAAAAAAAACACGCTAAAGCCAATGGCAGCCGGCAAAAACAAAACCACACGCACGAGCGTGTGGTCAGCTTTCAAAAGCCCATACAAGAGGTCTCGGGCTGCGCGAGCAGTGCTGCGCACTGCAACGCTAGGCTCAAGACCTAAAAAGACTTGAAGCCGTCTCCCATTCCATAATTGTAATGGGGCAGAGGATAATGGAAATATCCACAATGTTATGAGTTATGTTCTAAAGCCAGCATTAATGAAACCTGTTAAAATTCAGCAATCGCCACAACGCAGCCGTGGTCCTGGCTAATAATAATAAAGAAATAAAGCACAACACAGTGAAATGTCCAAATTAAAACTGTATAAACCAAAAAGAAAACAAGAGTGGCACAAAAAGGAAAACATCTAAACACAAACTGCATCTTGTAAACTTTAATAAAACTCTTTCCTCATAGTTTGAGATGTCTGTTTCATGGCGGATGTGACGGTATCAAGGTTACCTACCACATCTGAAAGACAGTGTTGGTTTGGCCTTCATGTTTTATACACGAAAGATGAATATGGCTGTTTTCAGCAGGAAATATGTAAATTCTGTCAAACCAAAGGCCCCAAGTGTCTACTAAAAGGTACAAAGGAGACCATAACAGACTCTGCTGAAATGTCAGCCTCTGGTCTTTTCAAATGAATAGCTTGTGACTTCTCCCTAGTCTGCTCGGCCTGCTACCCTTTGAGATTTAAGTGTAATCAGCGAGTAACTTGCAGTGGTGCAACATTATGGTGTAACATTAGTCCCTGCAGCCCCCTGGAGCCAGGGGGCCTCCTCAGGCCCTCAACACGGGGGGGGAGGGCCTCAAGGCACTTTTACCAGTCTGAGGAGGTTACGCCCACGGTGCTGTGATATCCTCAGCCTGGCAAAGTTCAGCTCAGACATTTAGCGCATGTCTACCTCCTGGCTGCCTGACCTGAACAAGAAGAGTGTCTGTCAGGCTGACCTATGTTCAGCCTGACAGGCACTCTTCTTCTCTGGAATAAGGGGAGGGGACGTGACACCCTCGCCCATATGGACAGGCTGCTGCTGCTAATAGTTACAGCAAGCAGTAGGAGGAAGAAACTACTAAACTAAAATAAAACATTTTCTTGAAGCCCTATCTGCATTAATGTGTTCAGTTCTTTGAAGCTACACTTGCAGTATTTTATCCAGCTATGCCAGCTGTATGACCACGGGGTCGGCAAAGTCTACTCAGTGGGTCTGTGACTGCTTAGAAAATTAATTAATATTATCAGATACATAAAGTGTATATAAATGAAGAAACAAAATGTACAGTTGGAAATTTTAAAACGTTCTATAAATATGAAGGAATCTGAAGTTTGAGGCTAAAAATGAAGTTAGTATTCTCAGATTGATTTGTGGGAACAGTGGAAGTGCATCAAACACAATATAGTATGGACAATGAGTGGCCTTAATTTAATTTAGAAATGCACCAACTGTTCTATTAAAAATTAAAACTTAGATTTTTTTAATATTTGTTCCTCCCTCTAAAGGTAAATATTTACAGGGGAAGACTTTTCAGGACAGGTTGATTCACATTAGGGAAGTCTTAGGGTTTGATCAGAAGGCTTTCTCTGAGGATGGTTTTTATGCACAGTACAGTGGTGCATCTCCTGATGATTTGCTACTTCATGACGTCATATAGAACATTGCTCTCAAAGAGTGGAACAACATTGAAAAGCAGAATGTTCCCCATTTTCTGAATAGATGTTAACTTTTGGATGGTTTTGAGGATACCTTACCATCAATTCCAAAAGTTAATTCCATCCTTTCTTCCATGGCGTCTGGTTCTTCCTTGTCTTCTGAAGAGGCCACGCTGTCAGATCCAGTGGAGAGGTAATTGGAAGGTGCGCTGAAGCGTTCCTATGTGGCGACCAATTTTGGTTTCAGGGCTAGCACCTATGCTGCATACGCCTCCCAAGTTCTGCTAAAGGACTTTGAAAAGTTGTATGATGTCATCCAAGCAGGGGAGGATCCTACGGCTATGCTGGCTCATATGAAGGTCCTGTCACAGTTCCTGTCGGATGCAACCATCAACAATTTATGGGCTTCTGCTTCTTCAACTGGTGCTTCCATGGCTGAACGTGGTGCTAAGTGGCTTAAACCCTGGAAACTGGAGGCGAGTCAGAAAGAGGTGGCACTAAGTTGCCAAGCTCTTTGGCAATGAGTTGAATGACATGGTGCAACGTTCCACTGATGAGAAGATTCTCCAGCTTTTTCAGCTCAATCCTGGGAAGAAGCCTTTTTTTTCATAAGCAGTCGTTTCAAGCACAGGATGCCAAGCGTCCCTTTTGTGGTCGGGGCGCCGCGTTCGATAATAACAAATCCCTACCACAACCCCAGCCTGGTCAACCCACTTTCCAGCCTTCCTCCCAGTGACAACCTGGTGGAAAATGACTATATGGCAGTAGGGGCTTGTTTGACTTTGTTTCCCGAGCAGTGGATGTTGATTGTGACAAATTAGTGGGTTCTATCCATTGTGTTAAAGGGATACAGAATTCCTTTTCATCATCATCCTCCTCCACCGATTTTCCGTGCTACTCCGTTATCAGGAAATGTAGAAAAAAGGGCTGCTCTCCTGGAAGGGGTGGAAAAGTTGCTTCTGAAGAAAGCGGTGGTCGTGGTCCCTCCAGATGAGGAATATCTTGGACTAGTCCAGAAACGGGATGGTTCATTTCGGCCTGTACTGTACCAAAAATTCCTGAACAAGTTTGCGCAGTTGGACTCTTTCCAGATGATATATCTCCAGGGGATCATTTCCCTGATTCGCCAAGATGATTACTTGACGACGCTCGACCTGGAAGATGCCTACTTCCATGTCCCTATTCATCCCCTCAGCCAACAGTTTCTTTGGTTCTCGATGCAAGGGAAGCACTTCCAGTTCCAGGCTTTGCCATTTGACCTGTCGACAGCGCCCCGGACCTTCACCAAGGTATTGGCTCTGATAGTAGGTGTGCTGTAGCTTAAAAGGTTTTCTTTGTTCTCTTATATCGATGACTGGCTAATTTGCGGTTCTACTTTCCTGAAGACTCAGGAGGCAGTTTCTGCAACAACATCTTTTCTGCAGTTTCTGGGTTGCAAGATCAACTTAGAAAGTCTCATCTGATGCCTTCTCAACTGAGACTATTTTTGGCACCCTTTTCGACACTCTTCAGGCTAAGGTGTTTCTTTCTGTGGACAGGTTTTGTGTTCTTCCGTCTACTGTAAAGACATTGATGTCTCTGTCTTCGGATCCAGCCCGGTTTTGGCTTTGGGTTCAGGGGTTGCTAGCTGCGACCACAGCAGTGGTGCCTTCGGCTTGGTTTCATTTAAAACTCCTTGTAAATCATTTATTGGCCCATTGGAGCCCGGAATTGGTTCAGTACAGCTTTCCAGTCCCTTCCTTCCCGGGGAGGGCGAAGGCCCAAGAATGGTGTTTGAAAACTGCGAAGTTGACTAGCAGGTTTCCTTTTGAGTTCCCCCCTCCTCTGTTGCTCATGACGGATGCCAGTCAGTGGGGATGGGGTGTGACGCTGGGGAAACTGGAGGGGCAGGGTCCATGGTCCAGGGAGAACAGTTGCCATTTGTCCAATTGGAGAGAATTGGCTGCAGTATTGCAGGCAGTCCGATTCTTTCAGCCCCTCCTTCATGTCCATTGACTTATGGTTCTCACAAACAATCTGGTGGCCTGCTGCTACCTCAATTGGCAGAGGGGGACAAGATCTCTTCAGTTGAATTGCCTTGTGTCTCAGATATTTGCATGGGTGGAAATCCATCTTTTGTCTTTGACAGCAGTATACATCGAAGGTGAGCTCAACTTCCATGAGAATAGTCTGAGCTGCAATATGTCCTCCTCGGTCTCCTTCCATCTGATAAGGGGTCTGTTTGACTAGAGTTGCCTCACATGGGGGTCCCCTTGGTTGGACCTGTTTGTCAACCGCTCAATACGATGCTGCCAGTGTTTTGTTCAGATCAGCTCAACCAGGGGGGCGTGGGCGGTGGATGCCTTGTCCTTTCCATGGCCAGTGGGCCTGCTTTATGCATGTCCCCCGATTCCTCTCCTCCCGAGGGTGCTTCAGAAGATTCGGGAGGAGAAGGTGTTGGCGGTTCTGATTGCCCCATTTTGGCCTTGTTGCCCCTAGTTTCCTATTCTTCAGGAATTATCTAGGAACCAGTTTCTCAGACTCACAATGATTCTGCCACCTCCACAATTCCCTCTTCTGTCGTTCAATCAGCTTCTCAGTCAAAAATCGATGGCATGGTTCTTGAACAGTAGTTCTTAGAGTTGCTTGGTTGTTCTCAAAGGGTGGCTGCAGACATCTAGTCTTCTAGAAGGCCCAATACTATTTCTTCCTATTGTAAGAATTAGGGATCCTTTCAAAAATGGCCATCTGTTAATGATTATGATACTCTTGCTTGATTTTCTATGGGATGGGATTCTCAAGAATTTGGCTCTTTCCACCCTGGCTGCTCAGTGGCCCGCTATTAGGGGTTTTAGGGGTCCTGCAGTTTGTTGTGTTATTTACAGTGTACTGAGGGTTTCTCCTTTCTCAGTCTTTATTTGTCTCCTTTGGTAATGTTCATAAAGTCAAAAAGATGAACACTTCTACCTTGTGTCGTTGGATGCGACAAGCTATATGTCAGAATTATGCTTCTCTTGATCTGATTCCTCCCTCTTCAGTCCAGGGCAGATCCACTTGCTCGATCTCTGTGTCCTGGGCAGAGGTGGGTGGTGTGTCCATCCAGGAGATCTGTAGGACTGCTACCTGGTCCTCCCTTGATACCTTTGTGAAGCACTATCGTTTGGATATTGATGAAGCCATGCCCAGTAATATTGGTAATTTATTTTTGACTACTTCTGTGCAGTGATGTGTTCTGTTATGAATACATTTATGTCAATGCAAACCTTCTTTTGTTTCTGGCTTGGGATTTCCTCACTGTGTAATGACTGAGATGAGGAGGACCATATGAAGGGGTAATGTCTTCTTTACTTACCAGTAAGCTTCATTACCCCCAGTAGGTCCTCCTCTTCCCAGTCATTGCCCCTCCTTCCCTCCATTGGGGTTTCATTTCTTATTGCTTGTAAACTTACAGGAGGACGGAGAGGGGGCGGACCATTTGTCCATTCATTAGACATAAAAAAAGAATACTGCATGGTATTGGCCTGTCGAGGGCGGGCCGCCCTCACTGTGTAATGACTGGGACGAGGAGGATCTAATCGAGGTGATGCAGATTACCGGTATGTAAAGAAGACATAAAGTATCTTCTGTACCCAATCTTAATGTTCGAAGCAGCATCTCTGGAAACAGGAATGGGACAGAGGTAGGAATGGGCGTGGCTAGGGTGATTGACTATATGTGTCATGGTGACTGGCAGCTGATAGGCTGCTTTTGTAATCTGGGCTTCATGGACTCATTTTACAGCCGCCTCTTAAGTGCTCCTGAGCAGTGGCAGCTGGTGACATTTGAAAGTAGTAGGGCGTAAAAGTGATGCCCGAGTGCACCACGGTGAGCGAGCCCGAGCGACATAAGGGGGGTTCGGGGAGGTTCTCCCTCCGAGAATTTTTTTAAAAAAGATTGGGCAAATGGTGCATTTTGAAGCAAATCTGAGAAAGCAAGAAGGTTAATAAAGCAATTGTGAAAGTGTAGTTATTACATCACACTTCCCCATTCTGGAACTGAGCCCAAGGCAATGGTAGTAATGCGCAGAGTTAATATGCCTGCTGCAAAGAGCATGTACCATGCAGATCACAAAAAGTGTATATAATGTAAGTAGTTCAGTGGGTTACTGATTTTGTCAGAGTCATGCTTTTGTTACTTCCAGTTTAAAAGTTACAAGCCTAACATGGTGGAGAGAGCTAGTAACTGTCATCAGAGAACTGCATACAAATTGCAAGGCATAAGTTAGAGCGTTATGATTTTTTTTCTCCAGTCATTCATTATCCTAATGTTGCTAAAAAGGGTTCATTTGGCTAGAAATTAATTCTTATTTGTAAAGTCAACACAACCATGGTGTTACAACTGGTTTTAAATTATACGTTTGTGCTGCTCCAGACCAAACAGTCAGTCTTAAACTATACTGCCTACCATTAAGGATGACATATGACACCTGCACCATGTAGTCCTCTTTGTTTATGCAACATTCCCTATGCAATGATTTACACACTTATGCCATTTTCTCTGTATAATGTGTTTGTGTATGAGATGTAAAGGGCTGTGGAACCCTACACTACGCAGCACTATAAAACAAAAGAAATGCATGTGAGAGAGGGGCTATGGGGAGATGAGGGAGGAGGCTCTGTAGGAGCATAGTAGGTGCATAGAGACAAGAGAGTCCCAGGTGCATTTGCCTAACAATGATTGCATGTAAAGATGCAGCTTGTATTAGCTCACTGTATTTCAGTTTATGCCTTGTATAATGATGATGACCCATAACACAATTACACGGTGTGCCATCCATGGATTGGAATTTGTTACCAGGCCCTGTATGTTTTGTTAGTTTTAGTTTATACCCTGATTACTGGCTTGAATTTTACTGCTAGTGTTTGGAAGCGGCTGCTTTCATCAAACCAGTGTGTTTATTAATTCCAAATGCAAGCAGTAAAATGCAAGCCATTTCGCATCCAACCTAAGCCATTTGTGACTCGCCCCGCCCCGTCCAGTAGGCCATTTGTGACAGCTGATTAGCCAAGTAGTACGTCCTCATCATGCACATGTCAATTTGGGGAAGCCATAATCTTCCTACCAGGCAGAAAAACCCATAAAAACAGCAGCATCATCAGACCTGTGTAATGAAACTGGTGCTCGTGCAGGCACTGTGCTCGTGTAAAGCGCTCCAATAGAGTTCGCGCTATATAAAAACCTACAAAAAAACCTCACACACACATGCATACACGCACACACAGACCAGCAGAGGTGAACCGTGAGTTTGGGTCAATAAACAAAATATGTTGCCATAGATTCGCTGTCATTCTGACAGTCTCCCTTTCCTCATTTCAAACCTCTGCTAAACTTTTCTTTTTTTCCTCAAACTTTTGATTTAAGTGACTTTGTCAGTTTTAAATAAAACTAAAAATTTTGGAAGGCATGTGACACTTTTGTCGTGAAGTATGTAGCAATTCAGTGTAGTTTAACCTGACATAGTGGACTAACAGGGACAGTGCATGGATCCGTGGTGTGGCAGGTCCATCATGAGAGACTTGTGTGCCTGTAGCCCGTTTACATTATTCACAATCAATCAGCAACAGTATTTTGATTTTATTTAATCACCTGCGTCTTGTGCCGGCTGTCCCGCATAAAGCACAGCGAGGGTGGCCCACTGGCCCTTCAATGTATTGTGGTGCCCAGTCTCGATCCTACCCAGATCGGCTGTGAACCCCCCATCCAGTAGGCTGTTGGTGACTAGCCAGGAGGTAGTACATGCCAATTTGAGGAAGCCTACCAGAAAAATCAATAAAAATAGCAGCATCATCTCAGAATGAACCAAATTCCCCGGGCTGTGCCTACCAAAATGAATGTAACAGTGCCTGTCTTTGTGTAATGTAACTGGTGCTCGTCATCACTCGTGTAGGCAAGGTGCTCATAAAGCGCTCCATAGAGTTCGCTTTATGTTAAATAAAACTGCAAAAAACCACACACACGCTGGTGTAGGCCAGCAGAGTTGAACTGCGAGTTACTGTGTTTGGTTTCGGTAAGGTTCTGGAATTGTCATTGATGTTATTAACCTTACCGAACCCAACCTCACCTCTGCGACTGCGTCATTCCTGGCCTAGTAATCCTGCTTTTCCCCCCTCCCCCCACTAAACTTTAACTGTCGTCCACTCTGCCTGCCCCATCCTTTATTATCCACCATTACCACTGTTGTGCCCCAGTGCCACCTACTTTTGCTCAGAAGACGTGGCTGGCTGTTGCAGTCGAAGTCGACTGACCAGGTAGAGTCTGCTCCCTGTTGTGTCGTCCACAGCCACTCCGGATCTTTCTGAGTTGTGACTGAGTAACATGAGAGGTGTGGTCTGACTCTCGCTTGCTCTCTCCTTGAGAGGGGGTATAGACAACACACAGGTTGGCCAGATCAGCCCAGCAATGGCAGAAATTACCAATCACTGCATGGCTTCACAATAAGCCATTACAGTGATTGGTCATTGCTCCGTGGGCAGGCCCTCCCACCGCCGCGGTGCCATGTGCACAAACTGCACCAAAGGCCTACCTAGGCCTGGCAACCGCGGCAGCCAATACAGACGCTGCTCTCTTGCTGCTGTTACACAGCATGAGAGCAGCCCCAGGATTGGCGTGAGCAGGCAAACTCGCTGCTCATTAAGTGACTGGGGGTCAATGTGCAGTACTGAGAAGCCTGTAGTGAGCATGTCGGGTAGGCCGGAGAAAGGCCGCCGTCCAACCCGGCATGTGCACTTTGCTGCGCTCTGTGATGTGACATGTCCAGGACTGGATGATGTGTACTGTCCATCAAATTTCAGCCCCACCCCCCTCAGAGCCGCCGCGGTCGAAGGCTGATCGACTCGCGGGTGGATTTGAATGTAGCTGACACTGACTAACTTGCGGGCGGATTGTAATGTAAGTAGTACGTTTCTCAATTCAAACAATTTATAATATTCATCATGATAACGCGGGCCAGCCAGGGGGGCAAATATGAGTGGGGCGGCGCCCCAACGCCCCTATGGATGCACCGCCCCTGCGAGTATTAGCAGGGCAATGCACTTCAGTGCTTGTCATCTACATTCAGTGGGCTTCTACGCATTTGTAATAATTGCATTTGTCCTCCATTTTAAGCACTTGGTGCTATCACCCATACACGCATAGTATCAATGCTTAATGATTACATTTCACTAATAAATTGATAGAAGATGCAAATGTCTGTCCCAGAGCCAGATTAGGGAACCAGAAGCAACCCTGGCAAAAATGGCAAACCCCACTCCCTTTGTCGCCTCACGCAATTTCTTTCTTTCCATCCATCCATTCTCTCTCTCTCTCTCTCTCGCCCTCTCTGGCCCATTTCGCTCTATTGTCCCCTCCCTTCTCTTTCTGGAAGCCTCACTGTGCCTGCTGTGATTAACAGCAGGAAGCTGGGGAAAGTGACAGGGGCTCCAGCAGCAGCCTTGTGCTTTCCTAACCGACCCCTAAGGGTTCCAGCCCACCAAGAAATGCCCGTGGATGTAACGTCCTGTCCTGCCCTATCTGTCAAACTGAGCAGCATGTATTCCCACTTCCCACCTGTGGCAATGGTGTGTCACCTGTTGTTTACTCTGAACTGGACAAGTGTTGCTCCATGAGAAAGACTCTTGGTGCTCGACTGTACTCTTCACCCAGCATAAGGGCTTGAAAATAAAATGCTTGAAAATCTTTTTCCCTGGGAAAAATGAAAGCCAAATTATTCTAGATAGCCCTGGGGTCCCCGTGAGTTGAAAGAGCTGAAACAAGGGTCGATCGTCTCTCTCTCTCTCTCGCTCTCTCAGTCTCTCGTTCTCTTTTTTCTTTCTCTCTCTACCCAAGTGGGTTTGCAGTGATTCTATTGTTTTTAATTCCCTTATATTTTAATGTCTGTCTCAAGTGGGATAGCTTGGGAAGAAAATCGAGCCAAATATAATTATTTTAAGTTTTCTCCAGGAATATCAGCAACATGAAAATAAATGAGTATTATGAGAGTTCCTAAAGCACAATATGTGAGTGTGTGTGTAATGACATAGGCTTCTTTTCAACTGGTTACATTTTTATATTTAACATGCATCTTGTTTATAGTTCTGGAACTCTGTAGCTTCACCCTATTCTGGGGACCTAGAGGGGGGACAGAAGTTCACGGGGTGGACTAGAATACTAGAGGCGCTGAGCAGTCTGTGCTCTCTGGTTTCATTTTGTTCCACGTGTACCCAGCTCAAATTAATGTCTCTGTGACTTGCTGAGAGTGCCTCTGTTCTTGGCGGCTCTGTGTTGGAATTTGATGTACTGAATATTTCGCTAGTGAAGAAGACTGTGTCGCAGACTTGTGGCTCAGAACTAGAACGGCGTGAATGTACACCCTGCTCACTGTTTTTCCAAATTATACAGTTTAATCGCTGTTTCAATATCTCTTTGAAAATTTGCTGAAAAGTGCAATGCCTGCGACATCAAAAAATATACATATAACAGGGGTGCAATAGTGGCCCTTTTCTGTGGCTGGAAATAGCCAGCGGCTGCTCCTCCGCTAAGGCGGATGAGCATCGCCCTACTGAGTTCAAAGGAAAAATAAAATGATAATAACACAACGTTAATAACGTTACGTTATTATCATTTTATTTTTTGTACAGAGCCTGAGCCAGGTTAGGGCGGGGCTTGGCTGTCCTCGCAGGGAGGAGGAGTGGTTGCTGCACCATAAGTGCGCATGACGGTTTGGCCGGCCGCCTTGGGCCGACCAAACTGTCATGTGCACTTAGCATGTTCTCCTGCCAGCTGTAGTGCAAGGCCAGGTGGAGAACATGCACAGGCTCCCACTCCCTGTCTGAGCGCCTAACCAGGGCAATCAGACCAATCACAATGCTGCTGTCATGCTGGCGTCATGATTGGCTAGGGGAGTCTGGGAGCCTGCGTGCTTCCTGGAGACTTCAGAAGAGGACGGAGGAGAGGCGGCCGCCGGCAGGTAAGTGAGCTTTTCTTTTCTTTATCTTTTTGTAATTCCCCCCATCCCCTGCCCCACCACTACATTTTCCTAGCAGCCGCTCCTAGAAATAGTGAATGCCATGGAGGGGCGGGAGAGCGAAGGGGCACGGAGGGGCCAGAGGACTGACTTGCTGGTCCAGTAAGCGTTCTGAGAAGGATACTGGGGATGCCACATTTATGCTTGGCACCGGCTTGCGAGTGTGGGTGACTTCTGTGGCCTTCCTAACCAATAGGTTTTATGTTCCTACGGTGAACCCTACCCAGATTTTCAGTATTTCCTGTGTGGTCCACAGGAAACAATCCCACAGTGCCCCTCTCTGCCTCAATGCAAGTTGGGGAACCCTTCTCCCCTTGTGCAGTGCCTGTGTACCAACCTCAAAGGAGTGGTTGACGAAATGAGCAACTTCCTCCTCTATGGTCACTGTAAACCAGTTCCGTGGGGGTAGCCCCCCTCAAACTTGAATTGGAGCCTGTTTGACTGGGGGAACAAAGCCCAGGTATCAGCTAACATTTGCCTGTGATGGGGTAGGGCTTTTGGTGCTGAGTCACCTAAGGTGATGCATTCCTCTTATTGTAGTGTCAGCTAATGACAGAGGGCCACCTAACTTAAGAAACCAATTGGGGCCTAGCAGCTTGTCCTTCATCCCTTTGAAATTGTGGATTGGGAGATGCATGCCAAGATCCAGGCATGCATCACCCAGTTCTTGGTACTGGGTTAAATTAGTTAGAGAACCTCCACAGGAAAATCACTAAAATTATAGGGGCTCTGAAAAAAACATAGTGTTACTGAACGAGTGATTCCATCTAATGAGCAAAAAACCTGTAACTGAGGAGTGTGTGTTTGAGGGAAGGAATGTGCTGGACGAGATTGTATTCCGAGACATTTTTAGTGAAATGGTGGTTCTATAGTGCATTATGATTCAATCTTCTTAAATATATGGATACATTGTGTCAGTTTTATTCAAGAGGGAGTTATTAAAATAGCACAACAGACAGAACTCCTGGGTCTATAGTAGAAGCTGAGCGAAAAAGAAAAGAAATGACCTAGCTCAGATGGAGTATTCCTTTTAAAGTATGATTTCCCTCATCCACCATAAGTGGCATGCTTCATCATCGGGAAACTCCTCACACCGTGATACCTAGTCACGGTGCAGGCTACAACAACCTCACTGAGAGGGAGGAGCTCAGCTGATGTTTTTGAGAGGTATGATAAATACCCTATAATAAGCTCAGGGTGGTGAGGTCAGCAGAGCATAAAATGTGTAAGAAAAACTGACTACAGGGTACGCAGATATCTTTATTAGTGCTTCCCTGGATCAGGATTAAAAAACAAGACACTGCAGAAAGAATTAAACCTGCTTACTCATGTCACTAGGATAGGTCAACATGTTTCTGCCTATAAACCTCGAAAAAGGTGTTGCGGCATTCATCAGGACCTGTAGTGATAGTGCTTCTGCTTGTGTTTGTGCTCAAAAACAAGGTTGGAATAATGTGAAGTATATACAAAACCGTCTAGTAGTCCTTCTAGAGTCCAAAAGGTAGAGGAAATGGGATCCACTGGCGGTCACCTGTAAAAACACATGTGCAAATCTTTAAACAGAGGTCCTTTAAAAGGAATACTGCATCTGAGCTATGTAATTCCTTTTCTTTTCTTTCTATCCCTGCTTCTATTATAGACCCAGGAGTTCTATTGTGTTTCATATTGGTATATTGGGGAGTCAACCCCTGCTGGTCTTTAAATCTCCACAGTCCTTCTTTTTGTGATTTGGTTATTTAATATAGACCATTAATAAATCACAGTGGTTTTAGGATGTGTACAGACAAAGGTAAAGTAAATGTGCATTGGTTTGTTTTCTCACCCTACTAAAAAAGTTGTCTGCCACCACGTTTCACAATTGAAAGTCCCAAATGAGACTCATTTTTAATATTTTTTAACTTTAAAAAAGAGCTGTTTTTACACCTGGTGCCTTTCAGGTGCCTCGTTCCTTCATTCTCTACAGGAAATGATCACAATTTTCCGGGTAGGTAGGGATTACTGGGCCACAAAACAGGTGGCTCCGGTGCCTTGGGGTCTGTTTTACTTTGGCTCTGTAAGCTTGGCCAAATACAGACCTATGATATGACTCTCTAAGAAGTGAGGACGAGCAATCCAAGGCATATCAGGAACATAGTGTGGAGTGTAGAGAAGTCCAAGGCATCTAAGGGCAGTAGCTTAGAGAGTAGGAACTCAGAACTTTACCAGTCAAACAATGAGAAAAAGAGAAGTACTTTAATAACTGCACAACTCAACTATAAATTTCAGGCATAGGCTTCAGTGTGCAATTAGGATTCTGTAATTCCATAGGTGCTGGAGCCAAAATAAAATCAGGATATCAGTTTCACATTCAATTGGGTTATTTAGGGTATAGGTATCTCTCAGAGCTTCCTCTAGGTCTGGAGTGCTGCAGCACCTGCCACACCCCTAGCTCCAGCATCCTTAAGCAAGACACTTATTAGCTCCTCAGCCACCTTTAATATATAATTCAGGAGCAAACGACCCACGAATCTTCAAGGATCAACCACAGCTCCACATGCTGGAATGTATGGACATTACCAGTACCAGGCAACAGGTATTTGTTTAGTGAAACACCACAATAACCTCGTGCGGGGACCAGACGTACTGTACATGTCTGCTTCATATTTGCTTACCTTGCTGTTTAAAATGTACTTAACTAGCGTTATGATTGAGTTCCATATTCTGGCGGGTTGCTCTTTGGGATGTTCCATTCAACTGTCCTTGAGTCAGTTACGGTTGGACATCTTCTGAGGCAGTAGGTGCTGTTTGTGGGCTCCCACTTCTTTATTGGAATAAACTTCTGGATCTCCAAACCACCTGTGGTGTGCTGTTCATCTTTACACGGACACAGCAACCAAAAATCTTGGTAGTCAAAGACACCATATACATAGAGCCTGAAGCATGCCCGTTTCGATTGTTTAAAAGGGCACAAGACACATCATCCACACAGAACCTAGGCTGAGATTTCAAAAGTGACAGACAACACAATTAATATAGTGTTTTTATTAAAACGCAAAATAATATGGTTAAAATACATGTGCAGTATTAACGTGCAAATTTAAAATGACCCAAAGTACATTTTAAATGTGTGCAAATGTACTAGGTAGCTATATTTATTCGTATCAGGCCTTAAAAATGTTTAAAGCTGCATTGCTTCACAAGTAATTTGACTAGATGTGCTGAAACATGATGAAATGTTTAAATCTTGACCTTTCAGTGATCATTTTTTTTCTTAATAAGTTACACAAAACAGATTTCTACATAACTCTGCAAAATGTTTCAACTCATACAAAGAAATCGTTATTGCTTGTTTAAAATTTATCGTTTACTAGAATTATGAAGAATAACCACAAATGAAATGCAGTACATAAACTGAACTCGACCTCTTAACTTACTTGTCTTATCACAAAGGAGGATGATGTGCTAATATTTTCTCTCATTTCTGCAGATGTTTCGATTTTTACATAGTTCATTCCTAGTTAAACATACATTTTGCTTTATTAGATGGTTAGAGATGTAGTCCTGTTTGTGCAAGAACCAGAAAGGGAAAAGGCCTCATGTGTAGTTTGCAAGACATTTGCAACTTCGAGATTATCGTCTGTGGACCATTGTATTTGTGTGAGTAGAAGAGGAGTGATTATGTTCCTAGGAGAGCCCTGAAAGCTGATTGGACAAGAGGAGGAGCAGATGCAACCTGGACTGCAACATTCTTTTTGACTGTTTATAATAGTATGTGTTCCTAGAATAGGTTACCACTTAGCCACTTGCTAGTCCCATATGCCATACCAATGGTGTTTATGACTATACGTTTTTGCCCAGACCCTTTTCGCTGTGATGCTGTTGCTACTGCTGCAGTTGCATTGAAACTCTGCTGAGTTTCTTGAACCTTCTTTATGGGAAGTTCTGCTTTTGTTGATTATTCATTTTGAATTTCATTTTAGCTTTATGCTTGATCTCACCAGTGGCGGCTCCTCCGCTAAGGCGGAAGAAGGTCGCCCCACTGCTCAAAAGGAAAAATAAAATGATAATAACGTATCGTTATTATCATTTTAGTTTTCCTATTGCAGTCAGTGGTTCTCGGGCGGATGGGGCTAGCCAGAACAGGGGAGGAGTGGTTTGCACTCCCTGAGTGCTCATGACTGCTTGGCCGTCCCTCTGGGGCCGGCCAAACAGTCATGCATACTTTGCATCTTCCCCACCAGGCTGTAATGCACAGCCTGGTGAGGAACATGCCCAGCGTCCCATTCTCCGTCTGAGCGCCGAACCACGGCGCACAGACCAATCACAATGCTGCATTGCAGCGTTGTGATTTGCTCAGGGGAACCTGGAGCCCAGGTGCTTCCTGCTGTTTCCTGCTGCCGGGACTGGAGACAGGAAGAAGAGGACGGAGGAGAGGCGGCGGTCGACCATAGCGAGGTTGGTTTTTTTCTTCTTTTTTCACCCCCCCTTTACCTCACCCCGCTCCACCACCCGGGTCCAGCAGCAGTCACTTGAATAGTGAAACTAGTACGAATAAAGGTATGATTCGAATAAAGACGACTTACTAAACTTTAAATAATAAAACTTTTAAAACGTATCTAAACTCTCATTATTGACTGCAGTTAGAGTAGTAATTGTAATTATAATTTATGTGACGATGTGCTCCTTATCTTCTCAAATACAAAGGAATATGTCCATCATAACAATCCTTTGGAAAAGAGAGCCGGGATCCGCTCTGTGTGAGATGATAAACCATATTTAACTCATTCCTGCTCCAGCACCATCATGGGTCACACTAGTTAGGTAAAATGCGGAAAGGCCTGAATCTTTCCTAGAGAACAGCTCAGAGGGAAAATGCCAAGTAGTCTAACACTGGTTAGGTGAAATATTGCAAGATCCAGGAAGAATTTCTCGACTCACTTTTTGCAGTCAACCAAAATGGCACAGGAAGTCTTTATCCTCCATCTTGTTGTTAGGTTTATTCTCCATTTAGCTTTGTTTATGCCACCTTTTGTATAAGGGCTTTGAATCCTGTTACACTTTCTATCATTGTAAAATATCTCTAAACACAAAAATATTCTATGCTTCAGGCTTCCAGGAGCCCTGCTACTTTTCCTTCTCCTTAGCCAGCTCTGAATATTGTGCAACATTTTTTGCCTTCCGGGTCAGCTATCTTGTTCATAATCCCACTCAGAATAGTGTTTGTTGACTGAAAAGGGATCAGAAAAAGCAGCAGGAGAGCAAGAAGTACAAGCCCGATGTTTTCGGATGAGTTGGCTGGCGTCTGCTCCCCTACATTCACCACAGTGCACTGAAGGATGCAGTGCCCCGGCTCGTGGAAGGCGGGAGTTTTTTTTGCATAGGCATAAATATGCGCACATTGCCGGAAGCGGCTTTGCTAGATGCTGACAGTTGAGCTCCTGCGCTCCTGGGGGCATGTTTGAGGTTAGAGGGAACGCACATAGCAAGACTTGGCATGAAAAACTCTGGCTGGGTTTCATGAATATGGAAAACATGCTGTTTGCATGCCGAGGCTCTCAGTTATTCGCTGCAATTATCTCTGCTCTCCCGAGATTTGAGCATAACAGGCAGTGAAGATCGCAGAAAAAGCTCAGTTCCTTTTAGGGAGATTGAAACATAACAGACCTAATCGCCTTCGCTGTCGGAAGTAATTAAAAGTCACATCTCTTCGTATTAAATCAGGGGTCTGCAGAAAGCGCATTTGCATGCTGCTCCGGGGAAGCCACTTCTCAATTATTACTAGGGTTAGATTTAATGTATGCATTATGCCTTTGTATTAGGACTTAACACTCAGCCACACCTCCCATTACTAATGCGCACATATTTAAACATGCTAGGGCTTATTTACAAGGCCCTTGCGCCACTTTTGTGTAATTTTGAACATGGGAAAAGTGACGCAAAAGTGGCGCAAGGGCAGTGGCGCCTCGCCGAGGGAGTGGTGCGGGGCGACGGGGTGGGGGAGGGGCAGGGTTGGGGGATAGTGAACTCGGACATACGACGGACAGAACTCAGAGGGAGTTCTGTCCGTCGTAAGTCTGAGTCCACTACCCCCCCACCCTGCCCCTCTCCCGCCCCACCCCACCGCCCCGCTCCCCTGGCGAGCCGCCACTGCGCAAGGGCCTTGTAAATAAGCCCCGCTATTTTGTTGACCAGCTTAATTGGAATTTTTGGGATCTAGCAGGAGGAGGGAGTCCTGACAATGTCAGTAGGTTTGACTTTGGTATGGTGCAGGTTCACAGTCTGCAAATATATAGGAACATATGCACATTTAGAGCATGCATATATGCACATGCTATGCATGTATACCTGCTCACAGACCAAACCCTTGTCTCAAAGTCCAACGAATGTTCAGGCACCACTGTAAGCAGAGCCACAAACACACACAACACCGAGCCGCAAGAGGCACAGGGTGGTAAACAGTCAGAATATCGAGTAGGAAATGTCCACTTGCACTAATATTGAGTGCAAAATATCGTGATACAGAAATATCGACTGCCAGAATATCGTGGTCAAGAATATCGAGTTTAAGGTAAGAAATATTGTTTTCCAAAATATCAAAGTTATTAATATCGTTTGCAAAAATATAGTTGTTAAAAGTATCTTTTTTTAGTTAGTGTTATGTATTTTAGTATGTATTTTAAATGTATGTGCTATATTTTTTTTTCTAAGTATTGCATTTTTTTTTTATGTATGTGTTAACATTTTTAGAAGTTATAAATGTTATTTTAATTAAATTTTGCGTTTTAGTTCCGTAGCGGGTTATGGGTTTATAGGGGAATAGGGTGGGAAGTAATTTAATTATAATAAATTGAATATTAATTTTCTTTTAATTAAATTTTGCGTTTTAGTTCTGTAGCGGGATGTGGGTTTATAGGGGAATAGGGTGGGAAGTAATTTAATTATAATAAATTGAATAATAATTTGTATTTATTAGTATTTATTTAATTTTGATTTTTTGGTGTTAATTATGGTAATTAATTTATTATTGATTAATTAATAATTGGCTGTTAATTTGTATTGATTAATTAATTGGTAAATATGTCAATTGTGTCATTTTTTTAGGAGTGGATTGTGGGTTTATAGGGGAATAGGGTGGGAAGTAATTTATTTTTTCATAATTAATATTTATTTATTTAATATTTTATATTGTTAATTGTGGGAAATAATATATTATTAATTGTTTATTCATTTATTAATTGTTAATAATTAACTGGTAATTATGTTAATTGTGTGATTTTTTTAGGAGTGGGTTTTGGGTTGATAGGGGAGTAGGGTGGGAAGTAATTTGATATTAATACATTTAATAATTTTTTATATAATATTTATTAATTATTATTTTATAGTGTTTATTGTGTGAATTAATTTATTAATAATTATTTATATTTGGATTGTTAATTGTTATTAATTAATTAATTGTTAATTAATTATGTTAATTGTATAATTTTTTACGAAATTGTTGGTGGCATTTATAGTGTAATATGGTGGGAGGTAATTTATTTTTAATTAATGAATTCTTTGTTAATTGTTGCTAATTAATTAATTACATTTTAATTTTGTCATTTGTGTAATAATTTTGATGTGTGAGTTGTGGTGTTTATAGTGGTAAATGGTGGGAAGTCATTTTTTTAAAATTATTTTCTTATTTGTTGTTCATTGATATGAATTTATTATTGTAAAATTAGTTATGGAACTTGTGTAAATATTTTTAGGTGTGTGTTATGGTGTTTATTGGGGTAGTTGGTGGAAAGTAAGTTAGTTTACATTAATTAATCATTACTTGATCATTAATATTTATTTATTAATTGTTAAATATTTTTGGTAATTGTCTATTTTTTTTTGTTTGGGGATTTATGTTGTATAGCTGTAATGTTTGGTTACTACAATAATGTTGAACTTTTTAAATATGTTTTTTAATTATTAATAATTTTTGAATTGATAGTTAATTGTGTTAATTATGGAGGTACATTTTTTTATTCAATTTAGATGTGTGTTGTAAATTGTGTGGTGTTATAGGGTAGGAAAAATATATTACATTTATGTAATAATTATTTTTTTAGATTACATCTAATTTCTATTAGAAAATATGTATTTGTTTGATAATTTCTTGTTAAAATGTAAAAAATAATCATTTTATGTAAATTTTATATTTTTTCTACATTATTATATGTTTCTATGTTTTGTAAAAATTTATAATAGATATGTTTTGTTTTTGGGTCTTTTATTATATGTTGTATAGTAGTTGATATTTTGTTTGTTTTTAAATTTGAATTTTCTTAAGTGTGAATAGTAATTGTTACCCCTTTACTATTCAACACTTTCCCTACTGCTGCATTCGCAGGAGTGGGAATAGTAATTTTTACCCCTACGCTATCCAACACTTTCCCTACTGTTGCACTCGCTGGAGTGGGAATAGTACTTTTTACCCCTACGCTATCCAACACTTTCCCTACTGTTGCACTCTCTGGAGTGGGAATAGTAATTTTTACCCCTACGCTATCCAACATTTGCCCTACTGTTGCAATCGCTGGAGTGGGAATAGTAAATTTTACCCCTACGCTATCCAACACTTTCTCTACTGTTGCACTCTTTGGAGTGGGAATAGTAATTTTATCCCCTCCGCTATCCAACACTTTCCCTACTGTTGCACTCGCTGCAGTGGGAATAGTAATTTTTACCCCTATGCTATCCAACATTTTCCCTACTGTTGCACTCGCTGGAGTGGGAAAAGTAATTTTTACCCCTTTCCTATCCAACACTTTCCCTACTGTTGCACCCGCCGGACTGGGAATAGTAATTTTTACCCCTATGGTATCCAACTTTTTCCCTACTGTTGCACTCGCTGGAGTGGGAAAAGTAATTTTTACCCCTACGCTATCCAACACTTTCTCTACTGTTGCACTCTTTGGAGTGGTAATAGTATTTTTATCCCCTTTGCTATCCAACACTTTCCCTACTGTTGCACTGATTGGAGTGGGAATAGTAAATTATTCCCCTCCGCTATCCGACACTTTCCCTACTGTTGCACTTGCTGGAGTGGGAATAGTAAATTATTCCCCTCCGCTATCCAACAATTTCCCTACTGTTGCACTTGCTGGAGTGGGAATAGTAATTTTTACCCCTACGCTATCCAACACTTTCCCTACTGTTGCACTCGCTGGAGTGGAAATAGTAATTTTTACCCCTACGCTATCCAACATTTGCCCTACTGTTGCAATCGCTGGAGTGGGATTAGTAAATTTTACCCCTATGCTATCCAACACTTTCTCTACTGTTGCACTCTTTGGAGTGGGAATAGTAATTTTATCCCCTCCGCTATCCAATACTTTCCCTACTGTTGCACTCATTGGAGTGGGAATAGTAAATTATTCCCCTCCGCTATCCAACACTTTCCCTACTGTTGCACTCACTGGAGTGGGAATAGTAATTTTTACCCCTTTGCTATCCAACACTTTCCCTACTGTTGCACTCGCTGGAGTGGGAATAGTAATTTTTACCCCTACGCTATCCAACACTTTCTCTACTGTTGCACTCTTTGGAGTGGGAATAGTAATTTTATCCCCTCCGCTATCCAACACTTTCCCTACTGTTGCACTCATTGGAGTGGGAATAGTAAATTATTCCCCTCCGCTATCCGACACTTTCCCTACTGTTGCACTTGCTGGAGTTGGAATAGTAATGTTGACCCCTACGCTATCCAACACTTTCCCTACTGTTGCACTCGCTGGAGTGGGAATAGTAAATTATTCCCCTCTGCTATCCGACACTTTCCCTACTGTTGCACTTGCTTAAGTGGGAATAGTAATTTTTATCCCTACGCTATCCAACACTTTCCCTATTGTTGCACTCACTGGAGTGGGAATAGTAACTTATTCCCCTCCGCTATCCAACACTTTCCCTACTGTTGCAGATATTGGAGTGGGAATAGTAAATTATTCCCCTCCGCTATCCAACACTTTCCCTACTGTTGCACTCGCTGGAGTGGGAATAGTAATTTTTTCTCCTCCGCTATCCAACTCTTTCCCTACTGTTGCAGTCAATGTAGTGTAAAATGTAGGTTTAAAAAATATTACATATTTTAATATTTTAATTTATAATATAATTTTTTTATTTTTTATTTTTATGTTACAGGTGTATGTATATATATATTCACTGAAAAAACCATAGGTTTTAGGGACAGTTATAGTTAGTTGGACATTGCACTCGTACAAAACCCGTGAAATTCCCCCGTTATAGTTAGTTCAGCTAACTATAACTCACGCCCCCGCAATGCACTGCTGATGACGTCACATATTACATCACTCATGACATGGTCAGTGACATCACTGATGACATCACTGATGACATCTCAAATGACATCACTGATGACATCATGCAGTGACTGTGTGTTTCTGTAAAGTTTAAATATGTTTAATATATATAGGGAAAGGCGTATTGAAGAATGAGTGGGTGTATAAGTGTCTGTATGGATGATTTAGTAGGTGCGTGACTAACTCTATAAGTGAGTGATTAAACATATCTTACTGAATGCATGAGTTAGTGACTAAACTGGGTGAATGTCTGTATCCATCTGTCTGTTGCTGTGTAAGTGGCTGCATGGGTTTGTGAATAGCTACATGAGTGTCTATATGAGTTATTGATTGGTTGTCTGAGTATCTGTATGGGTGCCTGAGTGTTTGTGTGGATGGGGTGTGTGCGACTCTGTGCATAGATGTGTGAGTGGGTGATTCACTGGGTGGATGGTTTCAAGAGTGCATCTGTGATAGACTGTATGGGTGGGTAAGTGTGTGTAAGAGTGTGTTAGTGAGTGAATGTATGTCCCAGTGGTACATGTGTGAGTAACTACATATGTGAAAGGCAGTATATATGTGTGTTGGAGTATATACATAGCTATAAGCGAGAGTGTGTGATTGTGAGAGTGACTGTATGGATGAGTGTGTGCTTGTATCAGTGATTGTATAAGAACGTAAGAATGTGCTAGTATTTGTATGAGTAAGTGAGCTGGTGTGTGTATAACTGTGTAGGTGAGTAAATGGCAGTGTGTTTAATTATTTGCATGACTGACTAGGTGTGTGAGTACCTCTATGGATGAGTGGCGGTGTTTGAGTGTCTATATAGGAGTATGAGTGCATATGATAGTCCTGTACTGAGTGACCGTAAGTATGAGTGACTGTACGGGTGAGTGAGTGGATGTGTGTGTAGACCTAAGAATCAGTGAGTGGGTATGTAGTTATTGGTGTTGGAGTGTCTATGGTTTTGCGAATGGCAGTCTGTAATTTAGAGTGGGTGTATCAAAGGTTATATTAGGGTGTGAGGAGGTGCATCAGATTATCACGTGGATGATGTCATCAGTGATGTCATTTGAGATGTCATCAGTGATGTCATCAGTGATGTCACTGACCATGTCATGAGTGATGTAATATGTGACGTCATCAGCAGTGCATTGCGGGGCGCGAGTTATAGTTAGCTGAACTAACTATAACAGGGGAATTTCACGGGTTTTGTACGAGTGCAATGTCCAACTAACTATAACTGTCCCTAAAACCTATGGTTTTTTCAGTGAATTTGTAAGGTTTTTTAAATGCTAATTTCTAACTATAATGTGCCTGAAACCTATGGTTTTTTTCAGTGAATTTCAAAGGTTTTTTAAATGTTAATTCCTAACTATAACATGTCTGAAACCTATGGTTTTTTTCAGTGAATTTCAAAGGTTTTGTAAATGACAATTTTTAAATGTATTAATTGTTATATTTATTTTTTTGATACTGATTTACTACATTTTTTTAAACTATTTATTTTTACATATTTTATTTTTTAAATTACATTGTAATTACATTATACATTACATTACAAAATATACTTTCTCAGAATGAATTACTTTAGTTTAAATACTTTGCAAATAGGCAATAGACTTTTAAGTACAGTAGTTACAGTTGTTGCAATGGGCAACACAATTTCAAACACAATGCAACATTGAGCTCAATGTGAATTTCTAGTTGAATGCAATTAGTTACTTTATGGATTACTTTTTCTAACCACAGGACTGGATCCTAGATTCAGTCCTGGGACATCTCCTGTAAACAGTTGAGTAAAAGCTTTTTGGTTACAGTAGTGATTTTTAAGGAATATTATTGTATTTTAAAAGTTGACACTTAGAAACTTTCTCACATAGAATCACCAATGTTATCCTATGGGAGGAAATTCACTTAGCAGGTAAGTAGTGTTATCGTTACTTTTTCTTACTCAGTGGTGGATCCTGGTTCCAGCACTGGTGCATCTCCTGTAAACAGTTGAAAGAATGGGTTTAAGTCATACAGGCGATTTTTAAGGAATTTTTGTAGTTTGTGAAAATCGACACAAACTTTTCTGCTGAAAACCAGACAATGGATTCCTATGGAAGGAAATACAAGTTACTGGTAAGTACGGTTAAAATTACTTTTCAGGATCAGTACTGGGCTCAAAGATGCAGCACTGAGGTCTCTCCTGATAACAGGTGAGTAAATTGGAATTCGTAGTTCAGCTGATTATAGAGGAATATTATAAAGTTCAAAAACTCCACACTTAGAAGAATTTCCAAGTGAAACCAGTCAATGTTAGCCTATGGAAGGAAATTCAAGTTACTGGTAAGTACGGTTAGAATTACTTTTCAGGATCAGTACTGGGCTCAAAGATGCAGCACTGAGGTCTCTCCTGATAACAGGTGAGTAAATCGGAATTCGTAGTTCTGCTGATTTTAGAGGAATATTTGTATGTTTCAAAAATCGATAGAAACTTTTTCAGCAAAAAGCAGGCAATGATATCCTATGGAAGGAAATTCAAGTTACTGGTAAGTACGGTTAAAATTACTTTTCAGGATCAGTACTGGGCTCAAAGATGCAGTACTGAGGTCTCTCCTGATAACAGGTGAGTAAATCGGAATTCGTAGTTCGGCTGATTTTAGAGGAATATTATAAAGTTCCAAAACTCCACTCTTAGAAGAATTTCCAAGTGAAACCAGTCAATGTTAGCCTATGGAAGGAAATTCAAGTTACTGGTAAGTACGGTTAAAATTACTTTTCAGGATCAGTACTGGGCTCAAAGATGCAGCACTGAGGTCTCTCCTGATAACAGGTGAGTAAATCGGAATTCGTAGTTCGGCTGATTTTAGAGGAATATTTGCACAATGGTGAAGGAAGGGGGTGGGGCCTGAGGTGACATGTCTGCAAACACGCCCTGTGGCGCGTTTTAAGTTGGAGAATTAATTCCTCCTCAATCCCGAGGGTCCCTAGGGGCCAACTAGCCCACCAGATACCTCCAGTATGCGCCAGAGAGCTGCGTTGCAGAGAGGTGTTCAGAGGCCACGCCCCTTTTTACAACACTCTGCAACGCAGCTCCGTGGCGCTTACTGGAGGTACGATATTTTTTTTCTCTGTATTTTTGTACTTACCATTATGAAGATAGGCGGTCGATATTTTTGACAACAATATTTTTGTCACGATATTTCTGAAGGTCGATATTTCTGTTGTTGATATTCTGTCAGTGATCCGCACAGGGTAATGCGCATTAGAAGAACACAGGATGATTTCCAGCAGGAAACACATGACGATGTGCATCGGTGACACAGGGTCGTCAGTGGCAGGGGAGCACTGGGTGATGTGTATGAGGGATCACAATGTATTGTACATCAGGGGTCCACTTCTGATGTGGCACAGGTGCGCACTGGTTTATGTTCCTCAGGTGACCATTTGTTGAATTGCCTTTGGACAACTCTGGTGTGCCTCATAGAGGCACTGTTTGATGTGCCTCCTGAGAGCACTGGGTGCTGAGTATCATGAAAATATCTTGAAAACACTGGATGCAGAATTCATGAAGATCTTGCTCTAAATTGATCTCTTGCACTTGCATCATTCCTGGTTTACTCCTGAATTCCAAGAATAATGCAGGCTTACTCCTGGATTTCAGGAGTAAGCCAGAAGTACTACAAAAGTAAGTCACAGCAAAATGTTTGTGAATTGGGCTCATTGTGTTGCACATGAGTTGAGCCCCAGGTGTTGTGCACCAGGGCAATCCTCAGCGATCTACAGTCCAGGGGTAAAGATCTGAGTGAACTAGGGGTATAGGGAATATTTGGGTGATTGACAGCCAGGGGGTACATGCCTGAGTGCAATATGAAGAACAGAGTGATGTGAGCAAGTGGTACACAATCTACAGAGGGTGGCACAGGGCGCTGTACAACAGTTTGCGAATGTTGAAGTGTAGTATGTGGGGAGAAGATGATGCCACAGATGTTTGAAGTCTGGCACCTCAAGTGATGGTCTGACTTGACAGTGCAGCTGTCACCAGACAATGATGTGAGAATCGTCAAACAACTGTCTTCGCCCATAGGCACAATTCTCAATCTCTCTATGAGAGAGGGCTACCTTCCCCGGGAATGGAAGGCAGCACAGGTCATCCCTATCCGTAAGAACTCCAAGGTCCCTATGGAAGAGCTTTCCAATCTCCGCCCCATCTCCTTACTACCTCTCCTGAGCAAAGTAATGGAAAAATACATTAATGAACAGCTGTCTAACCATGTCGAGAATACAGGTAGTTTGGATTCCTCTCAATCTGGTTTCAGGCCCAAATAGAGCACGGAGTCTGCCCTGTTGGAGGTCACGGACAACATCAGGATGACCTTAGACAGTGGCCATTCAACGATTCTCGTGCTGTTGGACCTCTCTGCCGCGTTCGACACGGTATCCCACCAGATCTTACTCAGGAGATTGGAGGAGATTGGACTTAGAGGACCTGCTCTTCAGTGGATGACGTGTTTTCTGTCCTCCCGTTCCCAGACTATCAATCTTGGCCCTTTTCGGTCGAAGTCGATGGAACTGACCAAGGGAGTTCCCCAGGGCTCATGTTTGAGCCCTACTCTGTTTAACATCTATATTGCTCCCTTGGCCAACCTTCTCAGATCCTGTGGCTTTACGTCTATTTCATATGCTGACGACACCCAGCTCCTTTTCTCATTCAACAAATCTGCCATGTCGGCTCAGTCCACTTTCTCTGCGGGAATGACTGCTATCGCAAATTGGATGAAAAGCAATTTTCTCCAACTCAACGCAGGGAAGTCGGAGATTATGCTCTTCGGAGATGCACCTTTGTTGTGGTCACCAGACTGGTGGCCGGTAGCCCTTGGCCCCCCTCCTGGCCCTAAGGCCCTTGTTAAAAACCTGGGCATTCGCCTTGATCGCGCCTTGTCCTTGAAAGAACATGCTGCCCACACTGCCGGCTCCTGCTTTTATGTGCTGGGCCTGCTACGACGAGTTTTCCCTCTTCTTCCAGATTCCACTCGTAAAACCCTCATTCAGACTATAGTAATGAGCCGGCTAGACTACTGCAACGCTCTCCTGGTCTCAGCCAATGAGTCCTCGCTTAGCAGATTGCAGGTGGTCCAGAATACTGCCGCGCGCCTTGTTATGAATGCCCCGCCGAGAACTGCCTCCCTTCCTCTTCTTCAACAGCTCCACTGGCTTCCAATCCGCAAGCGTGTTAAATTCAAAGTTTGCTGCATCGTCCACAAGGCCTTGCATAACAAAGGTCCTCTCTACATCTCCATGAAATTCAAGCCTTATATCCCTACCAGGACTCTCAGGTCAGGAAACAAATCGCTTCTCTTAGTCCCCCGGGTCAGGAAAACAAGACTAGGCAGGAAATCCTTTTCCTACCTCGCTCCCCTCTACTGGAACCAGCTCCCCACTCACCTGAGACAATGCCCTGACTATCTGTGCTTCAGGAAACTTCTTAAGACCGCTCTATTTTAATAATGTCCGTCTGCCTGTCTAGCAGCACAGTCCAAAGCGCAGAGATACCCCTTTGGGGGTGATTCAGGTGCTATATAAAACCTATTAATAAAAAATAAATAAATAAATCTCCAGGAGAGGGGCTTTGCCCACATCTTGGGAGCCAGGAGCACATGTATGGATTGGGCAGAAAGTGTGTGCTTCCTCAAAAAAGTACCTGGCCTCTACACATCTGTGATCATTTTGCTTCTTTATCCAGCTGCCTGAGCTTGAACTTTTAGACACACACACATACTATAGTAATGCTATTAAAGTGTCTTAAAAAACTAGATAAGTTTATGTTGTTTTTGTTTGGCAGCAGCACAGATGTGAGGAAGTCAATTATTAACCTACACGGAATTTTAGGTCTGGTTTGACAGTGCAATTGTTACCTGTCTTTTATTTTTTTGTCCTCATCTCACCAATAAGCTTCTGCGGATCTTACAAAGCTGATGTTTCGATCTATGCGCCCTTCAGCTTACCGCACTTGCTATGGTCACCCAGACAGGCTCTTTTTCGATAGGAGCTAGGTGTAATTATAGGACTGATTATATTAGCCTCAAATTGCGACCCCAAGTCGTAAAGGGCTGCCAAATGTTTATCGAGCTCCCCTCTATTCCATCCTGATCTAAGCGCACCATAGCAAAAACAGCTTTAAGCCAAACATCACTCTTCGGGGGAATAGGGTCTTTCCATTTCTTGCAGACCTCTCTCCGGGCTAATATCACTAAGTATAACAACAACCCCCTATGAGTCTGTGATAAATGATGGCTAAGCAATCCATCGTCACCAAAAAACACTAAAGACAAATTAACTTTTATGCTTACTTTAAAAATGCTACAAATAGTGTCTCCCACCCTCTTCCAAAAGTTTCTTAAATCGGAACATTCAAAATAGATGTGTATATCATTGGCATTGGGAGTCATGCATCTAGGGCATTTAGGAGTAGGTAGTGGAGCAAACTTTGCTATCTTGGCTGGTGTGTAATATAGTCTATTGATGACGAAGAAGTGGTTCTTTTTCAGGCTTGCTGGTTTGATTAATTTATATAGTATGTTCAGAGAAGGCTCGAACAGGGCATCTATAGATGACTCAAGGGGAGTTTGCTTCCACACCGTGGATTGTGATGGGATCTCCAGGTCTTCAGCATCTAAAAAGAAGTTGTACCACAAAGATATCTCCTTCTTAATTGTGCACACTGATTGAAGAGATAACTCCATTTCCCAGTTTCCTCTAACATCTTCCTTTTCAGCTTCAAACCAGGATACAAGTTGTAGATACTTGAACTTGGAGAACCCAGTGCCAATCTTGGCCCTTAACAACTCCCATGGGTAAATCCCCTCTGCGTCTAATAAGTCAGACCAGATGTTTATGCCCGCCCTCTTAATGGGTACAGCCAAACTATCCCTAAGACATAGGGGTGTCCCGGGCGAATCCCAAATCGGTGCAAGATCTGAATAATAACCGATTCCCCATCTACGTCTCACTTTGTACCACGTTTCCAAGGCTGCCCTTAGGACCTTCAGGCGTACTCGCTTGAAGAACCTCGGGCCCCAAACTTATATAAAAAGCCCTCTCCACCACCTCCACCCTCCATCAAAGCCATTTCACCAAGCAACCTTCCCCACGCTGAATCCTCTGGTTTTAAGAGTAACATCCGGATGCCTTTAAGTTGGAATGCAACCGAATACCAGCCAATATCCGGAAGAGCCAGACTCCCTGTATTTAGCCTTCGCCTCAGCTTCTTCCAGGATAGCCTCACTCCCTTATCACCCCAAATAAAGCTCCCAATCCTACCCTGAACCTTACTTATGCTCTTACTGGGGAACCCCAGGGGAATCGCATTAAACAAATAGGTCAATTTAAGGAGAATAACCATCTTGACCAAGTTTACTTTCCCATATATTGTCAGAGGAAGATTCCTCCATCTACTAAAGAGGAGATCTATTTCCTTAATGATTTTATTCAAATTCATCAGGGGGATTTTATCCAAGTCTTTGACGATATATATACCCAAGTATCTTATCTCTTTGCTGGTTGTACCTTCCCATTGGTCGATGTTCCAACACATCACCTCAGTTTTGGAGGTGTTAGCCAAATAGCCTGAAAGAGAGCCAAATTCCTCCAACAGGGCTTCAACCCGAGGGATTGCCACCTCGGGGTTGTTGGTATATAGAATTAAGTCATCAGCGTACAAAGCTAATTTACAAGTATATTGTTGAGACTTAAACGGGGGGATTAAATGGTCTAATCTAATGGCTTGCGCTAATGGCTCATGTAAATATTAAACAGGAGGGGGGAAATAGGGCAACCCTGTCGAGTTCCTCTCTGAATGTTAAAACTAGAGGTCAACATACCGTTTAAAAGGATCCTGGCAGAGGCCCCTTGATAGCAGTTCCTCAAAGTTTGAATGAAGATGGGGCCAAAGCCCATTACCTCTAATACCTCCCAGAGGTACACCCAGCAGACCCTGTCAAAGGCCTTAGCTGCGTCTAAGGCCACTATGGCCAACGGGTCAGATCTTCCAATGGCCAAGTCAATATTGCCTATTAAAAATTGTGTCTGTTCCTGGATGAACCTCCCTGTTACAAAGCCCTTCTGGTCAATATGAACCAGGTTTGGGGCCAGTTTAGCCAATCTCCTCGCCAAAATACCCATAAAGATCTTATAGTCGGCATTCAGCAGGGAGATTGGACGATAAGAATCGGCTTTTAAAGGATCCTTGCCAGGCTTTAAAATCAATACAATAGTAGCCTCCTTCCAGGACTTAGGGACTTTACCTGTAAGACAGTATACTGAGTCGAAAGTAGTGCTCAGTGCTGGAGTCAATTCCTCTGTTAGAAGTTTATAAACTTCATTGGGGAGTGCATCCATACCTGATGCCTTTTTATTTTTACATTGTTTTATTTGACCTTTGATCTCCTCGAGAGTAATATGAGCATCTAAGATGTCACGACACTCTTCTGTAAGAGTTGGTAGAGATTTACTCCTCAACCATGTTTGTATATGACCAATGGACGGGGTCAAATCTTCTTTATAAAGGTCTGAAAAAAGGGAAAGCAGGCAGGTTTGCATATCCTCAACATTGCTTGACTTATCCCCACTGCTGTTTATTATCAGTTCATTTATATTATTCTTAGAGCGGTCCACTCTTGCTTTCCAGGCCAATAGGGCACCAGCTTTCTCCCCATACTCAAAATTTTGCAAGCTCTTAGTGAGCCACTGTGCCTTACACTTTTGATCTAATTTACCCCTGTACTCTTGCCTGGCACAGTCCAGGTCACCCTGGATTTGTGTCAGTTTTCCTGGATTCCCATAGCTAAATCTATTCCTTTCATTCTCTAAATGGAGAATTCTCTCCTCAATATCATGGAGCACCCGGGCCTCAGCTCTA
The DNA here is from genome assembly GCA_963921515.1 of Calotriton arnoldi. Taxonomy (NCBI): domain Eukaryota; kingdom Metazoa; phylum Chordata; class Amphibia; order Caudata; family Salamandridae; genus Calotriton; species Calotriton arnoldi. Next base: position 85,743 of record CAWUFW010014415.1, read on the forward strand.
TTCATAGAAGATATAAGGCCATGAAGTCTGCCCCTCAGGTTAGCCTTAAAGGCATCCCAGATAAAGTCCATGGTTGTGGAGCCCATATTTAAAGAGAAAAATTCTTGGGAGGATAGCTTAATAGCCTGAATAATCTGAGGGTCCAGGAGCATAGCTCTATTAAGCGGTCGATTCCGATCTCGGCCGGAAGCGCACCTAACAGTATTCATCCGGAAAAAATACAAGCCGAACGCGTGTTTCCCGACCGATTCGAACACTCGTCCGAACGAACAAGTACGATGCGCACAACAGCCCAGATTCCGAGCGAGCCGTACTTACCCATTTCAGCTCCTGTTCCCCGCCCGAGCCGGATCCGTAAACGCCGATTCGAGTCGCACGGAAGCAAATACACAGCACCTTCCGGCCGGACTAGTACGATGCGCCTTCCGTACGCACCGAACCCGTCGCTACGTCCGGCACGTTTGAGCATCCGGGAGAGCTGTACATAAGCTCCGATTCGCGCCACAAGACGAACAAGCCAGCGACGAGTACGAGTCGAAGCCACGAGAAACCCGAACAAGACGACCCAACCATGAATCCCATCGCGCAGGTCCTACCAATACTCTACAGCTATTACCGGGACCGGTACGGACGCGTACGGCGCAGACGGTAAGTCAAACACCCACAACACAAACAAACGACACATACCCGAAATATGTCACACACACATAGGGATGCACAAATGACGTACACCAGCAACAGCATAACCATAGGGGCCGGATGGCTATCACCAATGCCATACACACCCATAGGGGGATGGATGCCTACCACCACCACCACCCCTACTCATGGGGGCCTGGATGCCTGTCACTACTACCATCCCCACTCATAGGGGGATGGATGCCTACCACCAATACCATCCCCACTCATAGGGGGATGGATGCCTACCACCACCACCACCCCTACTCATGGGGGCCTGGATGCCTGTCACTACTTCCCTCCCCACTCATAGGGGGATGGATGCCTACCACTACCACCACCCCTACTCATGGGGGCCTGGATGCCTGTCACTACTACCATCCCCACTCATAGGGGGATGGATGCCTACCACTACCACCACCCCTACTCATGGGGGCCTGGATGCCTGTCACTACTACCATCCCCACTCATAGGGGGATGGATGCCTACCACTACTACCATCCCCACTCATATGGGGATGGATGCCTACCACTACCACCACCCCTACTCATGGGGGCCTGGATGCCTACCACTAACACCACCCCTACTCATGGGGGCCTGGATGCCTGTCACTACTACCATCCCCACTCATAGGGGGATGGATGCCTACCACCACCACCACCCCTACTCATGGGGGCCTGGATGCCTGTCACTACTACCATCCCCACTCATAGGGGGATGGATGCCTACCACCAATACCATCCCCACTCATAGGGGGATGGATGCCTACCACCCACACAACCCCTACTCATAGGATGGGTAATGCATGACACAACCAGCATACTCCAACATAAGGAATGTCTGAAAAATACATCCCCCAACACCATGACAAGCGTGTGTTGTCTGTGTCAAATGCCTACAACACTGAACATGACATTGAACATACAATGTGACCCCCTATCACATGTGTCACACATAAATGTGTGTGGCCTCCACAATGCAAGCAGACCATGACCACTGTGGCAATGAGGTCTAAAGCCCCATCACCACAGTGACCAAAAGGTAAGTGTGGGGTCCATAGCTGAAGCACATTTTGAACATTGTGGCAATGGGGTCTAACACCCCATCACCACAGTGACCAAAATGTAAGTGTGGGGTCCATAGCTGAAGCACATTTTGAACATTGTGGCAATGGGGTCTAACACCCCATCATCACAGTGACCAAAATGTAAGTGTGGGGTCCATAGCTGAAGCACATTTTGAACATTGTGGCAATGGGGTCTAACACCCCATCACCACAGTGACCAAAATGTAAGTGTTGTCATGTGAAAAGCTGCAAATGCCAAACTGCATGGATGATTCCTGGTCACAGAACAACAAACACATCAGTGGCATAGTAGTGCTTGTGTCCCATAGCAACATAGATTGGGTGAGGCAAACAGTGCAGTGCCAATGAAACATCGCTTTGGCCATGTGCAGACAAACCTCACCCAAGGGGGCTCACATTGTCAACATTCACGAATTACACAATGACAGAAGTGACCATCATAATGCAGACCCACACATCAGCACCAATGGACACACAAATGTAGATAACCTGTGGAGACTGTAGATGTCAGGTGAACAAATACCATTCCATGGCAGCAATAGGATATACAAACCATGATCATTGTGCTGACTGATGACCTAGGAGTCCCAGGGACAGCAGGGGAAACCCACCAAACAACATACAGCCAATGGCACACTAAAGAAATGCCAATGCAGTGGTGCAAATGCACAAACACAAACAGGCAGACTCACAGTGCATATCAAACCAACAGGTGATGGGGGGGGTGTGCCAGTGTCCCCAGGCAACCACACAACACATGATGAGGCCTGAATCCCTATTACACAGATGTGTATACAGTGCCACACAAAAGTAACTCATGGATCGGATTCCCCTATGTGGGCAATCAGGCATTGTTAGATGAGAGGGAGCACAAATTACAAATGTCACACAAGCTTGTAGGAACAGCAACTAACACAGCAAGTGACAGACCCACCACAGCACTACCCCCAGGGACCCCACATTGTGGTGACACTGGCCTGCATGATAATCCCCCTGTGATGACAAAGGTAGATGTCGTACACACAGTGAACCACAGTCATGTTTCCTGAGCAACTAACTACTATCACACCTACACAAGCACAAATCAATCAGCACGGCCTGTCAGCCAAGGCCAACATGGAGGTAGGGGTCTAGCCGTGCAACAACTCTCATTTGCACACACTCAACACCACACACCTTGACCTTCACCAATGTGCAGCAGTGAAGCTCACATGGACTGGTGACATTGCACATGCACCCATGACAATCCCAGGGGTGGTGGGGGGAACTAAGGTGGAGATACCCATCACACATGGCCAGTCAACAAGACTTGTGAATGTCTGACACACTGCACAGTACGCTGTACATGGGCATGACGTCAAATCCACACCAACCAATGGGATCCCGGCCACAGTCACACACCAATGAAGAAGCCAAGGTCACCCACCAAGAACACACATAGACAACTTCCAACATTGCAGCTCTGACCCTGAGGAGTGGCAGCAGTCACACACACAACGTGTCACAATCACTGAAAGGTAACACAAAATGTAAATTACATGACTTGTGTAACCAACAAGTGCCAAGGGGAATCCTGACTGTGTCTCATCTGCGTTTGCCCACAAACTCAGCCCTGACAGCAAACACACCTATGGATGACACCCTGATGACCAGTAATGTGCCATGCACCCACATCACAGAGAACCCAGGGCGAAGATTTGGGGGGAACATTGCTCAACTCAGCAAGCATCACAAACAGGAACATCACTAGGGACCCCAGCCTGCGTAGCAAAATGGAAGTGAACACACACAGACATGCTCACACAACACACACCTTGGGCTCAGGCAATGTCATGGAATTACACACTGCCATGAGGGGACTCCACTCCTGTGTAAGGAAAGCTGTGCCATACGTTGTCTCTGCAGGGCTCAATCATGTCAGCAGAACACTTGGTCACTCAGTCAACAATTAGCACAAAATGAAGGCTCTCGTCACATCAGCCTGGTCATGGCAGTGTCACCAAAATCATCTGCACCGATCAAATACACATGTATAGCAAGTTGCACTGATACCACAGATGAGTCCTTCCCCATTGATGCCCAAACTTGCATGTTCAGTGGAGATGGTCACACGGTCAGAGAAATAGACAAATTGAACAATGGCTAGCACATCTGATGTGCAGGGGTGTAAGCCACAGATGTGATATTGCAAAAACATGTAGGGAATCCCATTGGCAAATATGAATAACATGACACCCTCATATTGCTGCAAAGGATGACATGGCTACACCCCAGGATAGGACACATTCACCCTGGACCACATGAGGTCCTGCACAGTAACACTTCATTTACCTGATAGTAAAAATCACGATCACTGCAGCAAGGGCATGTTTAGCATCATCAACATCATGTACATCTGAAGCAAAACCACTGGAGAACTGAAAGGAGCTTTATTCAGCATATGTCATATTAAAAAAGAAAGTCCAGACAAAACCCAAAGGCCAATGGCCAGTCCATGACTGAAGTCCAAACAGGGTGACAGTGGCAGATGTCACCCTTTGCTTTCCTGCACTGCTAATAACCAGGGACACTCCCTCGGAGGGGCATACGGGGGGTCAGGCCAGGCACCGCAGGGACAGGATCAGGGCTCACCAGAAGGAGGCAGGGAAGGGGTGGCTGGTGGTGGAGAGTCACTGACAACTGCAGTGGAGGTGTCTGACATGGTGTGTGCCGGCACAACTGGGGGGCATGAGTCAGATGGTGTGGGTGCCGGCACAACTCCAGTGGGCTGGCCAGATGGAGTGGACAGGTTCCCAACTGCAGTGCCCAAGTCAGACGGGGTGGTAGTGGACTCCACTGCAGTGCCCATCTCTGGGGAGTAGAATGGGGTTCAGGTAAGGTGGGCAGGACAGAGGGGAGGACACGGTCTCCACACCAGTGGCACAAACATGTGCAGCGGGGGGTGTGGGGCTGGAAGAGCAAGTGGGAGGAGGAGAAGGCCGCATCATTTTGGGGATTGTGTATCTGTGGGTGGGGGAACCTGGGCCAGGGTGTGGTGGGGGAACCTGTGTTGTGGGTGACTGAGGGATGGAGGAAGGAGACTGTGTGGTTGGCCTGCAGGGTGGTGGCGGGGTCTTGCTCTTCCGGGACTGGGGGGACTTGCGGGTGGGGGCCTCAGGCTGTCTGTGCCTGGGGGAGGGTGTCTGGGGGCGAGGGGCACTCCCCTCTGTGTGGGTGGACTTCCTCTTCCCCCTGCAGCTCCTCCTGGTCCGTGGAGCTGTCCCCTCCTGTGGCAGTGGATGTATCTGCAAACAATTAGGGAAATAGACAAACATCAGTCACCTGCACTGACCGCACACACCACAGTAAGTACAGCACATTACAGAGCAAGCCCTGGCATCCTCAGTTGAACATTGCCAAAAGTCCTCACACAGATTAGGAGAAGCCAATTGTCAGTCTGATGGTCAACCATGGCACTCACACCCCTCCTGCCCTTGCACCCATCTGTCTGGTGCCTGTTGGATGGTAATACCCCAGTGTGGACACAAGCACCACGTACACAGTTGTTGGACATTGCAGAGAACACGGTGAAGTATGTGAACATGCACACATCACATCTCTTGCCACTGAGTTAGTACAGGTGTCCGGGTAAAGGGATGGCCAGAGTCTAATTAGAAATGCATGTGATGCATACCAGCACCAGACACCATGATGCACCCATGTCCGGATAGTCAATGCCACAATGGGGTGCATGTTGCACATGTAACTCCCCTGCAGGATCACTCTTAGGAAGTTAAATGCCATGGCACAGGCATGCCTGAAAAGTCATACATCACTGTCTCCAGTCACATGGGCATGGCAGCCAGCCAACAACAGTCTGCACTGTGTCACAATCCTAGGAAATGGGGAATGCAAGTTATGTAGCTGACAAGTGCACATGTCCATCCCCCACAAACCACATCATCTGAACTCTTATTTGGCCGCGTCATGCCAATTGGACATATGGGAGACATGAAACACAACTCTATGAACCTGAGCACCTCACAGTCTGCTGTGAATGTAAAACAGCTGCCTGAAGTTCACAGTCGCATACACCTGTGTGCACAGTCAAGTGATCAAACACCTATGAGTCACAGAAGTATCGTCTCTCATGGTCACATCTCAGATGGCATGCTGAGCCCTAAACGATAAACATCCCAGTAGTCCTGACAACGAAGCCACAGCACAATGACACAGAGGCAGACACCTGAGGGAACATTTCACTGATCACAACATGTCAGCTGATACACGGGAGTGGGAGTACAGAGTGTATTGTATGCCCTGGAGTAGGCATGACTGTCCTGCTCCACCTGAAAGAGGGATGAGCCCTGGACAGTAGGCAGGTGGCTAAGCATGTGTGACACACTTGATATACATACTCCTGAGGCCCAAACATTGTTCCCACCCGCAGCATGGGGGTGTGCCAAATACCCCAGGGACATGTGGTGATTCAGATCAGCAAGTGGACCACATATCAAAGTTACACCCAGATTACATGTCAGAACTTAGGCATTGTGTAAGCAATTGACCCACCCATGAATCCCACAACATAGTCACGGGAACAAATGCTGTCCCCCACCTTGAGCGAAGCAAAATGCAATGACACAGTACCCAAGTGACACAATTTCCTGACTGTAAGGGCCACACATATGCGTATCAGATGAGGAGTGGGCATGTCACAATTGAGGGACATGGGTCCTGGCCCACAAGACTGATGTACTGTGGAAGTTTAACCAGGCCAGAGGAGGGCACATAGCATGTCAGACAAAGTGCACAGTGCAGTCATGGACTCACCCCTCCTTGCTGCTGTCTGGCCTTCAGCTGCCCATCCAGGTCAGGGAAGACCACCGCCAGGATCCTGAGCATGTGGGGGTCAGGGTCCGGTGTCCGCCCCTCCTGCGAGGAGGCGAAAGCTTCAGCTGGATCCTTGCGATCCTCCGGGTCCAGCCCCGAAGGTCCTGCCACCTCTTCTGGCAGTTGCGGATCCGGCGCTTGTAGACCCCCACGGATCTTACTGCCCGGGCGATGGTCAGCCAGATTTCCTGCTTCTGGTGGGCATCAACCTGTGAAGATGACAAAGTGAAAATGCCATTACTACACATGCAACATATACGTGCATCACACAGTTGGATATACATGTCTCAATCACAGGGGCATATGATGTACACAGGCAGTGCAACGATGGCTATGAACAGTTTGCCAGCAGTTACTACATGGTATCATTGCATGGGAAGTAAACCTTGTTGGAATGCACTGTTACTGCACTGTACCTGTTCAGTGCATGTAACTACACACTTTGGGGGTGAGAACTACTCAGTGAGCATGCTAGCCAGTGGTGTGCACACTGTAAGTCTTGCTAGTCAGACAACATGCACAATTAGTAAGGCAGTGGACAGCACACTCACCTGCTCCCCTGGTTTCCCATACAGCTTGCTGTACTGTGGAAGGAGGCTGTCCAGCAGGGCCTGGTTCTCCTCAAGGCTGAAGGCTGGGGCTCTCTCCACAGTACGTGCCATTGCAGTAGCCAGAGGATGCAGAGACAGCAGCAGTGTTGGTGGCAGATGTCGTCCTGGAGCATGTAGTGCAGGCAAGTGAGCTCTCAGGGGAACAGCCAACATTATATGTGTGCTGCAGAGGCTGATACTGTCCCATGTGTCCAAAGTGATAGGTCCAAGTCGTTTGCATCTTCTGAATCTGGCCAATCCATGGAATTGCACCACTTATACATGCCCACAGCATCCTTCAAAAGTTAAACTTCATGACACCCATGTTTTTGCAACATTGTTGTGGCTGGCCAACTGAATTCACTGCATCAAACTCGTTACAGCTTCGAAAACGCGTCCGTTGCCATGCCAGGCCCTAGCCAATGCATGCGCACCGTCCGGACCATTGCTGTACAACGCGTATTTCAAAAGACAACGCGTACACGCTCACATCAAATGCAATGTCCAATGCGTGCGCACCGATCGGTCCATTGCTGTACAACGCGAACCCGCTCACAACAGATGCAATGGCCAGTGCGTGCACACCGATCGGTCCATTGCTGTACAACGCGTATTCCGGGAAACAACGCGTACCCGCTCACAACAGATGCAATGGCCAGTGCGTGCACACCGATCGGTCCATTGCTGTACAACGCGTACCCGCTCACAACAGATGCAATGGCCAGTGCGTGCACACCAATCGGTCCATTGCTGTACAACGCGTACCCGCTCACAACAGATTCAATGGCCAGTGCGTGCACACCGATTGGTCCATTGCTGTACAACGCGTACCCGCTCACAACAGATGCAATGGCCAGTGCGTGCACACCGATCGGTCCATTGCTGTACAACGCGTATTCCGGGAAACAACGCGTACCCGCTCACAACAGATGCAATGGCCAGTGCGTGCACACCGATCGGTCCATTGCTGTACAACGCGTCCCTGTACAGGTCACTCGCATATGTCACCATGCTTGTCACTGGTGAACGTATGCCAGACACATATACTTGCCAGGGACTCAGGGGCACACCTACAACACCACACCCAGTCCACACTGTATCCTAAGGCATGTAAGGCTGCATTACCTTTTCTGTGTATGGGGTAAACATGTGGTTTTTGGGGTGGCACTTGGGGGCAGCCACTCCCAGGCTGTGCACGTGTTCATGGGGACAGGATCCTTTGTGTGTTGTGCACATGACCACTGTGATGTGCAACTGTTCATTTCGGAACATGTGGCATGGTCACATTTCCAGGTTGTGTATGTGTATGACATGTCACAAACCCCCAGGGTCCCATGTGGGAAGGCATGTACGTCACAGGGTGACCCATTGCCACAATAGTGATGGCCCTCCACAGTCTGTGTGCATGTTGTGTTTCCGATGTCTCTGATTCCATGTGCACAATGGGAGACAGTCTCCACATCAACGTTGTTTGTGCATGGACTTTGATGTGCGTGTGTGTGTCACAGACGTCCATGTCTGTCCTGCGGAGGCAACAGGGGCCACTACCTGTGGAAGTCATGTTTGTTTTTCTGACGTGTACATGATACGCCATGTCATGCCAGTGTCCATGTGGCAAGACAGGGTCACTGGGAATCTACCTGTCAATGAGCTGTGATGCCTGTGGCGCATCTGTCCAGACATGTCACTGTAGTGTGTGTGTGGAACGTGACAGCAGTAAATGGGTACTGTGACACAGCCTAATGGTTTCCCATAGCACAACCTGGAACCTGTTGTCAACACATGTTGAACTGAGATGTTAGATGATGTCCATGTAGGTGCCATATATGTCCATACAGAATGGCACACACATCAAGTACTTGTGTCTTGTAATGATGTATCATGTGAAATTGAGTATGGTGAATGGCACATATGTGGGGTGACTGACAATCTTTCTTTCTTCACCTATGCACTGCAGGGCACCAGCTGTCCATAGACCATTCCCAGACCTGGCAACGATGGTGGAACGTGACACCATTCGACGGTACCGCTTCACCAGGCAGCTGATTGAGGATTTGGCAGTGCGCTTGGCCCCACATTTGCAACCTGGCCGGCCGTACCCTACAGGACTGACCCCCAAGGTGAAGGTGATGGCAGCCCTACACTTCTTTGCCACCGGTACCTTTCAACACACTGTGGCGACTGCTGGTGGGATTTCACAGACTATGTTCAGCCGTGTGCTACGCGATGTTTTGGAGGCAATGTTGAGATGCCTGAACCAGTACATCTATTTCCCTACACGTCAACAACTCACTGACGTCAAGAGTGACTTCTATGCCCTGGGGAGGATGCCACATGTCATTGGCTCCATTGATGGGACACATGTGGCTTTGGTACCACCACAGGCACATGAGCAGGCATACAGGAACAGGAAACATTATCATTCGATCAATGCTCTGGTGGTATGTCTTGCAGATATGAGCATCTCACATGTGTGTGCCCGTTTCCCTGGTTCGGCACACGATGCCTACGTGATGAGGAGTAGTCGCATCCCGAGGATGATGTCACAGATGCAGAACCAGCGTGCCTGGCTTGTCGGTGTGTACTGACTTTGTACCATTGTGTGTGTTCTGCTATGTTGTATTCCGCCCTCTTTTCCAACTCTGCTAATGTGCAATTGTCTGTAGGTGACTCCGGATACCCCAACATGCCGTGGTTGCTGACACCCCTCAGGAACCCTGTGACACCAGCCCAGATGCGCTACAATGAGGCACATGGTCGGACCAGGAGAGTGATCGAGCGGATATTTGGTCTCCTGAAGAGCCGCTTCCTCTGCCTGGACAAGACAGGAGGGGCCCTCCCATATGCCCCAGCAAAGGTGTGCAAGATTGTCATCGTCTGCTGCATGCTACACAACCTGGCAGTGCGGAAGGAGTTGCCTCTCATCCTGGATGACGATGACCAACATCCGCCACCTGTGGAGGATCCTGGCCTAGGCCACGATGCCAGTGATGATGATGATGATGATGGTGATGTCCGCACACAGCTCATCACCAACTTCTTCAGCTGAATGTGAGTATCCAGAGATGTCATGTCAATGATGTGTGTTTGCGTGATATGTGTTGGTGGTGCTCTGGTGCTGTTTTAGTGTGGCCATGTGCTCCTTGACTGGAAGCGTGCAGCGATGTGTCCTTATAGGTAGTCTGTACTCCCCAACAGTGTTGACATGCTAACTTGGTTTTCTGTGAGTATCTTGTGACATGTATTGGCCATGAGTATTGCAGTTCTGTCCTGTTCTTCCGTGCTTTTGACTGTGTGTCATGTCTGTCCATCACAGGGTACTTTCAGAGTTGTTTGGTGACTGTGATCCCCCGACACCATGATTCAACTTCCAGGGTGGAAGCAGTCCTTTCCCTACAGGTGATGTGCCACACACCCCTGGACTTTATTTCTTCTACACTTGTTGACTGTGTGGCCACTGCCACGTAGGATTACCTTGCATCTGTAGTGGAAACAACATGTTGCGAATGTGTAATACACCTGTGCTTCACTTTGGGTTGTGCGTTGTCTGTGGTCACACATCTGACTGACATGTGCTTACTGCACCTGTGGGCTAGTTAAAACAGACTGTGAATAGGTGTGGTGTCTGTGCATGCCACTGTATTTCCTGGCAACATCTGTGTAGGCGATGAGTCTGATGGCCCTGGTGTGTATGTGTTGTGTAGCCCTAGTGGTGTGTATCCCTCATATGTGTCACGTCGCCATGACTCTCATGACGGTGTTGAACTTGCTGTAGCAGTTAGCATGCACAGTGTCATTTAGCAGATCACCATCTACATGACAAAAACCACGTTGGAATCACAACAGAGGCAAGTATGGTGTATTAGTGAGTTTATTTACATACATGTGTGAGGATAGTGCACAGGATGGCGGGTGCTGTACATTGGGATTGGAATCCAAAATTCCCAGATGAGTTGGAAGGCTTGGTAGCAGAAATGTCCTGAGTAAAGTCCACAGTCATCTGATACATTGGGCCAACTTAAGCTCCCCATGTCATGTGGGAGAGTTGTGTTGCATTCGACAGGGTAAACAGTTTTCACACAAAGGAGAATTTCCAGAACAGGTGTTGGGTTCCTGGGGGATGTACATGGCCATCGGCCTCTCAGTTTTCCTTCCTCGGACGACCCCTCTTCTTCCGGGGGACCCTCACGTGCAGGCTGCTGCGGTGCAGAGGACTCTCCGCCAGAGTCCTCCTCCCTCCCTGTGGCAGTTGCAGTTGTTGCAGCACCAGATGTTGTGGGCACACAGGGAGGTGTGGCCATGTTGGTGCTAATCTGGCGGAGGCATGTCAATATGTCCCTATGCACCGCTGTCAGTTTTTCCAATGTGTCCCACTTGGACTCCATGCCAGACATGTGTGTCTCCACACGGGACATGTGTGTCTCCACACGGGACATGTGTGAGTCCAAGCGGGCATGATGGGCAGCCTGCTGCTGTTGAATGTCCTTGAGGATCCCCACTACCTGGCTGACCTCTCCGGTGCTATTCTGGTACGCCTCAGCAATGCGTGCCAGTTGTGGGTCATCATGCAGTCCAGGCCCCTCTGCAAACAGCGACCTATGTCTACCACCCCTCCCACCACCCCTGGTGACACGTGCGGGACCTGTGGTGACACGCACAGGTGACCGTAGGCCCACTTGGGGGTTGTTACTGGGGTCGTTGTCCGTTGCTTCACGTTGGGCCGGGGTCCCTGTGCTGTTGTCATCGGTGGTCCTTGGTCTGTCCGTGTTGGCAGGGGTGGTCTGTGTGTTGGCAGTTGTTGGAGGGGTGGGTGCAGGGGGTGCAGATGTTGGTCCTGCTGGTGCTGCATGATGACTCACACCGGAGGGGCCAGGTAGGTCTTTGCCATCCGAGGAGTGCAGAGGCTGTTCCACACCAGTGAGCTCAGTGTCCCCCGGAGCCTGGGACAGGGACTCCTCATCGTCTGCTGCTGTGTCCCCATCATCACCTGTTTTTGGAAGAGACACACAATGTATGTTATGTTTCTACGGGCATCAATGGTTCACACCCGTGACAGTTGTGACTGTACCTCTGGATGCGGGCCTGTACATTGCATTGTCCTAAGTTGTCACAGTCAGAGGTTGATATTGGTGTAGCACATTGTCCTGCCAACCTGAAGCTTTTTAATGTGAATGTTGAGGTGTGTGCATGGCCAGCATTGGTGGTATTTGGTGGACATCCGGCCCTCCTTCTCCCCCCAGCCCAGTTATCCCACCATGGAATGTGCTTCCATTGCAGGGAGTGCAAGTTGGCTTTCAGGATGTCAGTCAGTGGTGTCCTGCTGTTGGTTGGTGCACAGTTCCCAGCAGGGGCTTGTGCTCCCCACAGCAGTACCCAGTGTCAGCCATCTTGTCAGTTGTTTTCCACTCCCTGTGATGTGAGCATGGTTCAGAGTGGTGTTGATGGGCCAATTGTGAGGGTGACCAATATCTGTGACTACAACTCCCATCATGCTATGGCCTACACCCCCTTCCCAGCATGCCCATACTTCCTTCCTTTTGAGTGGAGTTCACAGTGTGTGAGTGTGACAGCAATGGCAAGATGGCTGACAGTGGTGTCCTGCTGTTGGTTGGTGCCCAGGTCCCAGCAGGGCCTTGTGCTCCACACAGCTGAGGCCAGTGTCAGACATCTTTGAAGTGGCTTTTCACTGGCTGTGAGGTGTGCATGCTTCAGTGTGAGCTTGCTGGGCCATGTGGGTGGGGGATGTTGAGCTGTGACTACCACTCCCATCATGCTATTGCCTACACCCCCCCTTCCCAGCATGCCCATACTTCCTTCCTTTTGACTCTGCTTCCCTGTGGGGTAGTGTGCCTGTGCTGACAGGATGGCTGACAGTGTTGTCCTGGCGTTTGTTTGGCTACAAGTCCCAAGAGTGTCCCTGTGCTTCACACAGCATAACCCAGTGTGGTTGTTCTTTGTGGGATATTTAATTAGAGTGTGAGGCAATGCATTCTCCCAGGTGAGTTGTGTGGAGTTTGTGTTAAGGGGTGTGTGAGAAAAGCTGCTGGTGACTATGGTCAGAGCTGTCAGTCCTCCTTCCCACCCAGCCAGATATCCCACCATGGAACGTGCTTCCATTGCAGGGAGTGCTAGTTGGCTTTCAGGATGTCAGTCAGTGGTGTCCTGCTGTTGGTTGGTGCCCAGTTCCCAGCAGGGGCTTGTGCTCCCCAAAGCAGTACCCAGTGTCAGCCATCTTGTCAGTTGTTTTCCACTCCCTGTGATGTGAGCATGGTTCAGAGTGGTGTTGATGGGCCAATTGTGAGGGTGACCAATATCTGTGACTACAACTCCCATCATGCTATGGCCTACACCCCCTTCCCAGCATGCCCATACTTCCTTCCTTTTGAGTGGACTTCACTGTGTGTGAGTGTGACAGCAATGGCAAGATGGCTGACAGTGGTGTCCTGCTGTTGGTTGGTGCACAGTTCCCAGCAGGGCCTTGTGCTCCCCACAGCAATACCCAGTGTCAGCCATCTTGTCAGTTGTTTTCCACTCCCTGTGATGTGAGCATGGTTCAGAGTGGTTTTGATGGGCCAATTGTGAGTGTGACCAATATCTGTGACTACAACTCCCATCATGCTATCGGCTACACTGACTTCACCAGCATACACAGAATTCCTTCCTTTGAGTGAGCTTCCCTGTGAGGTGGTGTTCTAGTGGTGGCAAAATGTCTAACTGTGTTTGTTGGTTACATTTGTGCCACTACCTTGCTGTATTTGTAGTTATGTTTGTACATATCTTGACACAGTTACATGTCACTATGAGATGGCATGTATTGTGTTTATCTGACTGACAGACAAATCTTGGGGTGATTATCTTTTGATTGCTGTGGATTTGCTAAGGGTGCATGGTTTGACTATCCCCTTGACAGTGATGTGTGTGTATTGTCACACAATATTGTGTATATTTGTTGTGTACTCACCAGGCTCTGGGATGTTTGATAGTCCATATACGCTCACTGGTGGTAGGATGGCCCGCACCTTCTCCTCCCAGGGCCTGAGGTATAGTGGTTTGGCAGGAAGGCCACTGCCGGTGCGCTGACTCACGATGTAATCCTTCTTTAGTAGGTCCCTGACCCTCCTGCGCACATCATACCACCTGTTCTGGATGTCTTCCTTTGTGGGCAAACATGGTGATTGTGCGTTGACCCTGTCGACGATCCTCTGCCACATCTTGGTTTTCTGCGACATGGGGGTCTGTTGTACCAATGTACCAAACAACTGTGGCTCTACCCTGAGGATCTCATCTACCAGGACTTCCAATTCACTGTCTAGGAACTTTGGATTCTTCTTTAGGGGCATTGTGATGGGTGGTGGTGGGGATTGATGTGTGTGTGTGCAGGTGAGGGTGTGTGAGTGTAGGTTTTGCTGGGTGTATGTGAGGGTGCTATTTGTTGAGGTGCTAATGGTGTGTGGCTTGTGTGATGGATGAGCTGTGAGTGTGTCTGTGGTTGCTGTGTGATGGTGTTCTGTGCTGGCAGGTCAGTTGAATTTGCAAAGGATCATGGTAGGGATTTGTGGCCTTTATATAGGTGGAGTTGGGGGTGTGTCCTTGTTCCATGTTTTTTTCCCCTGTATTTATTGACTTTGTCATTGCTTGTTTGGCCCTTTTTTTTTTTTCCCTTAGTATTTTTTGTGCATGTAGGAGACGTTCTTCTGACCGAGTAGGACGCTGCAGTTGTCTCGTGCGAGCTTCTCCAAGTCGTTCACGCTGTGTTTCTGCAGGGTTTCTTGTGCGGCGTACGCGTCGGTCGCCGAGTTTTGGCTTCCTTCGGCTGGCTTTTGTATGCGTGTCGAACGTTCAGCTTGAGCTCCGTGCGACTCGGTCTGTTTTTCCACGCATTGCATCGTACTGCGCGGGTCGGAGTTCGCAGGTACGTTTCGTTCGGGTTGATTCCTGGTGCGTGTCGGTCGGTTCTATTCGCGTGGTTTCCCAGCCGGATAGCTTGTTTCCGTCCGGTTCGGTCGTTCGGCTTGTGTTCCGTACGAGTCGGTCGTGATTCACATGCATTTCATCGTACTTCCCAGGTCGGGCAACGCCGGTACGTGTCGGTCGGACTATATTCCCGTACCGAGTCGGTCGGTATGTTTTCCGGCCCGAATCGGAATCGGCCCCTAAGTGTCCATCTAGATTGTAGCTTATACGCTTTACTGAGGTAAGAAAAAAGTACTGGGGCGTGGTCGGAGAGGTGACTTGGTAGAACTGAAATCTCCGACAATCATCCCAAAGTAGACCTATCTGTTAAAATGTAGTCAATCCTAGATGAATGACTGTGTTTTTTACTATGGAATGTAAACCCCTGAATGTCTGTCCTCTTAGCCCTCCAGACATCTACCAGGTCCAAGTCATGCAACATATTGATCATTGCGCGACGGACTCGGGGTGCCCCAACATAGTAACTTTGATTGGACCTATCTTTTAGTGGATCTAAAAGGACATTAAAGTCGCCACCTACGATTAGGGGGGGGTTGCCGTAATTAATTTAGATTGTAACTTGCAAATATATGTCGAATCATCGACATTAGGGCCATAGAACGATGCACAGACTAGCTCCACACCTCCAAAATCCAGCTGCGCTATTACCCACCTCCCAGTCTGATCCGTCTGCACTGATTTAATGGAACAGGAGACCCCATGCTTGATCAAAATTGCAACACCTCTACTATTAATCGTCTGTTGTGAAGTACAGTAACATTTTATCCAGGAAACTTTAGAGAAGGTAGAGCGACTTTCTAGAAAACTTAAGTGTGTTTCCTGTATAATACAAATCTGGGCAAGGGAAAGTTGTAAGTATTTCAGAATTAATCTTTGCCTGCGAGGGCATCTTAATCCATTAACATTCCAAGAGATAAATGTGACCTTGTTATCTTTTAATAAAGTTCCTGCCATTCAAATTGCGGACCACTGGACCACTTATGCCAACAAGACGGACCTCCCATAGAATTAGGTGAGATGATGTTTTTTTTATTTTCCTCACTGCTCCCCACCCTATGTGCCCCTTCCTCCCTCTTTCCCTCCCCTCCCCCCCCTCCATGAGGAACCCTCCCTTCCAATAGGCTGAGCCTATTCGGTCTCCACTCCCCCAGGGCATTTAGAGCTAACCTAAGATCATGCTGTCATGGATTCCCTTTACGTCAATGACCCCCTCTCTACCACCCAATTCTTTTTGATTTTTACTATAAGAGCATCTGCTTCCTCAATTGTACGAATCTGGTGCATATGGTTATTCCACATTACACGCAAAAGTGCAGGAAACTTTAACTGAGCCTTAGCCCCCATTTTGTTTAGCTCCTCGAGCCTCTTCCCCAGCTCCCACTGTCTCGTTGCAGTTATATGTGAGATGTCCGATCTTATACAAAAAGAAAACGGATTTGGACCTCCTGAAGTTATTGTGCCTTCTTTGAGAGCTGAAGATAGAATCAGCTCCTTTACGGAGTATGACAAAAAATTAACCAGGATTTTCCTGGGTTTTTGCCTGGCTGGATTCCTCTTGAAGGGATCGCGATGCACCCTTTGTATTTCACATGCGAGATCCACATCTGGTGAATTCTTCAAGACAGTCCCTTTTAATAAGGAAATCACGAAACCTTTTATATCTGATCCCTCCAGGGCTTCAGGTACATTCAGGAGTCTTAAATTGTTCTTCCTTGAGTGGTTTTCCAGATGTTCGAGGTCTTCCTTTAGTTCTTTATTCTGGGCCGATATTTTAGCCATTTCCACAGAGGTAGTAGACATAATTTCTTTAATTTTAGGAATTTCCAACTCAATCGCTTCTGTTCTTAACGTGACATCATCCAATCTCTTAGCCAACACTTCGCAAGAGGCTTGTATGGCTGCCTGATTTACTTCTGAAACCAAAAATCTGCTGGCCAACTCTGCTTGATTTGTCTCCGAGACAGTGAATCTGCTCGTCATTTTGTCCTTTAGGGCGAGTAATATGTCTATCAAGGAACGTGTCGTGGGGTCTGTAGTGGGGTCTGTAGTCTCATGATCATCTATGGGTTTCAAGGCACTCTGTGGTGCTTCCACATAGCCATGGGTTGCCAGAACAGAATATCTATTCGAGAGGCTCACTGCGGGATGTATATCTAGAGCATCATTTAAACCTACTACTGGATCTTCCAAGAGAGATTGATTACTTTGCCCCTCCTGGGCACTACACGCTCCCTCAGGCGCTCCTTCAAGCGCTATACTTATTTTCTTCTGAGTATTACTTAAACTCACCACCGGTAGATTCAGAGGGCTCTGTACAGCTGCCAAAGGAAGTTCTTGATCCCTGCTCTTTGCGGGATCACATGCAGAAGTAGTTAGGGCAGTTGAGGTAGACATAACTTTATAGTACGTTTTCAGTGAGGGAGTAATTTTCACTTTTTGGGGTGATATCTTCTTGCCTCTACCTCTGCCTTTCCTCTTACCAGCCTCTTCCCCCTTTAAGACAGCACCATCGTCCTTCGTGACCGCTCTCTGTTTACGTTGTTTTACTGATGTTTTTACCTCGAAGATGGGAGGGGAGACACGTGGAGGAAAAATAGGCTTAGTAATATCGACGTTATTGGAGGTGCGCGCTACTCTTGCCCGCAAAGTATATCTCTTTATTTGGGGTGGTGAGGCTTCCACTGTCGCTATCTCACTTATCCCCCTTGTCTCCATACAGTTAAAAAAAAACTCCTCTGTATGTAGCTTAGTGATTATAATAGCCGTCTCTGTGAGGGGGTGCACATTGCCATTAGCATTCCCAGACAGAAAAGGGTGCCTCTTACCTTCGTCCTCACAAACTTCTTCGCGGAGGATATAGCGCCGACCCCGGCCCCCTACCTGGGCGTCAGATTCTGCCTTCCACTCCACTCGGACCCCACAGCTCGAGTTCACACCAGCACAAGTGCTGGCTCTGCCTCCGAAGACCCGGAGCCGAAACTGAGCCAAATCCCGCCTCTGGCGCCTCAACGCCGCCGCCTCCCAACACCAGCCGCTGGCCACGCCGTCACCCCCGCAGGCGTCCCGGCCTGCATCCGCGGGGCACAGAGAAGAAAGCTCGCCCCGCATATCCTCCAGAGGTACGTGCTCAGAAGTTTTTATATTCTACGAATGAAGGGGGGGGGGAGGGAGGGTAACCTAATTCAATAAAAAAAAGACGGAATCCTTGCAGCGAGACCCATTAAAACAACCCCGGGGGAGCGGACTGCGGCCGTTTAGCTAGCGGCCGCCATGTTCCTCCTCCTAAACTTGGCACTTTGAAACCTGTTACCTGTCTTTTTAACCTAGACCAGTTTTATTCTACAGTTCTTTGCTTCCACAAAAATGCATATTAATTCCCATGCTATATACTTGTAATGCTTCACATTACCATACAACATTCCTTTAATGCTAGACCTATTGGCCTTTCCAATGTTTGCTTTCAATTGTAAATCAATTCCGAACTACAAGTACCAGTTTCCAAAAAATGCAATATCACAATCAAATAAGCAACCAAAGCCTGACATTTAAGTGCTGTGTATAGAGGTTCAAAAGCTTTTTTCTGGTAGACACCCTATTTTACATGACCTCGTTTAAACAGGCCCTCATGTACAAAGATAACACACAGACGAATAAAGACACACATAGCTCACATAAAGGAACATGTGAATACTTGCATTGCTGCATCTGGCCCTGTGTGATGTGTGGCACCTTTAACTATTCTTTTTCAAGTAACATTTTGCATGCTGGTAATTTTAAGCCTATACTTATAATGGTAGAAGTAAAGTTTAAGTACCAAAATACAAAACTAATTTGCCTAAAAAGCCAGAATACCTATGCAATATCTGTGCAAATTATAGACACATGTTTCAAGGCAAACTTTGAGAGCTTTCATTCCCTCACATCACCCACAAGTTCTACAACATGTGCAAACTATGCTGTTGATGCACCCACAATATAATTTATATTGATGCCATACAATATTTTGGGTTTTGTTCACACCCAAACGTCCAAATGCATGACTACCTTAGCCAAAACTGTACATGCTGCCTTTAACTGGAGTGTAACAAATGCACATCAAGAATATTCTAATTAGTCTGACCGTCTCACAGCATTTTGTGCACACAAAGTGCATAATATGTAGATAGTACATCCTTCAATCACACTACGATGCCTTACCTCTTCCACCCTGTATTAAATGGTCATAGCTTTAAGAGAAGTTCAGTATCTCCTTGTACCTTGTGTACTCTGTGTACACAGAGTCATTTTGTGTGTAACGTATGTTAACCAAGCACTATATTCTTCAAGCACACTGTAAGATCCCAACCTTTCACCCTGGTATTAAGTGTAGACAGTTGATTTATTTTGACTTTCCCAGAGTTAAACGGTTTGGGCTTCAACAATTTTGTGTGCTTGCTAACCGTGCATACAATCTGCATCACACAATATAATTGCTCACATAAAGAAGTCATTGATGATGTTATTGGTAATGTCATATGTGATCTCATCAGTGATGCCATCAATGATGTCACTTGATATGTGGTAAGTGATGCCATATGTGAGATCATGAGCGGTGCAGGCAGGCTGTTAGTTATGGTTTGCATCATAGCTGCCCAGTTTCAGGGGGCTGTCAGTTTCTTTTCATATCCATAACTTCCCATCTGAGATTTTCAAGTCAATTTCTAAGTTTTCTTAAATATGTCATGAGCAGAATAAGCTATAAGTCACCCTTAATAATTTGTTTCAGTGTATTTCTGAAGTTTGTGATCACTTGCTACATCAAGCCCAACTCCAACCTGGCTATACATAGCCTTTGGTTTTGTGGAACATGAGCCTCCTGAGCATCAGAGTCCTGCTGCACTGCACTGCGTAGGGTATGTGTATGAATGTGGCTATGTGTAGCAGGATCTGGGTGTTGCTCAGCAGGTGTTTTCTCTGGAAGAGCAGCTCAAAGTCTTGCAGTGTATGCAAAGTTACAAGAATCTGTACACAAACTCAGAAGCCCAGTGAAGGTGAAAGGCCATCTTATGTGGGTCACAGCAATATAAGGTTCCCTACCCTTCCACACCTTCAAGTTAAGAGGTTTCCACCAAGGAGAGCACCATGCAGCAACCACCGGCGGCTCAGAAGTGCAACCAGGAAGAATAATGCCTCCAACACCTTATTATCACTTGTGCAACTGTTCCTTGTTAACTCTTGGTCTGAACTTAGCATAGTCTTAATTAAGTCAGTCGGTTCAGGGGCTTTGACATATGCAGAACTGTATAGGGCCCTATAAACCTTTACCCACTGAAATACACTTAGGCCCTTCAATGCATCTTAGGCCATGGGCAACTGCTTTACGAGAGGACTGTTTGCATGTGTGACGCTTGGCTGCTAGGATTACATGCTGACATGATTGATACTCTAAATTATGTTGGCAAAAAGCCTAAAACTCATGTACAGCACATGTAGAAAAATATTACTGATAACAGGAATGACTGAATAAAGATCTCCCTTAAAAATACTGACATCAGACGCTAAAGGTATTTCTATGATCTGTGGTGCCCTTATTTTCTCTTTAATGTGTTTGCTGTGGGCATACAATTCTGAACTTGCTTTTGTACCCAAAGAGTGAACCTGCATCCAGTAGGGATCATCAGTTGCTATCTCAAGTCCAGAACCTATAGGTAACTTTTAGTTTTTGGTCTCATGACAGGGAAGTGTCTGATCATAGATAGAGGTAGCCCCACTAGTCTGGTGTGACATTGCAGCCTGTCACACCATGAAGATGATAGTCAATTGTTACATGATAACTCCTTAGTGAACCTTCTTTAACCCCCTCTACCATATCCCACATTGGTGTCCAATGAGTATTACTGTTAGAAACAATGTAGCTAGCAGTTACAAGCTATTCCCACAAAATAATTGAAGCCTGGGACCAGCATCATGATCCCCACCAAAGTTCATGTTCTCACCCAACCTATGATGTCATGATTAGTACCCCATCTTTGCGGATCTTCTTCCCACATGCCCTTTTTCAGATACATGGTTCCATATTACACTGCCAACACTAACTGATTGCTGAGATCATGATTCCTCTCATTTCAACCGATTTGTTTTGGTACCCGTTCTGTGTCTATGAGGTCAATATCTCTTGCTCTGTAACCACCATTTTATCTCCCATACAATGCTGTCTGTGATGCCAAAGCCCTATTCTTCTGCATGCTGACAACGCAAAATCTCTTTTGCGCGGTGTTGATATTCCTCTTCAAAATCCCATTTGCAATGGGAAACCAAGCAGGTTATTTACAAAGGTTCTGTGCAGGCACTCCTGCAGCGCAAAGTAACGCAAATGACTGCGTCAATTTACTTACCAATATAAAAGGATGCAGGAGTTTTGTAAAATTGAGAAGGGCTACACCAGCACACGCGTATCCATAGCAAATCTAGGCCAGGTTGCTACAACTGATATCCAAAACTCTGCCTTGCTTCAAAGACTGATTTGTTTTAATTTCCCTACGGCGTCAAAGTTTATTCAATCAGGGGTTTAAGTGATTTATGTCATAATTTATATCATAATTAATATTTTATGATTAGTAACATCTTTTTCGTGAAAAACGTTTTGTGCACTCTCCCACGTTGACTCTTAGTTTTCTTGTGGGAATAAATTAGTTGTTCATAAATCTTGCATCATTGCAATAAATCCATTGCTATTCTAATGACGCTTAGTATTCAGGAGATACTATTACTTTTTAAAAAAAATTTGAGAAGCATGATTATTACAATTGCAAATACAGGTATAAAATAAAAGTAAAGAAGTTGCCTCCCACTAGACCTATGTAAATGGAAGTAACTATACACACTTTTTTATTACAGGAAGTCCAGCATTACGTGAAAGACCAAGTAAAATTTGATTTATTTAATTTGCCACACACTACCGTTTAATGTAGCATTTTTTGCCACTTTTTCTTTTTCACTTGGCTTTTAAATCACAACATACATGTTTCTATCTTTGCCTTCATTTTCATTTGATTTTTGTGGTGCATGTGATATTTATTTCAGCGCATAATTTCATCCTGCTTTTTCAGCACTTCTCTTAAAAGATGTTTGTGTACCTATGCTATTTAAATAACTAATTGACATATAGAGGGACTCGTTTACAACAATTTGATGCAGGGCAGCGCTGCACGCCCCTTTGCTGCGCTACCCTGCATCAAAAGAAAAGAGTAGGAAAGTGCAGTATTTATAAGATACAGTGCATTCCTGTCCTCTTACACTGCGGTGGTGCAAAAATGGCTGCCTAGCGCCAACACAGGCACCCTTGGTCCATGGCACAAGGGTGCATGCATTGAAATCAGGTTGTTTTTGTGCAGGAAGGGATACCTTCTTTCACAAAAGCAACCGCTACAACACCCTCGGGGAGGCGCTGGGTTTTGACACATTCCCAGATTCACGCTATGTTGTAAATCTGGGGATGTGTGTCAAAAACCATGGGCGTTGAGTCCCCGAGGCAGTGTGAGGCAACGCAGCGACTTGCGCTGCATTGCCTTACACCATGAGGCCATGGAAAGCCACGCTGAGCGGCTCTCCGAGGCCTCGTAGATATGGATCTGCACTGTACGCCGCTGGAACGTCAAAAAAAGTCTGGGCTTGTAAATGACCGACATAGTATACTTTCTGTGTGACATAAGTACGCAAGTTATACAATAATTTGATGCAATGTATTCCTGCACTATTCTCTGCCTTCTATTGACTTACTACTTCCTTGAGTAAGATATAGGAATGCATGAATCTGCTAACAATGTGAAAGGTTGAAAATCATTGCATTTAAAACAAAAGATAACTGTGCTCAACAACATATTCATCTGTAATACATATATTAACCACACATAATATAGTGCAAGTGGGTCAATAAGCCGCTTCTGGGCCTTATAAGGGCAACGTTTAGACAACCTCTAACCAGCAGAAAGGAAGGATCACTGAGCGGCAAAGAAATTCTAACAGAGCAAGTTATAGGGATAAAACTGGCAAATCTATTAAAATGCTGCCTTTTTGAGTTTAATCAAACAAGTCACACATTTTCGCACTAGTTTAAGTCGTGTCCCATGAAACGTAATATAACAGAAGGAGTATTCACAAATTTTCAGGACAGGAAGTCCATCATGCCGCTGAGAATTAATGATTGTTCAGTGCGCCGTGGAATCCACTAAAATAGCTTTGTCCAGCAGGCCTTTTTCTTTTCGATGTCACACCGGCAGGATAATTCTTTCAGAATGAATCCAATCACGAACAAGATAGCCTCACACAATATGGTTGCCATGAATCCATTAATGGCCCGTTTACAAGTAAAGAACATGAAAGATGCATCAGCTTCACACTTGACCGTTTACAAGTAAGGCATATTTAGATGTGGATTATTTTTTCCGGGTTAATGTCCCTGCATCTAAAACTGCTGTTACAAATTATTCAACCTGAAATAATATGCAAACCTAGCTTTACTGGGTCAAAAACCGCCTGTGGGTCCCTATGGTACCTGATTTAGGAGCCCTTTTTCGCTCCCATTTATTCACTGGCTCTAAGCAGGTGGCACACGGAAGCAGCGATTGCTATGGTGTTGAGATGGCGTCAGGGGCAGGTCAGACTCCTCCAATACTTGTAGCAGTGTTACACACTTTTTCCATGGTGTTGCAGGCATCCGGTTGTGGTCACGCAGCCCATGACCAGACTCTCCTGTGAATTTACCAGGAGTGTTTCCGCCCCTTGTAAAACTGAGTCTGTAACTCTTGCACTGGGTACTCCCAGGTGTGGGAACACCAGGCCAGTTGTGCTCCAGCAGTGTATTTCCTCAGTGATGCCACTGCTCCCAAAATGTAATCGGACCCTAAGTCTTATCTATGTTTATAATAGGTATTCTCTGAAACCATTGGTGGGGTGTGAACGGTGATATAAAACACCACACACCACTTTTTTGTGTTACCACACACTAGTCTATTCCACATCTGTCACATCATGCTACATCACACAATGCTACACCAGCACTCACTTTCACACACACTGTAACACTATACCATACCAGACAACACCCTTCCAATAGAATCAAACCATTCCACACCGCCCGAAGGCTACACCACATCGCTATACACCATACCACATAAAAATATCCACAGTATTTAACACACTCTACAAAACTGCACCACGCCACATGGCATGATAGCAAACTATATCTTCTCCATCACACCACACTACACCACAACTGAATATGTTATACAGAACAGCTTCACAAATTATCATACCCCATTACACTGCACCACATCACCATAGAGTACACCAGAAAATAATGCATTATGTACTGGAAGACCATATCACAAAATATCACACTATGTCACACCATTCTACATCACACAATACTATATCACATTATGCAAAATTACATCATGTAACACCACATTATTCTGAACAATATAAATATAATAACCAGACAATGTAATTTTACTCTCCACCACTCCCCACCAGTCCCCACATATAGCACACATATCTCTGTCTCTCTCTTTCTCCCTGTCTCCCTCTCTCTCACTCACTCACACACACAAATATGCACACACATTAGAAAGGAGAGTACTTATCAATATTCCTGTGGTATGGTGAACCATCACCAATAAAATGATGCCCCAATCCTTCCATGGAAATCACAATCACTAACGGTTTAATCATTGTATTTTGATTTCCACAGGATGATTGTGTGTATTTTTACTTGAGGGACCTCGATATTTTTTTCTACTGCAGTGGTATCTGTTTCAAAGGCCATTGGAATGGTGGTTGTTGTGCTTTATGTAGTATCAGCCTAATATGATGTACTGCACCTCATTAAACCATTTAACATCACAACAAGCCCTCCAACATATCACATGGGATCCTACCACCCCATATCACATCATATCAATCACACCAGCCACTACCACATCAGTGCACCTGTTCCACACAACCTACCACCATACTACATCACTCTACATCTAAAAAGCATGTTTCCACATATCTCGTTACATGTTATGTACATCACAATAGTGTGTTGTTTAGTGCACTTCATTATTTCACATTGCACCACATCACATCAGCTTGACCATACCTAGGATCACACAGCACAATACCGTTCTATCAAATACCACATTATACCATATCATACTAAACCATGTAATATCAGAAAATGTGTTTCAGACTCCATCAATGTACATTATACCATTGTGTACTCTCATTGCAACATCCGTCCCCTAATCAAAACATACCTCATCATTAAACATAAGGCAACACCAGATATTACACCACGCTCAGCAAAACACATCTACTACATTTCACCATTCAACTCATCTCTAGACCACTTCAGACAATATCACACACATCACAAAGTTCCACACCACATAATACACCAGCATACCATTTCACACTTCACCACACAATACCATAACCTACATTACACCACAATAACATAAAAGACCTCTCAACTCCATAGCAAACAAAACGACACATGGCTACACAATATCACATTGCATCACACCATATTAAACCATCCCACACAATATTCTGTATGTTTTCACACAAGATTTTTCTAAATTATTCCACACCATACCTCACCAAACCACATCATACCAAACCACCATATACCAAACATCACTACATTTAACCATGGCACACCAAACCTTACAACATATCATACCACATCAAATTAAAAAATACCACATTACTTTTCAATATTTTTCAACACATCAATATACACCCCATCATGCAACACCCAAAACCATGCCGCACCATACCAAATTATACTACACCATCCACAACCACATCATAACATACCCCACTGCATGACAGATTACCATATAATATCAACCAACACATTACTCCATACCAATTCATATCTCATCACACAACACACCTCCATTTGCAATACCTCAATATTCTATCCCATTCAGCACTCCATTACCCTATACAACATTATATCCTACCATACAACACCACTTTACCCCCTGGTCCCTTATGTCCTCGTCCCATTCATCACTATGTGGAGATAACCATCTCCCGACAGAAAAAAGGATCAGAAGAATGCTGGGACACTAACCCCGCCCCTCCCACCGGGAGTACATAAGGGGTACATACCCAGCATTCCGCCTGTTCTTTTTTTCTGTCTGTCGACAGATGGTCTTGGATGCTGGTGCTGCTCCTGCTGGGCTGGGGTGGCGTGCGCTTCTTCTCTCCTCCCCCCGCCCGGCTGCCTGGCTTCGCGGGCGGGGTTTTTTTTTTGTTGGTCTGCCTCCCGGCCTGCCGGGCTTGCTAGGAGGCAGGGCTGTTCCTGGCTGGAAATCCTGGTTACCGGCCCTTTGCGGCTGGTGCACCGCCTCCCGGTTGCTTCCGGGTCGCTGAGCGCGTCTTTTCTGTGGCCTGGCCGGGTGGAAGACGTGCTGCGCTTGCTGTCCCGTTGATTTCCGAAGCTGGATGTTGGAGGGGGGGCCTTGTTCCTGTTGGTGTTCCAGCCCCCACTCCGGGTGAGTCCCGCGTAGCTGTGTTTTGTTCTCTCGCACTGCTTGTTCTGCTTTTGGCTACTGCGGCCGACTTTGATGCTGGGTTCCAGGTTCGTGTCTGGCGGTGGGCTCTGGGCATTTAGCTTGGTCTCCCCGTGCCTCGTAATGTGGGGTGTGTCCATCTGTACGGCATTGGGTCATAGACGGATTTCACTCCTGTTCCCTTTCTCGAAGTTGTTATGATGTCACCCTTACTGTGAGGGGCTGAGTCACATATACTGCACAATGTTCTTGTTGGTGAGAGACTGCAACATGGCTGGTCTGTATACTGCCTCCTGTACAGCTTGAGTGACGCAGTGTTTCCGACGGCTCCATTTGGTGTTGTGCTTCATGGTGCTGCCGGATTTGGGGCCTGGAGTCCCATGTTTGTTATCACGGACAGTGCACTTGCTTCGGGATCGTGTGATTCTGGGCACATCACTTAATCTCCCATGTTTATGAAATGCATTTACTGTGTAGTGTGAATTGTATTTGTGTGATCCCTGATGTATGTGCATACTCTTGTAACACACAAGGATGCGGCCTAGCGACATGCACTCACGCCTTTGCACCATGGCACACGGTTTTGTGCTTCATGTCTGCCATAGGTTCTGGCCTGGAGGGATACGCTTTCAGTGCAAAATCCCGAGGTTAACCGATTTTGTTTTACTGATCGTCGCTTGGTCTCCCAGGTGGCGTGCTGCTCTCCGTTTCTTTCGGTGTAGCATGCTTTGCTTCTCCTGCATTTTTGGTGGCGGGGAGTCCGTCGATGATGCCGTGGACAGGCAGTGTCTTTTGCATCCTGTTCCTTGGGCTGCTGCCTTTTCCTCACGTTTGGCAGGCTCATCCAGACAGGGCTGGGGCATGTTGTTGGGCTCTACTCGGGTCCTGTGTTCTACCGCCATTGTGCCAATGGCACAGGCAGTGTTGCTGTTATGTTTCTTGTGATAGGTGAATTTACACTGCATTCTTCTCCTTGAACATCGGGACTGTGCTCTTTCTTCTCGGCTCTGGCGTTGCCTTCGTGGCTACCTTGGGCTGTCTGTTGGGGTGGGGGCCTTGTTCCTGGTGGTGTCCCGGCCTCCTCTCCAGGTTTGCGGGGGCTGTGACCTTCCGTATTCCGGTGGGTGCTCTGCTTTTCCCCATTACGGGTTTGCGGGGGTGGGGGGGGAGGTCCTTGTTTGTGGCTACCTCTCCTCCTGTATGCTGCGGTCCTTCTCTGGTGTTTTTTTTTGGGGTCTTTTTCTTTGGGGATTTCTCGACCCTGGCCTGGACTTGGCATTCCCTGTGTCTCTGGGGTGGTGCTCTGAGCACCGGTGCCTCTGTGGGTCTCTGACCGTTGATTTTCCTGGAGGATGTGCCTGTGGCTACAGTGCCAGGTTGTTGTCTCTGTCATCCTGCTGCTGTTCTGCCTCTCATGGTCCCTTTCCATGTTGCCTTTGCCTGCGCTTCTGCGTGCTTCTTCCTGACACGCTTGTTTGTGCTGCATTTTGCCCTGGTTGTCTGCTAGTCCTGACATTCGGGCTTGGTGCTGGGGCTCCTTGGCTGTGTCCTGGGCCTGAATGTTGCAGTCCTGGCCTCCGGGGTTTTTGCCTGTGGCCTTTCCTCCCTGGGGATGGCTTCTCTCCTGGGTAGGGTCGCCCGCTTTGGTTTCTGGATGAGGTTGGTTTCCTCTTTTTCTGCTTCCCCGGGCTGCTGGTTCTTGGTGGGCACTGTGGTCCTGGTCTGGCCTACTTTCGGGGTCTGTCTCCCTTGCCGGTGTGCTTAGGGATACCCTGGTCGATCCTCTCTGATCCTCGCTGCTGCGTGGTGTTCTGGGTGCCTCGTCTGCTCTGGTGCCTCGGTGGATTTTGGCTTCCCCTTGGGTGTCTTGTGTTTGGCCTCTTGGCTGTTGGCTGTGCTTCTTCCTTCGGCCTTTCCTCCCTGCTTCTTCTGGTCTCGTCTGGTATCAGTGGTGCTGCTGGGTGGACGATGTGTGATGCCTGGATGGATTCCCCGGGTACTGTTAGCCTCCGCTGGGTCGCTTCTGGCCTGCGGTGTTCTTCTCCGGCTTGGTTCGCTGAGGAGGGGGGGGTGTTGTCCGTGCCCTTTCTGGTGGTTCTTTTTGCCGGAGTTGTGCCTCAGCTTTTCTCTGTACTCATGTTGTTCCGGGGGCCGTGTTTCGGTCGCTCCTGGTTTGCAGGCTTGCGGTTGCTTCTGCTTGGCCTTCGGCGGTACCTACTTGTGGTTGCCTGTTGCCTTCGGCCTTCCTCCCTGTTGGCTCCTGTTCTTGGCTGGTCTGCTGGTCTCTGTTTGGTACGACCTGCTCGGGGTTGCCTGGTTGCGCTCTTGCTGCGGTCCTGGACTGCCTGATGGGGCTGTGTTGGAGGTTCGTTGGGTGGCCTGGCACTTCTTTGCTGGTGTCTTTTCTGCCTGTGGGGTGGCTGGTCCCTCTGCTATCGGGTTCCGGTCCTTGCAGCTGTGGTGTGTTCCTGACGTTGTGGCCTCTTGGTTCTGGCTGTGCCTGTTTGGGTCTGTCACCCACTCCTGTATTCCCTGCTTGCCTCCTCTTGGGTTTCGTTTGGGCGACGCCGGGGCTGTTTGCTCTCTGGCCTGTGCTCTGCTGGGGCCTTCCCTTCTTTGGCCTTCCCCCGGTTTTGGGTTGGGCCTTCGGGTCCTTATGGTCGTGCGGGTGGCTTGGCTTCGGCTTTGGCTTCCCGGCTGTGTCCTCAGTTGCCGTTTTATGCCCTGGGGGTTCATCCCCTGCGCGTGCCCTACCTTGGGTCGTGCCGGGCTGTGGGGTTTGGTTTGCTTGTGCGTTCCGCCCTGGCTTCTGTTGCTTCTGTGGTCGGGATGTTTTTGTGTTTCCTCTCCCCTGGTGGGTTGGGGTTCAATGCTGTGATGTTTGGGCCTGTCCCGCTCCTTCGGGACCTCTAGGGGTTGTTGGCCCTCGGTCTTGCAGGCCTCTGTGTTTTTTGCCCCTGCCTTCTGCTTGGGCTGTTTGGGGTCGTCTCTGCCTGGCCTGTCTCTGGTTGGGCTTGTCTGTTGTTGATGTTGGCTCCCTTAGGGTTCCCTTGCTATGGTCTTGGGTTCTCTGGGTCGTTTGCCAGTCCGGTTGCACTCCTTCTCTGGTGTTAGGGGTGTGCCTTCTTCGGGCTGTGGCTTCCTGCTCCGGTTTCCACCGGTTTGAAGTGGGGGTGTTTTGCTGGAGCTGTGTTCTGGGGTTCCTGTGGTTCCTCCTGTTCCCTTTTCCTCTTTGTTTTTCCAGGTCTCTTTGTCCTGGTTGGTTGCCCTTGTCAGTTCTTGCTGCTCGGGCTTCCTGGAGGTGCTGGTTCCCTTGGTGCCTTGTTTCCTAGTCTCTCGGGGCCTGGTGGGTTGGCTTCCGGGGTTTGTTCTTCCTTCCCCGGTGCCTTGGTTTTCCCTCTTTCCCTGTCCGTGGGCTCTGTCTCGCCTTCCGGGCTGGGTGCTGGTGGACTGTCGGCTGGTGCTGGCCCTTTTCTCATGGGGCCTGATGCTCTTTTGTGAGGTTCCGGGGGTATGTCCTCTGGTCTCTCTGGGGTCGGGTCATTTGCTTCCCTTCTCTTCTGGTTTGGTCCTGCCCTTGGTGGGCTTCTCGACCTTTTTTTTCCGGGGGCGACTTTAGTTGTTTTTGGTTGGGGCTTCGCGTGTCTCTGGCCCCCTTGTCCCCTGGGTGTTTCTTTTCTTTCCGGGGCCTGAGTTCGGCTGGCATGGGTTCTCTGTGCCTGGGTTTGGCTCATGTTGCCTGATTCTGGCTTGCTGGCCTGGTGGCTCTTGGCCTTTCTCTTTGGGTAGCCTCCTCGCTGTTGTTTTCTTCTTGCCTCGGATGGCTTGTGTGTCCGTGTTCTCCCCTTCTCTGGTTGGCTGTGGGGTGTTCCTGCTGTGGGCTGGTTGGCCTCTGTGGTTGTCGGACTGGTCGTCTGGAGGTTCTCCCGTTGTTTTGTTGGGTGTGTCCAGGTTTGGTGGGGCTCCCTCTTGTCGGGGGCTCTGCCTAGGGTTTCGCCGGTTCTGCCTTTTGCTTCCTGCGGTTGCTACCTTGGTGTGATTTCCTGGGTTGGCTTCTGTTTTGTTTGGGTAGGCCGGCTTTTCTGCTTTGGTATTCTCCACATAGTGATGAATGGGACGAGGACATAAGGGACCAGGGGGTAATGCTCTATTACTTACCGGTAATCTTCATTACTCCGGGTCCCATTGTCCTCGTCCCATTCATACGCCCCGCCCTCCCTCCCGGACGGACGGCCTTCCTGTTGTGGGCTTGGTTGTTCAGGCGGAATGCTGGGTAAGTACCCCTTATGTACTCCCGGTGGGAGGGGCGGGGTTAGTGTCCCAGCATTCTTCTGATCCTTTTTTCTGTCGGGAGATGGTTATCTCCACATAGTGATGAATGGGACGAGGACAACGGGACCCGGAGTAATGAAGATTACCGGTAAGTAATAGAGCATTACCAAGCAAAACCACTTCATATCATTCAACACCACATCACACAGTACCAGTCTACACCTCCCTTGACTACAACATACCACATGACATCACATCAGACCACATCATGCCACAACAACAGGAGCAGAACAAAAAGGCACAGGCTGAGGAGGAAGAAAGAGCATTAATTACGAATATTATTATCAGCAAATATTAATTACTTGATGGTCTGTGCTTCTATGGAAATTGAATTAATTAACTGTTGGTGAATTTCTTTTGTGGGAACGTGTGTAGTATGGTCTAGGAGGTAACACATTTTCTTGACTGGCTTGGCTCTGTTTTGATGCCTAGAGTGCTACAAGCTGAGAGCAACTGATGACCAGCACAAAACCATCTGGCGAAGACAAGGAGATATGTTACAAAACATAAACATGCACTTGTGTAGGGTGACAACACCTACACCACTGTGATGGATAAAGTAGCCACTTTGGGACTTCTGTGAGGTGTCACCCCCATTGCTAGACAATGATGAACCCCAGTCTCAACACCATGCAAAATCTGTGACAAAAGCTAGAAGAAAGTGATACTTTTACCAAACAGATCCCAAAGATAAAGCCAGTTACACAACTTGTATCCCTCATTTCTCATTACTTGCAGGGACTGGCACAAAGTCACAAAAGCAGCCCAACAAGCTGAGCTCTGTAGTGATAAGCCCAACTATAAGTTAGCAGTCATGGGAGCAGAAAGAACATGTGAACAGGAGCATGAACATATAACCACATTCAAAGACTCACCAATGGGATCAAGGATATACACACCAAACTAACAAGATAAAATGCTCAAAGCATCGGAAAGCATAATTAAACTAGAGGAACACACTTCCACGCAGTTATGGGCAACACACAGGCTCACAAAACCTGATCCTACAAAGGAGCGCCCTCAAGTTTAGGTTAACCCAACACAGACCTGCCAGCTTGTGAAAAAATATTACTGTGTGAAGAGGGGGCGTGGTCTAGGAGAGGGTGGGGTGTAATGATAAACACAACCAGAGGCACTTTTACTTACCACCTCCCAATTTTTTTACAACAGCAAAAAACAAAGCTTCTGAGGCAGGGGGGAAGTTTAACACTCCAAAATGAGCATTGTCTGTGCAGAACCTCCAAACAATTAACTGAAAACCTGCTTCCTGCAGGAGTTTCCAGTTAATTGTGTGCACATGGTGTGATATTAGCTGCTCACTGGGTGACCCTATGAAGGGAGCCGATATCGTGTGTCACACAGTTTGGAAGGTCTGCCATTATGAGGTTTCTACACTCCTAGTACCTAGAAGCAGCTGGGAATGGTGGTTGGTGCACTCTAAAAAAGTTTAGGGGCATATTAACAAGAGGGGGAGATAAAATTATCGCCGCTTTAGCGTCCGTTTTCGGACGAAAAGCGGCGATAATTTTATCGCAAGTTTAGCAAGGACACGCTAGCGCGTGATTCCGTGAGTTAGCACCCGCTTTGCATCTCAACGTTAATGAGATGCAAAGTAGGCGTGCCTCAATATGCTACATGGGTAAATATCGCGAAGGCAGCTTCGCGATATTTACAACAATGCCCTGGCCGGCGTAGCGATAAACAAAATCGCGCTAACCGGCCATTAACGCTGGATTTTAACGTCTGCTAAAATCCAGTGTTAGGCATACTTTGCATGGGAGGTGGATTATGCTGATACGACCACAGGGTCGTATCAGCAAGGTTATCGCCGTTTTCCATGGAACATCGCTGGAAAACCAGTGATGTTCCATGGAAAACACCGCTATCGCTGGAATAATTATCGCCATTGCGCTATGCGTTGTTAATACAGCGCTAGCATGGCGATAATTTCCAGCGATAAGAAATCTCACGCTAAGCGCGGCAGTGATAATTATCGCTGCCGCTTGATAATATGCCCCATAGTGTGGCGTGGAAATAACAAGGTGCAACCTGTATTTTATAAGGGAGAAAACAGATTGAGGATGACAAAATAACGTATGCTTTAAGAACAGACAATGCAATTAGCTAACTGGATTATTTTAGTAGCAGTTTTCTGCCATCAAAGTCCATGTTTCCACGTTTCTCAGTCATTTTCCTTATGATATACTCACCAATACAAATTATTACACTGCTTGCCTGCTGCCCAGAAGTACATTTACTTACAACAATTGCTCAGGATTTGATGGCTCTGCTGTGAGATTTTTGGGAAAAAAAATTGGCTTGGAATATATAACGCATGCTACTCTTCCAGATGACTTTATATTACTCTTCCAAATGAACTTAAATATGTAGCTTATCAAAATGCATCATCATTCTGACACAGATGCAGCCACATGATGCAACCTTGTGATGTGCTTATGTACTGAATTATCAGATGCATGTGGTCCAGGGACAGACTGTCATGGGTCTGGAGCGGTGCACTGACTTCCTTCAAAACACACGTCATCTGGCTTGCTAAACGTTCCACATAATCGGCAGAACCGATTCACATTAGTTCTCACCACCACACATCTGGCCTGTGCTTAGGCCTTCATTACGAGTGGCCCGTTAATTCTGATGGGCTGGGTAACAGGAGAAACAGGGGTAACAGGAACTTTTTTTGGGGGGGAGGGGGTAAGGGATGATGGTAGAGGGTAGGGGGATTTTTCAGGTCATGCATAATGAGGACTTCAACGCTCAGTTACAAGCTGGTCAGAAATACTGTTTTGTTCCCAAACGCCTGTTTTCAGACATAATTAGATTACAAGTGCAAAAAAACCAGGCTGAAATATGCCTAAAAAATGGACCGGAATTCTGGGAAACCCTGTGGAAAACTATGTGATAAAACTGATTTCCCCATGTAATTCACAAATCCATATGTGAAAACTCGAAATGTCCAACTAATGGCCTAGAACTACTGCCCGGTACAGGTAATAGGATGTGTGGTATTAACGTACCTTATTACTGGACCATTTGAAATTGGACATACCTCTGCCCCTACATGGATGGACATCTCATCCGCATGTCAAGATGCCCCTTCGTATTGGTACAGGCAAAGACAGGCAGTCTGTACGCCTTATCAAGATGTACCAAACTCATTTGGTGCATGTAGTACGGTGTCTGCCCTCGGGGCCTGCATTGTGGTCCTATCTCGAGCGATTAAAAAATGAACAAGCATTTTCAGTGCAATTGGCCTTGCATTTGCCAGCGTTTAAGCTAATGGCATTGTAAATGGCAATGCCTTTTATTTATGTGTTTTTAAATGCAACAAAAAAAAAATAAGAAAGGTTCTGTAGCGCGGCCGCTAAAGTGAAAGAGGCCTGCGCTGTTAATTAAATAAATAAGCGCGGCTGCTAAAGTGAAAGCGGCCTGTGCTGTAAATTAAATAATTAAAGAAGCACTGACAGTAAAGTGAGAGCGGACCGCGCCGTAAATGAAATAATTAAATAAGCGCGCCCGCTATAGTTAAAGCAGACCACGCTGTAATTTAAATAAATACATTACTAATAATATAAAAGTGGGAAGCGTGCTGCGATGTCAAGGGTGGAATAGGGGAAGATCATTAAAGAAAATAGTGCTCACCGACTACATAAAGCAGACCGTGTAACAAGACTAGTAAAAAGTCCAGTCGTTATGGGAGGTTACAAATCAGACAAGTCGGTACCAAGGAGGGACTACTAAGCTTATTCACGAATGAAAAGCAACTATTTCGAAAGGACAGTAACAGGGGCCAATTGAAAAGATGGGCGGGAAATGGGCGGAGCTTCTATGCCATACCTCAATATAGAAGGCCTCGCAGAGCAGCGCATGCGCTGCCCATGCTCGACCTAAAAATGTAAAAACAGACAGAATGTAATGCACATTATTACAATAACTTTCCTGATAAACCAATGCAGGAATTAAGCTGCTTCTGTGGCATTCTGTGTTTGTTTTCCCTCAGTGGTGCACTGAATAATTAATGCAGTCAAACAACGAGACCTTGAAGCTGTGCCACACTGTGCAAGTTTGTCAAGCACTTGTACTGTGCGATGCACCGCTCTAGAATGATGTGTCTTTCTTGTCGTGGGCGGATGTTTTGGCTGCTAAAAAGATCACAGGTCAGTGTGCTGAAATCCCACCACAACACAGAGAAGCCTTTCTGTGCTGCGGAAGGACATCCTGTGCTCAGTGGAAACATGGCCGAGGCTGATAAAAACAGAACCAGCCCAATTTGTTTTTTGTTCCAGCCTTTCCCACACCCTCACCTTCTCTCATGTGCACTGGATGAAGCGTAGGGCTGGAACTACAGACAAGGAGTGCCCATTAAAGACGAATTGTGTCTGAATCACTTGTTCACAGTGTACTATTTATCTGTTTTGGAAAGCTTCCAGGTTATTTGATTTTACTTCCCTCATGGTGCCTGGACTGGAAAGCCCCCTCCAGCCCCCCCCCCCCCGGCAGGATGCTAAATGTTCGCATTTATTTAATTTAAAATTACGTGGCTTTGATTAGCCCAGTTGGTAATCATATGCTTTAAGGGAAATACATTCAATAAAATATATGGCTGAGAGTTATTGGTTGAAAGCTGAAACCATGCCAGATTCTAAAGTTTACGTGAATATCAATGGCGCTAAAAATATTTTAGAATTTGCTAGGATATTGCACAATGGCCTTAGGCTCCATCAGGTGATTGTTAAAAACAACTCTGAGATAAATTATTTGCACCGAGTACCAGTGATGCTATAGAGCTTGTACACAGTGTGGTATCTCAGGAAACAAAGAGGCACATCTGCAAACCGTCACTGCGGGAAGCCAAGTCATCGTTATTTTTTTCTGCAGATCTTAAATGTACAGTGCGGAGATTCGTGTGATTCTTTTTAACATAATTTCTGAAAATGATTCAAACATGATGAAAGCAGCAGTAAAGAAAATATAAAAGGGAATATTTGTCATTTTATTTAGAATTTGAATTTAAACAACACATTCTTCTCAGTACAAAATATGGGACAAAGCCATAACGAAATAACAATGATCGTTGACGAATAAGATTAATAGAAAAATGAAATTTAGATAAATCGGATAGGAAGTAAAGGCTTGGACATTTTAATTGTGCAAGGATGTGAAGTATCCACAATTATCCTTGTATTTAACAGACAGAAGGTCAACACATAACCTAACAGGAGAAAGTGTGCTTTGCTCAGAGTGTTGAGTAGCATGAAAAGTTGTTCAGAGCGAAATTGGGCAACTTTGCACACCCTCAACTCTCTGTAATCTGACTGCCTTTCCTTCACTTTAATGGAGGAGCTTCAGAAGGAATTTATGGACGATTTTTAGACCACGATGGGTAGGGAGCCAATCCTCTGGTATTGCTAGATCATCGCATCTAGCAATACCATCTGGTTTGGCAGGGAAAAGTTCCCCCAAGGTACTCATACCAGTATGTCGTGAGCAATCTTGGCAACAATGTCATCCTGATCAGCCGCCATTTTATTTGAAAATTAGAAACAAACCCTAAAAGATTGGATTTGTTTGGAAAAAAAAGAATGACGCTGTATACTGGGAGTTATATTCCATTTGGTGCGATGGGGTGAGCATTGTTTTTCCTGTTCGTGCCCACCATGGTTTTAATGAAGGAAGATCTGAAGCGTGAAAATGGCAGCCCTTCCCAGATTGGCTGCCACCCTGGAATTTTTGACGCAGAGCCAGTTGGGGATCCAACATCAGCAGCTCAGTGGTTCTCCTCCTCTAAACCACGAGCTTGTGGAGCGGGAATCCCTTTCGTCGCTGGAAGAATGTAGGCATGACATGAACTGGGCACTCTTGCTGGAGGATGACTAGCAGTGCACTGAAGCCAGTTAATGACTGACAGTGCCGCCCACAGGGGGACATTCTGAAGAAACGCTTGCCCCGTTTTACAAACGTACCCAACCAAAAACACGCAATATGTGTAGCACACACAAAATGGAATAGAAGAACAAATGGACACAAGGGAGCTAATACATGATGGCACTACCACACTCTCAAATTAATACATCTGCAACATTACATTAAATGCCAAATAAACCAAGGCATCACAAACACCTTCCAGCAGGACTTATAAAATCATAGACACCAGCATTGCCAACTGAAAACCCAAAAGCTCTTAAACTCCTGTCATACTAAGGGGAAGGTTATGCACTATGTGTGAAGAGCTTGGCCAACTGGACATGCAACACCATCCAGAGCACAGTCTCATGCAGCGCCTCAGGAAAGGGAGGAGAGCCTGCGGTACATGAAGGTTGATACTCTGGCCTGATCTCTATGATCATACTGAATGACCATCTCCTCTGAGATTCATACTTAGCAATATAGTATAATAAACATGTTACAGCACACTTCAGCCCCTGACAAGCACACCACATGGAGTTTCAGCGAATTTGGTTTCCATTCAGAAGTCGACTTAGTCTTCGGCACGAATTGATCTTTTTCCTTGATCAATGATTGACCTTCACTGACCAACATTGGAGATAACGGATTGCTCCTATAAAGGAAAAAACAGATGCCTATTGTTCCACCTTTTCTTCTTGATGAAAGTTTCTTCTATGGCAGGAGAAAACAATGTTTATTAAACCCATCTTCTGAGAATAGTCAGGGGGCTAGTGGCCCGGATCTCAGGACTCCTCATCTCACGATGCCAGCAGGATGGTTGTAAGGCCAAAATTGCCACAGAATTGCAGCAAGGAATGTGAACTTTTAGAACTTTGGAGGGGTTTTGCTCACTTTCCTAGCAACTCTTTCCACCGATACTGCTATTTTTCTACTGCAGCTGCTAGAGCAAGTTGCAACTGCAATGAAACAGGTAAGACCATTTTGGAATTGAGACTTTTTAAAGCCATGACAGTGCTGCTAACTCGACTTTCCCATAGGGCCCTTATGTAATATCTGTTAAAGGACTAAGCCAAGATGGCACTGTGTGGGTCAAAGAAGAAATACTGCTTGTATTGTCAAGCAGTGTGTTCTGAACTGCCGTACTCAGCATATCGCCAAGAGCTTGACCGCTTGAATTGCCCTTGCATCACAGAGATTGCAGCCACCCAACATGTGCTCCCCAAGCTGCCTGGAATACTGGTCATAGATGCTGGTAGTAGCATCACGGTGGAAAGATTTCAAACTTGAAGTTCTTCTTAGGTGACCATATGAACACCATGGTTTACAAGATAAAGCCCTGGTGGACAAGATTTATAATCCTTCCTGCTCCAAGAAGATGGCTGCCTTAGGATGCTACTAGAGGTTTACAGTCCAAGATGAGGCAGAGTCTTTTTCTGTGATATCAGTTCTTGTTAGTACCATATATAAGGAGGCATTTCCAAGAGAAGGGTCACATTGTAGCACATTTATTATGTTATTATTGCATTTACTGCCCCCTTTGTTACCGTTTTTGTCACAGATTTGTTCTTCTTATGGTTGGAACGTTCTTCTACATTCTTCTCCTAGATACCATTGCCAGGATCTTTTCTGTTTTCTGATGTCAGGAGGAGTTTGCTGTCTTCAGTACTAATCTGCATTGTCAATCAAGACTTACATGCCTGCCAAGAAGGTTTTTACCCATTATGGTTTTTCCTCCTAAGGGAACTGTCTTAAGAGACACTTGTCACCTTTTGTGCATGCTAATTTGTTCAGGGTGCAGTGGCGTAGCAAGGGGGTGGGGAGCTGTCAGAGTTTTGTGCCTCCCCCTGCTCTTACCTGCCGTCTCGGGGCAGCAATCGCCAGCACCCCCCACCCCTCTTCAATGCGGCTGCAGGGCAAGAAATGCAGGGACCACCAGGGGCGGCCAAAGGTCTAGCTACGCCACTGGCAGGGTGGTTCCATCGCTACTTGGAGGAGTCACTCTTTCTTTGGGCGATCAAGAAGGCTACTCAACAGACCTTCTCAGCATCCAGTCCCTGACAGATTACAATCCTTAGGGTTTGTAAAGTTATAGATCATTTTCAGGCCCTGCCTAAACAGTTACAACAATTGCGCCTTGAGCATTTGGCACTAGATCAGGCTTTAGTGTTAAGGCTCTACTGATATCCCAATAGTCCTTTAAAGTGCCCTTAATTTTCCTGTGAATCCTATGAAATTAAAATAAGTTTTGCATACACTTAAGACGTATTTTGCTTTTCATCTTTCACAGTTTAGTCACAACCAAGTGAAGTTGGATTACATGATTGGATGCTTTCATTGGCTGCCTTACTGGATCTATCTGCATTCGTTTGGGCAACTCCTTTCTAATGAATGTAGATGGTTGTTTGCAGTCATTTGACTCTTTATTAACATTTAAGAAGATGTTTGAATATCCTGATTTGTAGTATTCTGCAGTGGAGGCATTTCTCTGACATTCAACAAAGAGAAATGGATGAATTGACTTACATGAGTCGTTTTTGTCAAGTAGCAGCTAAAACTACCTTGTTGGAAAGGGCTCAGATGATATTTTTCAGCAATCTTTTGAAAGAAGAAATCAGTGATGAATTGGTTCTTTCGCAACAGCCTGCTTCATTTTCTTAACTTATCAACTTAGTGTTGCTAATTGAACTTGGATTACAAGAGACAAGGGGTCATATGTACAAGCCCCTATTGTCATCACAGCGTCACTATTACCGACGTTGTGGTGGCAATAGGGGCTGCACCTTATGTACAAGACAACATTAAGCCACTTAACGTGGCATAACGCTGCCTTGTACATAAGGCCCCTTTTCACGCTATGGTTAGCGTTGAAGGGGTGGGCAGTGGGTGTTGCGGTGGGCGTTCCAGCGCATCACCCATTCATTTTGACTCTGCCCCCTATGTACAAGGGTGGCATACATAGGAGGCAGCGCCATAATTAAGACCAGGTAAATCCTGGTCGTTCTCAACGGATGGCATAGATTACATTAGTAGAGCGAACATTGCTCTATTGTCTCAAAGGGTAGGTGTTGGTACCACTTTCAAAGATTTTAGTGTTTGAAGTTTGTGCACACACCGTGCAATTTAG
Source organism: Calotriton arnoldi (assembly GCA_963921515.1). Taxonomy (NCBI): domain Eukaryota; kingdom Metazoa; phylum Chordata; class Amphibia; order Caudata; family Salamandridae; genus Calotriton; species Calotriton arnoldi. The sequence continues at coordinate 125,874 of CAWUFW010014415.1, forward strand.
ACACTTGAAATGGCCAATCACCGGGGGTAAGCCCCATGCTGTGGTGATGGACTGGTTGATCTTGGTTTTAGGTGTCCACGTTATGGCATGGGATAAATGGTCGCCTAGGTTACTCCCTCTTTTATAGGAAAAGAGTGGAGGTTCAGAAAAGATGGGCTGGGAGCGGAAAATACTCCAAGTCCTCTTAATTATTTTGCTGACCTTATTGATAGCAGGGAAGAAAGTGGACACAAAAGGTATCCGTTTGTTCTGAGTTCTGGTCTTGAGCTTGAGTAGGGTTTCCCCTGGGCAATAACATGCACATTTGAGTGAGCGGGACACCAAGCATTCCGTGTAGCCTCTTGAAACCAACTTTTCTTTACGTACTGTTGCCTCCCTGAAGTAAGGCTTATTCCATTTGCAATTACTACGGCTATGTAGGAATTGATCCTAAAGTAACCCATCTGTTAGGCCACTTGGATGATTGCTGGTGTACAATAACAATGTATTATGTTCTGTAGGTTTTCTAAATAGGGTGTGCCTATTTTACCTTCCTGGACTTGTAATGAGAGGTCCAAGAAGGGGACGTCATTGCTTGTGGCTTGAAAGGTGAATTTGAGATGGATTGTGTTGTATTGAGCCAGTTGACAAAAAGTCCCAGGGAGTCTTCCTTGCCATTCCAAATGAGCAGGATGTCATCTATATATTACGAGCCCAAAATGTGATCTGGTTATGGAATGGGTTGTTGTGAGAGATTGTTTTGGTTTTCTCCAGATTGTCGACATACACAATGGCAAAATTAGGGGCAAAGCATGCGCCCTTCGAAAATGCCCTTCTTCTGAAGATAGAAGGTATCTTTGTATAGGAAGTAGTTGTGTAGCAGAGCTATCTGAGGAGTTGCATAATGAAATCAGTGGGTAGGTGTGCAGGTTTAGGTCTGATGTCCAGTAATTCACGTATGACTTGAATACCTTCAGTTTGGAGGATGTTGGCATATAATTACTCAGTATCTAATCCCACCAGGAGTCTGAAGTTGGGTCGAAGTCTTTGTCTTCGATCTAGTCATAAAGGTCGAAACGCCGTCGACATGTACCAGCAAATTATGAATCTCTAATTATGACATGATTTTGCAAAACAATATTGTATTCAAATGATTCAATCATAATAATTTTCAAAATATTTCCAATACACTGTTTTACGTTTACTCTCACGTGTTTCACTTGTGCCATTTAAATATTTTCTTCATGAGCACATTGTGTTCACCTTGCACTTAATTCACAGTTCTAAAATCATGGCCGCTGCTGCAGCATAACCCTTGAAGCATTCTTTTGCCTTGGTTGAAAATATAATCGCATTTACAAAAAAGTTGGGGGCCACGTGTTGGTGTTTCATGTATAATTGATTTATTCCTAAATTGTGCCTTTCTATTGACACCCATTGAGACATTGTTGCATGATACTACCAGCATAAATTGGAAAAAGTGGCCATTCCAGTAACCTCCTTAAACAAAAGAAGCCTCACACATTAAAAAAAAAGAGACTGCTGAAGCTAGGTTGAATGTCATCCTGCAGTACTGAAATGTTTCCACTTGAGTCAAATGCTGAGACTCAGGTTTGAATTTGAGCAGCTGGAATGCTGATGCTAGGTCAAGCTTGGCAAGCACCTTTGCTTCCTCCAGTAGAGCAAGCATCTCGTTGATGTTTGGAAATGGATGACAGTCAATACAAATCTTTTAACTGAAACTCCAAGAGGCCAGACACCCTCTAAAATCCACATTATGTTTGCAAGCTACGACAAACAGAGACACACATAAAGAAGATTCAATGGGTTCATTAACCCTGTTGGTGCAATCTTTTTAATTCAGCCTCTAAATCTGCCCTCACACTAAGCAGTACCCACCACAGTATATAATTGAGGGGTATAGCCCCTGCCTTGATCTTAATCTTGTACTTAAGCCAGTTTATCTTTTCAAGCTGTTCACTGAATACAAGTGGGTACTGATGGACCAATTCCAACAATGAAATTCTTGTATCTAATTACTAATAATTGATCCTTTGGTCCCAGCATAAGAATCATGCCAAAAACCCTCCTAACATATTCAATTTCTTTGTTGCTACATAAATCTTTCCCTGTATCATCCTGCCTCTCAATACAAAAACATCTTCAAAATATTCAAGTAAATCAATTTTCACCCTTTATAAGTGACCAGTTCCCAGTCAGGAAGTCACAACTCTCTATGGCTCCAACCTTTTGCAAATAACTCACCTGTTATCATTGTTATACTTCACCCGACTCTAAAGGCAAGTGTAATATTTTGTCTCCCACCTGGACGTCAACATGTGGATCAACGCAACCTGGTGGGTCTTATTCTTTAGTTCATCATCCAAAACTACTTATAATATGCCTTAATATCCCTCTCGATCCTGTCTGTTACTTCCTCTGAATCAACTTCTTTCCTTAGGGCATTTATCTTATTGCAAAAGTATTATGACCTTAACATAACTTAGCATAATCCACATCTGTCCACACTTTTTACGTAGAAAGCTCTTAGCAGAGCAACATTTTCTTCCCAGAAGTGTTGAAAACCCACTACAAAAACACATACATTTCTTTTAAAAAACATATCTTTCTTTGTGTGCAATTTCTGTTTGCAGTTTGTTCTGATTTGACCTTTTTATCAAGATTACTAATAAAACAGACATTCTAATCTTTTTTTTGCTCAGATGCTTAGTAAAAGTCTGTGACGTTTCTATACTTTTCACTATTTTGATGGTTTCATCAAGTATGGAATTTCCTAATGACTATTTTGTTTGTATTCCTTCATCAATATATAACGGCTAATAAACTGGTCACACACCAACTGATCAGCAAAAATCTCAAATTGTTTGGTGAACTAGATCAGCATGATTTTTAGCACTATTAGATTTCACTATCACGTACATTGTTGGTTAAAAGAATGTGTTAACAGATGCCCTATTTTGTCACTTACATTCAACCAACCTGTGATTCCCTCTTCATGTGTGATTGGCATTGTGCAATCGACCTGAAAACAGTCAGAATGGGTTACAAATTGACAAATCCATGTTAGTTGGAGGAATCTTTATCTAAAGACTTTTCTAATTCGACACAATGAGCTATATTTCATCCAGCAAGCTATAGTTGATCCTACTAGAGAAGTTCAGCGTGATGTTATGAAGATGGGTCACTATTCAGCTATTTCTAGTCATAGATGAGCCAAGACTACTTTGGATTTTGTTTCATAGCCTCTTTGGTAATGTTCAGGAATATGTTCTTGCCTGTCATGTTTGCACCTCGCATAAGTCTCTACATTCTAAGCTTTTGGATAATTAAAACTATTACTAGGTGCTCATGAAACTTGGCATATGAGTTCTACATATCTTAAGATCTTAACAGAGATAGTGGTTATAGTAGACACTTTTTTTTATGAAGGCCTATTTTTCACCTTTGACCATATTTCTAATATCTGAAGAAATGGGCCCGTGTTTTTTATTGATATTTTTCGACTTCATTGTGTTGTGCGCCTAAATGTGATAATTCCCTTAAGTATGTTTTTGAACCTATAGTTGCACTGTGAACATGCTGAATTTACACAATGGGTGATTTTACACCTTAAGGTGGTTTTGCATCTAAATCTATTTTTGGCTCCTAGATATGTTTTTTTCACTTAAAAGTGCCTTTACCCTCTTGGTGATTTGGCACAGTGAGTAAATATGCCCTCCATATGAATTTGCACTTAAATGTATTTTTTATTTATCTTTCCTGACGTTCCTGCTAATACTGCAGCAATGATGATTTAGCTCCCAAATGTGTTTCTGCTCCTAAATATGATTTGTCTTCTTAAAAATGTTTCCACACTCGTGTTGATGTTGCTCCAAGTGGGAATTCGTATTTAAATGTGATTTTGTACATAAATGTGATTTGTACTTCTAATCCATTTCTACATTGAAGCTTTTTTTCAAGGTGGGTTCCACTTATTTCAGGCTTCTTTAGGCATTGTGTGAGCTTGTTTTGGGTTTTCTTTCTAGCGGGGTTGGGATTATTTTTCATTTACACCTAAGTGTGATTCCACACGTCTGAAAAATTTGCACCATGGTGATTTTGCACCTATGGTTGTACACCTAAATTTGATTGTTCCTTCTACATGTGTTTTTGCAGCTAAAATTGTCGCCACACTTCTGTTTCATCAAGAGTAATTTTCCACTGAATGTAATTTTGCACATAGAGTGATTTGTATTTTACGTCTAAGGGGCCTATTACAATGTTGGTCGGAAAGCCTCTGACCGACATCATTGGTTTCAAATCCGACCGCCTAATAACAATGTAGGCGGTTGGAATTGAAACCGGCCGGTCATTCTTGCTCGATTCCGACAGGCTCAAGGAGCCCATCGGCCAGTTCGAGACTGATCCGTAATCCCAATGAATGGCGTTTCCGGCGTTGGGATTACGATGCTCGGTTTCCCACAGGCTTTCCATGCTGGGCTTTCTGACATGGAAAGCCGGTCGGAAAGCAAGTTTGGGGGCCCCTAGCAGGGCCTCCTTCTCTTTGCGGCATTTTGTTGGGGGCCAAGGGTTGATCCCTGCACCGTCACGGTGCTTGCCACGCGGTGCAGGGATGAACACAATCTCCAATTTCTCTATAGGAGCAATTGCTACAGCCGGCTTACGGCCGCAGCACAAGCTCCCATAGAGAAAAGGGAGTATGCGACCGCACCATGTGCAGTTGCATCGTAATTCTGCAGTCGGGACCGCCGACCGGAGGTTGTTCGGTCCCGATTCCGCGATAATGTCGGTCAGAGGCAACTCGGACTGACATCATAATCCGCCCCTTAATGTGAGTTTTGCAAATACTAATGCTTCACACTTCTGTTGCACGAAGGGTGATTGTCCCCATAGTCTGTTTTTGCTCCTAAATGATTTGTGATCCGGAAAGTGCTTCCACACAGCTGTCGATATAGTACCAAGGTAGATTTTGCACCTAAATTGGATTTTGCATCTAGATGTGATTTTGCACCTAAATCTGTGTTTGTTCCTAAATTTGATGTGTGCTTCTAATTGTTTTCCACACTGTAGATGTTGTACCATTGGTAGGTTAGATCCTAAATTTGATTTTGCATATACATGTGATTGTACTGCTATATGTCATACCACAACCATCCTTTTTTGCAGCAATGGTGATTTTGCATTGAAAAGTGATTTTGCGCCCAAATGTAATTTTGTAAAAGAAATGTGATTTGTCCTACTAAACATTTTCAGCAATCATGCTAATGTTCCAGCAAAAAAAATGTTCATGTCAGTGTGTTGCAAAAAAACAATGTGGACGGACCCTGTTATAGTGTGAATCTATCAATCACTAAGGGGTCGATTCCGATTCGGGCCGGAAAAAGCACCGACCGACTCGGATCCGGAAAAAATACCGACCGACACGTACCCGTGGCGCACGACACGCCAAGTACGATGCAAGGCGCGAAAAATCCGACCGACACATACGGAAACAAAGTCGACCGACCGAGCCGCACGGAAAGCAGCAATCCGGCCGGAAAAACACGCGAATCCAACCGACCGACACGCACCCGGAACAAATCCGACCGAAACGTACCCGCTAACTCCAAACCGCAAAGTACGATGCAAGGCGCGAAAACCACGACCGAGTCGGACGGAGGACAAGCCGTACGACCGACACGCATACAAAACCGAGCCGAAGTAACACAATACACCGCGACCGACGCGTACGCAGCATAGAAAACTGCACAAACACAGCGTGAACGAAACGGAGAACACCGTACGAGACCAATGCAGGGTCCGACTCGGTCACAAGAACGTTTCCAACATACACAAACAGCACAAAGGAAAAATCACCCAAAAAAGGCCAAACAAGCAATTACCAAGCCAATAAATACTGGGGGGTGGGGACAGAGAACACAGACACACCCACAACTCCACCTATATAAAGGACACAAATCACTACCATGAGCCTTTGCAAATGCCATTCCACTGCCAGCACCCAAGAGAAAGCAACCACACACCCACAGCTCATCCCTCACACAAGCCACACACCATCAGCACACCAACAAATACCTACCTCACATACACCTAGCAAAACACACACTCACACACCCTCACCTGCACACCAACACACACATCACCCACCATCACCACCCATCACCATGCCCCCAAGAAGAATCCCAAGTTCCTAGATAGTGAATTGGAAGTCATGGTAGACGAGATCCTCAGGGTGGAGCCACAGCTGTTTGGCACACTGGTCCAACAGACCCCCATGTCGCAGAAAACCAAGATGTGGGAGAGGATCATCAACAGGGTGAACGCACAATCACCATGTCGGCGCACAAAGACCGACATCCAGAACAGGTGGTATGACCTGCGCAGGAGGGTACGGAAAATGCTGACGAAAGACTACATCAACAGCCAACACACCAGCAGTGGCCCTCCTGCCAAGCCAATATACCTCAGGCCCTGGGAGGAGAAGGTGCGGGCCATCCTTCCGCCAGTGAGCGTATATGGACTAGAGGACATCCCAGAGCCTGGTGAGTACACAACAAATGTACACAATATACTGCCACAAAACACACACATCACTGTCAAGGGGAGAGTTAAACCATGCACTCATAGCAATTACACAGCAACCAGAACAGAATCATCCCAAAATGTGTATGTCAGTCAGATAAACACAACACATGCCATCAAAAAAGTCACATCCAACTGTGCCAACACATGTACAAACACAACTACAACTACAGCTAGGCAGTGGCACAAATAGAACTAACAAACACATCCACACATGTAGCCACCACAAAAACACCAACACACAGTGAAGACCACTCAAAGGAAGGAATTCTGTGTATGCTGGCCAAGTCAGTGTAGCCAATAGCATCATGGGAGTCGCAGTCACACATATTGCTCCCCCCACAACTGTCCCATCAACACCAACATGAACCATGCGCACATCACAGGGAGTGGAGAAGGACTCACAAGATGGCTGACACTGGCTACTGCTGTGGGGAGCACAAGGCCCTGCTGGCAACTGTGCACCAACAAACAGCAGGACACCACTGACTGACATCCTGAGAGACAACTTACACTCCCTGCAATGCAAGCACAGTCCATGGTGGGATATCTGGCTAGCTGGGTGGGAAGGGAGACTTGCAGCACTTACCATAGTCACAAGCACCTCCCCTCACACCCCCCCAACACAAACTCCACAGAACCCACCTGGTAGAATGCAATGCCCCCCATCCTAACACAAGATCCCACAAAGAACCACCCCCCTGGGTTATGTTGTGTGAAGCACAGGGACACTCTTGGGACTCTTAGCTAAACAACTGCCAGGACAACACTCCCAGCCATCCTGTCAGCACAGCCACCCCACCCCACAGGGAAGCAGAGTCAAAAGGAAGGAAGCATGGGCATGCTGGGAAGGGGGGAGGAGGCAATAGCATGATGGGAGTCGTAGTCACAGCTCTACATCCCCCACCACATGGCCCAGCAAGCTCACACTCACGCATGCACATCCCACAGAGAGTGGAAAGGCCCATCAAAGATGTCTGACACTGTTGCTGTGTCGTGGGGAGCACAAGGGCATGCTGGGTACTGCACACCAACCAACAGCAGGACACCACTGTCAGCCATCTTGCCATTGCTCTCACACCCACACCCACTGAACTCCACACAAAAGCAAGTAAGTATGGGAATGCTGGGAAGTGGGGTGGAGGCAATGGCATGATGGGAGTCGTAGTCACTGATATTGGTCACCCCCACAACTGTCCCATCAACACCACCCTGAACCATGCTCACATCACAGGAAGTGGAGAAGGACTCACAAGATGGCTGACACTGGCTACTGCTGTGGTGAGCACAAGGCCCTGCTGGCAACTGTGCACCAACAAACAGCAGGACACCACTGACTGACATCCTGAGAGACAACTTACACTCCCTGCAATGCAAGCACGTTCCATGGTGGGATATCTGGCTAGCTGGGTGGGAAGGGGGACTTGCAGCACTGACCATAGTCACCAGCACCTCCCCTCACCCCCCCAACACAAACTCCACAGTACCCACCTGGTAGAATGCAATGCCCTCCATCCTAACACAAGATCCCACAAAGAACCACCACCCTGGGTCATGTTGTGTGAAGCACAGGGACACTCTTGGGACTCTTAGCCAAACAACTGCCATGACAACACTCCCAGCCATCCTGTCAGCACAGCCAGCCCACCCCACAGGGAAGCAGAGTCAAAAGGAAGGAAGCATGGGCATGCTGTGAAGGGGGAGGAGGCAATGGCATGATGGGAGTCGTAGTCACAGACATAGCTCACCCCCACAACTGTCCCATCAACACCACCCTGAACCATGCTCACATCACAGGGAGTGGAGAAGGACTCACAAGATGGCTGACACTGGCTACTGCTGTGGTGAGCACAAGGCCCTGCTGGCAAATGTGCACCAACAAACAGCAGGACACCACTGACTGACATCCTGAGAGACAACTTACACTCCCTGCAACGCAAGCACGTTCCATGGTGGGATAACTGACTGGCTGGGTGGGTGGGAAGGAGGGCCGGCTGTCAACCAAACACAACCAATGCAGACCATGTTCACACCCCAGAAAATACATAGAAATGCCCAAATAATGCAGGACAATGTGCCACACCAATATCAACCCCTGACTGTGACGACTCAGGACAATGCAATGTACAGGCCCGCACCCAGAGGCACAGTCACAACTGTAATGTGTGTCAACCATTGATGCCTGCAGAAACATGACATACATTGTTTGTGTCTCCCAAAAACAGGTGATGATGGGGACACAGCAGCAGACACTGAGGAGTCCCAGTCCCAGGCTCAAGAGGATGCCGAGCTCACTGGCGTCGTACAGCCTCTGTCCTCCTCGGACGATGAAGAACAACCTGGCACATCCGGTGCAAGTCAACATGCAGCACCAGCAGGACCACCAGCTGCAGCACCAGCAGGACCACCAGCTGCACCCCCTGCACCCACCCCTCCAACGACTGTCACCACGAATACCATCCCTGCCGACATGGACAGAATAAGGAGCAACACCAGCACAGTGACCCTGGACCAACCTGGGGCCATGGACACCACCACCACCACCAACCCCCAAGGTGGACCAGGGTTATCTGTGCGTGCCACTGCACACACTGCACATGTCAGCAGGGGTGGTGGGAGGGGTGGGAGACAGAGGTCGCTGCTTGCAGACGTTGCTGGTGTGCATGATGACCCACAACTGGTACGCATAGCTGATGCGTACCAGTCCAGCACCGGAGAGCTCAGCCAGGTAGTGAGGGCTCCTCAGAGACATTAAACAGCAGCAGGCTGCACATCATGCCCGCTTGGACTCCCACATGTCCCACGTGGAGTCACACATGTCCCGTGTGGACTCACACATGTCCCGCGTGGAGTCCAAGTGGGATGCACTGCATGAGATGACGGCGGTGCACAGGGACATTTTACAATGCCTCCGCCAGATGAACAGCAACCAGTCCACACCTCCCTGTGTGCCAACAACATCTGGTGCCGAACAAACTGCAACTGCCACAGGGAGGGAGGAGGACTCTGGCAGAGAGTCCCCTGCACCGCAGCAGCCTGCACTTGAGGGCCCCCCCCCAAGAAGAGGGGTCGTCCGAGGAGGGAAAAGTGAGAGGCCGATGGCCAAGCGCAACTCCCAGGAAGCCTGAACCTGTTCTGGATGTTCGCCTTTGTGCACAGACTGTTCACCCTGTTGACGGCAACACTACTCCCACACATTGCATGGGGAGTACAAGTTGGACCAATGTGTCAGACAACTGTGGCCCCGATACTGGGGATCCTGTCTACCCGGACTTTCAATTCACCTAGGAACTTGGGATTGCAAGATTCATGTACAGCACAACCCATCCTATGCACTATTAACACAAATGTATCACAATAAACACACTAATACACCATACTTGCCTCTGTCGTGATTCCAACGTGGGTGCTGTTATGGGGATGATGAACTGCAAAATTACACTGTGTATGCGAACTGCAACAGCAAGGACAACACAGGCATGTGAGTACAGGAAACGTGACACACATGAGGGAGACACACCACCAGGGCTACACGACACATACACACCTAGGCCATCTGACTCATTGCCTACACTGATGTTGCCAGGGAAGACGGTGCAATGCACAGACACCACACCCATTCCCAGTTGTAGTCAAGTAGCCCACAGGTGCAGTAAGCAAATGGCAGTCAAATGTGTGACCACAGACAACGCACATCACAAAGTGAAGCACAGGTTTATTACACAGTTGCAACATGCCGTAACCACTACAGATGGAAGGTAACCCCACCTGGCAGCGGGCACACAGTCAACAACTGTAGACGGAAGGAAGTCCATGGGTGTGGCGCACATCACCTGTAGGGACACAACAGCTACCAGCCTGGATGTGCAATCACGTCGTCGGTGGACACAGTTTATCAAACGAATCTGAAAGTACCCTGTGAAGGACAGACATGACACACAGTCAAAAGCAATGGAGTACAGGACAGAACAGCAAAACACATGCACAATACATGTTACAAGATACCCACCCAGAACCAAGTTAGCATGTCAACATTGTTGGGGAGTACAGCCCACCTGTCACCACACATCGCAACACACATCCAGTCAAGTGGCCCATGGACACACTCCAACAGCACCAGAGCACCACCCACACATCATGCCAACTCACATCATTGACATGACACCTCAGGATACTCACATTCAGCTAAAGAAGTTGGTGATGAGCTGTGTGCGGACATCACCATCACCATCATCATCATCGTCGTCACTGGCATCGTGGTCCAGGCCAGGATCCTCCACAGGTGGCGGATGTTGGTCATTGTCATCCTGGATGAGAGTCAACTCCTTCCGCACTGCCAGGTTGTGGAGCATGCAGCAGACGATGATAATCTTGCACACTTTCGCAGGGGCATATGGGAGGGACCCTCCGGTCTTGTCCAGGCAGCGGAAGCGGCTCTTCAGGAGACCAAAGGTCCGCTCAATCACTCTCCTGGTCCGACCATGTGCCTCATTGTAGCGCATCTGGGCAGGTGTCACAGGGTTCCTGAGGGGTGTCAGCAACCACGGCATGTTGGGGTATCCCGAGTCACCTACGGACAGACAAGTGCACATTAGCTGACTTGGAAAAGTGGGCGGAATACTACAGATCAGATCACACACAATGGCACAAAGTCAGTACACACCGACAAGCCAGGCACGCTGGTTCTGCATCTGTGCCATCATCCTGGGGATGCGACTACTCCTCATCACAAAGGCATCGTGTGCTGAACCAGGGAAACGGGCACACACGTGTGTGATGGTCATGTCTGCAAGACACACCACCAGTGCATTGACCGAGTGGTAGTGCTTGCGGTTCCTGTAGGCCTGCTCCTGGGCCTGTGGTGGTACCAAAGCCACATGTGTCCCATCAATGGAGCCAATGACATGCGGCATCCTCCCCAGGGCATAAAAGTCACTCTTCACGTCAGTGAGTCGTCGCAGTCTAGGGAAATAGATGTACTGGTTCAGGAAGAGCAACATTGCCGCCAAAACATCGCGGAGCACACGGCTGAACATGGTCTGTGACATCCCACCAGCAGTCGCCACAGTATGTTGGAAGGTACCAGTGGCAAAGAAGTGTAGGGCTGCCATCACCTTCACCTTGGGGGTCAGCGCTGTAGGATACGGCCGGCCAGGCTGCAAATGTGGGGACAACTGCACTGCCAAATCCTCAATCAGCTGCCTGGTGAAGCGGTACCGTCGGATGCTGTCCCGTTCCACCATCGTTGCCAGGTCTGGGAATGGCCGATGGACAGCAGGAGCCCTGCAGTGCAGAGGAGAAGTAAGCAAGATTGTCAGTCACCCCACATATGCGGCATTGAACACACTCAAGATCCCAACATACATCATTATGAGGCACAACTACATGAAGTGTGCAGTACCGGAAGGACATGTATGGTACATACATGGCCAACATCTGTCAACACGGTCCAACAGGTGGCATCAATTAGTCCCAGGTTGGCCCATTGGACATCATGAGGCCGTGTCACAGTTCCCATCTCCTGCTGCCGTGTCACAATAACCCCCCACAGGGACATGTGAGGACAGATGTGCCCCAGGCACCACAGCTCAACGACAGGTACATTCCCAGGGACCCTGTAATGCCACATGGACACTGGCATTACATGGAGTATCATGTATACACCACAGCAAAACAACCATGACCCCCACAGGTAGTGGCCCCACTTGCCACGGCAGGACAGACATGGACGTCTGTGACACACACGCACAACATCAGAGTCCATGCACACACAACGTGGATGTGGAGACTGTCTCCCATTGTGCACATGAAATCAGAGACATTGTAAACACCACATGCACAAAGACTGTGGAGGACCATCACTATTGTGCCACTGGGACACCCTGGCTCAAACATACCGTCCCACATGGGACTCACGGGGTATGTGACATGACATACACATACACCACTGTGAAATGTGACCATGGCACATGCACAGATATGAACAGTTGCACATCACAGTGGTCACGTACACGTAACACCCAGGATCCTGTCCCCATGAACACGTGCACAGCCTGGGGGTGGCTGCCCACAGGTGACAACCACAGGACAACATGTACACCAACATACACACAATAGGAAATGCAGCCTTACATGCCTTATGATAAAGTTTGGACAGGCTGTCGTGATGTAGGTGTGCCCCTCACTCCCTGGGAGCTATCTGTGGCTGGCAGATGTCCATCTGAGACAGGCATGCTGACATATGCCAGTCACATGTACAGTGATGCGTTGAACAGCAATGGACCGATCGGTGCCTCCGGCCGGCCCATTGCTTTCAATGTGTGCGGGTACGCGTTGTACCCCTGTGCGCGTTGAACTGCAATGGACCGATCGGTGCCTCCGGCCGGCCCATTGCTTTCAATGTGTGCGGGTACGCGTTGTACCCCTGTGCGCGTTGAACTGCAATGGACCGATCGGTGCCTCCGGCCGGCCCATTGCTTTCAATGTGTGTTGGTACGCGTTGTACCCCTGTGCGCGTTGAACTGCAATGGACCGATCGGTGCCTCCGGCCGGCCCATTGCTTTCAATGTGTGCGGGTACGCGTTGTACCCCTGTGCGCGTTGTACCGCAATGGACCGATCGGTGCCTCCGGCCGGCCCATTGCTTTCAATGTGTGCGGGTACGCGTTGTACCCCTGTGCGCGTTGAACTGCAATGGACCGATCGGTGCCTCCGGCCGGCCCATTGCTTTCAATGTGTGCGGGTACGCGTTGTACCCCTGTGCGCGTTGAACTGCAATGGACCGATCGGTGCCTCCGGCCGGCCCATTGCTTTCAATGTGTGCGGGTACGCGTTGTACCCCTGTGCGCGTTGTACCGCAATGGACCGATCGGTGCGCACCCATTGACAATGGCCTTGCCTGGCAACGGACGCGTTTTCGAATTTCGAACGAGTCGGTTGCTGGAAAATCAGTTGGTCACCCACAACAATGTTGCAAAATCATGTATGTCATGAAGTTGAAGATTTGAAGGATGCTGTGGGCGTGTTTTGGTGCTGCTATTCCATGGATTGGCCAGATTCAGAAGATGCAAATGACTTGGACCTATCACTTTGGACACAAGGGACAGTATCTGCCTCTCCAGCACATATATATTGCTGGCTGTTCCCCTGAGAGCCCACTTGCCTGCACTACATGCTCCAGGACGACATCTGCCACTGCACTGCTGCTGTCTCTGCCCCTCTGGACCCTGCAATGGCACGTACTGTGGAGAGAGCCCCAGCCTTCAGCCTTGAAGAGAACCAGGCCCTGCTGGACAGCCTACTTCCACAGTACAGCAAGCTGTATGGGACACCAGGGGAGCAGGTGAGTGTTCTGTGCACTGCCTTTCTGAATGTGCATTTTGTCTGACTAGCAAGGCTGAGAGTCTGCACGCCACTGGCTAGCAGGCTCACTGAGTAGTTGTCACCCCCCATAGTGTGTAGTGACTTGCACTGGACAGGTATGGTGCAGTGACAGTGCATTTGAACATGGTTTTACTTCCCATGCAATGATACCATGTAGTGACGTCTGGCAAACTGTCCATGGGCAGCTTTGCACTGCCTGTGTACATCATGTGCCCCTGTGATTGAGACATGTATATACAACTGTGTCATGCACGGATATGTTGCATGTGTGGTAATGGCCTTTTCACTTTGTCATCCTGACAGGTTAATGCCCATCGGAAGCAGGAAATCTGGAAGGACATCGTCCGGGCTGTCCGGTCCGTGGGGGTCTACAAGCGCCGGATCCGCAACTGCCAGAAGAGGTGGCAGGACCTTCGGGGCTGGACCCGGAGGATTGCACGGGTCCAGCTGAAGCTGTCGCCTCCTTGCAGGAGGGGCGGAACACGGACCCTGACCCCCCACATGCTCCAGATCCTGGCGGTGGTCTTTCCAGACCTGGATGGGCAGCTGAAGGCCAGACAGCAGCAAGGAGGGGGTGAGTCAAAGACTGCACTGTGAACTCTGTATTACATGCTTTGTGCCCTCCTCTGGCCTGGTTCAACTGCCACAGTGCAGCAGTCATGTTGTCCAGGAGCCATGTCCCTCTATTGTGCACTGCCCACTGCTCATCTGATACCCAGGTGTGGCCCTTACAGTCAGGGAATTGTGTCACTTGGGACTGTGTCCTTGCAGTTTGCTTCACTAAAGGTGGGGAACAGCATCTGTTTCCCTAACTCTGTTGTGGGCATCATGTGTGGGTCCATTGTTCACACAACGCCTGTGTTTGGACATGTGATCTGCGTGTTGCTTTGATATGCGGTCCACTTGCTGAGCTGAGCCACCACATGTGCCTGGGGTATGTGGCACACGCCCATGCAGCGGGTGGGAACAATGTTTGTGCCCCAGGAGTGTGCAGATTACGTGTGTCACACATACATAGCCAGCTATCCACTGTCCAGGGCACATCCCTCATTCATGTGGAGCAGGACAGTCATGCCTACTCCAGGCCATGCAATGCACTCTGTACTCCCACTCCCGTGTATCAGCTGACACATTGTGCACAGTGATTTGACCCCTCCGGTGTCTGCCTCTGTGTCAGTGTGCTGTGGATTAGTTGCCAGGACTGCTGGGGTGTTTCTTGGTAGGGGCTCAGCATGCCCCTGGAGATGTGACCATAGGAGACGATACTTGTGTGTCACATAGGTGTTTGATCAGCTGCCCGTGCAGACTGGGGTGTGCGAATGTGATGTTCAGGCAGCTGTTCCCCATTCACAGCAAATTGTGAGGGGCTCAGGTTCAGAGGGTAGTGTCACAGGTCTCCCATATGTCCAATAGGTGTGACCTGGACAGATGAGGGTTGAGATGATGTGTTGTGTGGGGGATGTACATGTGCACTTGTGCAGCTCCAGGACTTGCATTCCCCATGACCTACTATTGTGACACAGTGCATAGTGTTGTTGTCTGGCTGCCAAGTCATACATCACTGAGACAGTGATGTATGACTTAGCAGTCATGCCTCTGCCATGGCATGTGTCAACTTATTTGTGGTCCTGCAGGGGAGTGACATGTGCTACATGCACACCATAGTGGCGCTGGCTATCAGGACATGGGTGCATCATGGTGTCTGTCGCTGGTATGCATCACATGCATTTCCTATTTGACTCTGGGCATCCCTTTCATCCGGAAACCTGTACTCACTCAGTGGCAAGAGCTGTGATGTGTCCACACCGTGTCCTCTGCAGTGTCCAACTACTGTGTACTTGGTGCATGTGTCCACACTGGGGTGTTGCAATCCAACAGACACCAGACAGATGGGTGCAAGGCCATGTGGGATGTGAGTGCCATGCTTGGCATCAGACTGACAATTGGCTTCTCCTGTTCAGTTAGGGCACTTTTAGCAATGTACAACTAATGATGCCAGGGCTTGCTCTGTAATGTGCTGTGCTCACAGTGGTGTGTGCGTTTGGTGCAGGTGACTGATGTCTGTCTGTTTTCCCATTGTTTGCAGATACATCCACGGCCACGGAAGGGGACAGCTCCACGGACCAGGAGGAGCCAGAGAGCCAGACTGGGTCAGCAGCCGAGGAGTGGTCGGAGGGACCCAGTGGCACGGAGGGCGAGGGGAGCCACACCGAGGAATCCTCAGCACCATCCACCTCAGCTGAGGACCAGAGCAACTCGGAGGATGACTCCCTTGTGGAGGCGGGTGTCAGCAGCCTCCACACCCCAGCTAGTGTTGCTGTCCCCGCCACCACCAGCACCACCACCGCCCTCCCATCGGCTCATTCCCCAGGTCCGTGGAGGCTCCCATGTTCGGGAGCGTGTCTCCTTTGGGCCAGGCACCGCACCCCCTGCCCCTGTGTCCCCTGCTGCCCTGAGTGAGGAGTCTGTGTACCTCCTTCGCCAGCTCCATGTAGGGCAGACAGCCATGCTGAGTGTCCTCCATGCGCACACCGCACTGTTGACTCAGCTGGTGTCGTTCATGGAGGGCATCTCATCGGGCATGTCTGACCTACAGAGGGGCAACAGGTCCATGGACTCCTCCCTGACGGCAGCAGTGTCCCTCCTCAGACAGTCCCTCACCCCTCCTGCCTCTGCTCCATCCACACTCCCCAGCACCTTGCCCGTCCCAAGCACACACACACCGGCACAGGCACACACCAGCACACACACATCCAGCACACAGACACACACGCCACAAACTAAACGCACACGCACGCACAGTCAGGGGACTGAAACCAGACTCACAGGGGATGGGGCCCTGGTACACACACACACATCCACGGGCACTGCACAGTCCTCAGTTGCCTCTCCCTCCAAAGCACCCTCCCTTGCCTCACCTGCAACCCCAAAGACCCAGCGCCTCTTCCTCAGTGACCTCGGCCTCTTCCCCTCCGATCCAGCTGCCCCAGCATCCAGGGGGAAGAGGAAGCCCCCCACACGGAGCAGAGTGCCCCTCGCCCCCGGACACCCTCCCCAGGCGCAGACAGACTGAGGCCCCCACCCGCAAGTCCCCCCGGAGTGGTAAGAGCAAGACCCCGCCGCCGCCCTGCAGCTCAAGCACCAGGTCACCTTCCTCCATCCCTCAGGACCCCACTCCACAGGTGCCCCCGCCACACCCTGCCCCAGGTTCCCCCACCCACAGATATACCATCCCCAAGAGGCTCCGGCCTTCTCCCCCTGCCACTTGCTCTCCCGGCACCACACCCCCGCTGCGCTTGTCTGTGCCACTGATGTGGTGAGGGTGTCCTCCCCCTCTGTCCAGCCCACCTTGCCTGTTCCCCATTCTCCTCCCCTGGTGGTAGGCACTGCAGTGGAGTCCACTACCACCCTGTCTGACTTGGGCACTGCAGTGGCGGACCTGTCCACTCCATCTGCAGGGTCCACTGCAGTCGTGCCGGCACCCACAACATCTGAGCCATGCCCCCAGTTGTGCCGGCACACACCATGTCAGACACCTCCACTGCAGTTGTCAGTGGCTCTCCAGCACCCACCACCCCTTCCCTGCTTCCTCCTGGTGAGCCCTGATCCTGTCCCTGCGGTGCCTGGCCTACCCCCCTGGTTGCCCCTCCTAGTGGATTGTCCCTGGTTTTGTGCAGGCATGTGTAGGGTGGCATCTGCCACTGTCACCCACTTGTGACTTTGTTGATGGACTGGCCATTGGCCTTTGTTTATGTTCTACCGGACTTCTACTTTTAATGCCACATATGCTGAATAAAGCAACTTTCTGTTCTCTAGTGCTTTTGCTTCTGATGTACATGATGTTGATGATGCTAACAATGCCCTTGCTGCAGTGATGGTGATATTTGGTCTCATGATTATGAAGTGTTACTGTGCAGGAACCCATGTGGTCCAGGGGTTATGTGTCCTATCCTGTGGTGTATCCATGTCATCCATAGCAGCATCTGAGGGTGTCATGTGTTCAGTATTTGGCAATGAGATTTCCTACTTAGATTGGCAACTTCACATCTGTGGCTTCCACCCCTGCACATCTGTTGTGCCTGCCATTGTTCTATTCGTCTACTTCCCTGACCGTGTGGCCATCTCCAGTGAACATGCAGGTTTGGGCATCAATGGGGAAGGACTCATCTGTGTTGTCAGTGCAACATTGCTATACAAGTGTGTTGGATCTGTGCTGATGATTCCGTTGGCACTTCCATGACCAGGCTGATGGGACGGGAGCCCTCATTTGTTGCTAATTGTTGATTGTGTGTCCCATTGCTGCCATGGTATGGTATCTGTTCGCCTCACATCTGCAGTCTCCACAGGGTATCTGCATGTGTGTGCCCATTGGTGCAAATATGTGGGTCTGCATTCGGATGGTCACTTCTGTCATTGTGTCATTGATGATTGTTGACGGTGTCAGCCCCCATGGGTGTTGTTTGTCTGCACATGGCCAAAGTTATGTCTTATTTGCACTGCAGGATTTGGCTCCCCCAATTTATGTTGCAATGGGACACATACACTACTTTGCCACTGATGTGTTTGTTGTTCTGTGACCAGGAATCATCCATGCAGTTTGGCAGTTGCACCTCTTACTTTGTCAACACTTGCCTTTTGGTCACTGTGATGATGGGTGTTTGGACCCCATTGCCACAATGTTCAAAATGTGCTGCAGCTATGGACCCCACACTTGCCTTTTGGTCACTGTGATGATGGGGGTTTGGACCCCATTGCCACAATGTTCAAGATGTGCTGCAGCTATGGACCCCACACTTGCCTTTTGGTCACTGTGATGATGGGGGTTTGGACCCCATTGCCACAATGTTCAAGATGTGCTGCAGCTATGGACCCCACACTTGCCTTTTGGTCACTGTGATGATGGGGGTTTGGACCCCATTGCCACAATGTTCAAGATGTGCTGCAGCTATGGACCCCACACTTGCCTTTTGGTCACTGTGATGATGGGGGTTTGGACCCCATTGCCACAATGGTCATGGCCTGCTTGCGTTGTGTGTGCCACACACATATTTGTGTGGCACATGTGCTAGGGGGTCACATTGTATGTTAGAAGTCATGTTCGGTGTTGTAGGCATTTGACACAGTCTACACACGCTTGTCATGGTGTTGGGGGGATGTCTTCTTCTTGCATTCCCTAGGTTGTGGTGTGCTGGTTGTGTCATGCATTGTCCATCCTATGGGTGGGGGTGGTAGTGGTGGTAGGCATCCTGCCCCCCCTGGGTGAGGGTGATAGTAGTGGTGGGCATCCTGCCCCCCCTGGCTGAGGGTGGTACTAGTGGTAGGCATCCAGCCCCCCCTGGCTAAGGGTGGTAGTAGTGGTAAGCATCCTGCCCCCTGGCTAAGGGTGGTAGTAGTGGTAGGCATCCTGCCCCCTGGCTAAGGGTGGTAGTAGTGGTAGGCATCCTGCCCCCCTGGGTGAGGGTGGTAGTAGTGGTAAGCATCCTGCCCCCTGGCTAAGGGTGGTAGTAGTGGTAGGCATCCTGCCCCCCTGGGTGAGGGTGGTAGTAGTGGTAAGCATCCTGCCCCCCTGGCTAAGGGTGGTAGTAGTGGTAGGCATCCTGCCCCCCTGGCTAAGGGTGGTAGTAGTGGTAGGCATCCTGCCCCCCCTGGCTGAGGGTGGTAGTAGTGGTAAGCATCCTGCCCCCCTGGCTAAGGGTGGTAGTAGTGGTAGGCATCCTGCCCCCCTGGGTGAGGGTGGTAGTAGTGGTAAGCATCCTGCCCCCTGGCTAAGGGTGGTAGTAGTGGTAGGCATCCTGCCCCCTGGCTAAGGGTGGTAGTAGTGGTAGGCATCCTGCCCCCCTGGCTAAGGGTGGTAGTAGTGGTAGGCATCCTGCCCCCTGGCTAAGGGTGGTAGTAGTGGTAGGCATCCTGCCCCCCTGGGTGAGGGTGGTAGTAGTGGTAAGCATCCTGCCCCCCTGGCTAAGGGTGGTAGTAGTGGTAGGCATCCTGCCCCCCTGGGTGAGGGTGGTACTAGTGGTAGGCATCCAGCCCCCCTGGCTAAGGGTGGTAGTAGTGGTAAGCATCCTGCCCCCTGGCTAAGGGTGGTAGTAGTGGTAGGCATCCTGCCCCCCTGGGTGAGGGTGGTACTAGTGGTAGGCATCCAGCCCCCCCTGGCTAAGGGTGGTAGTAGTGGTAGGCATCCTGCCCCCCCTGGCTAAGGGTGGTAGTAGTGGTAGGCATCCTGCCCCCCCTGGGTGAGGGTGGTAGTAGTGGTAAGCATCCTGCCCCCTGGCTAAGGGTGGTAGTAGTGGTAAGCATCCTGCCCCCTGGCTAAGGGTGGTAGTAGTGGTAGGCATCCTGCCCCCCTGGGTGAGGGTGGTACTAGTGGTAGGCATCCAGCCCACCCTGGGTGAGGGTGGTAGTAGTGGTAGGCATCCTGCCCCCACTGGGTGAGGGTGGTAGTAGTGGTAGGCATCCTGCCCCCCCCTGGGTGAGGGTGGTAGTAGTGGTAGGCATCCTGCCCCCCTGGCTAAGGGTGGTAGTAGTGGTAGGCATCCTGCCCCCCTGGGTGAGGGTGGTAGTGGTGGTAGGCATCATGCCACCCCTGGGTAGGGGTGGTGGTGCGCATTCAGGCCCCTGTGTGCATATGTGGCATTGGTGATGGGCATCCCGCCCCTATGGTGCTGCTGTTGCTGGTGTAAGTATATTCTGCATCCCTGTGTGTGTGTGTGATGTGTCGTGTACGTGTTGTATGTGTTTTGTGGTTGGTGTCTGGCTTACCTTCTGCGCCGTACGCGTCCGTGCCTGTTCCGGTAGTAGATGTAGAATATTGGTATGATCGGGACGAAGGGATTCATGGTTGGTTCGTGTCGCTCGTCCTTCTCGTTGCTTCGCGTCGTCCTCGCCGCTCCGCCTCGTCCTCGCCGCTTCGCCTCGTCCTCGCCGCTTCGCGTCGTCCTCGTCGCTGGCGTGTTCGCCTCGTAGCCGTGGATCGTGTTGTGGCGCGAATCGGAGCTTATGTGCGCCTCTCCCGGATGCTTTGACGTGCCGTGCGTAGCGACGTGGTTCGGCGCGTACGGAAAGCGCATCGTACTTGTCCGGCCGGACGGGGCTGCATTTTTCCTTCCGTGCGACTCGATTCGGCGTTTCCGGATTCGCCTCGGTCGGAGAACAGTTCCTGGTTTGGGTGAGTACGGCTCGGCCGGATTCTTTGCTGTTGTGCGCATCGTACTTGCTCGTTCGGTGTGCTGTACGGATCGGTCGGGAAACAGGCTTTCGCATGGCTTTTTTCCCGACCGAATGGTATTGGGTGCGCCTCCGACCGAGATCGGAATCGGCCCCTAAGTGTGGTAAGTCCAAGGACCCATTAGGTATATTTAAAAGACCCCTCAGATGTCTATCTCTTTTTCCTCCACAGGTTTTTGAACGGTGTCAGTAAGTATACTGACACCTAGTCCACACACCTTAGCGCGTGTGTTGGTACTTCACCTTTCACGTGGCCTTCACTTTGCCACTCACGTTTTTACTCTCGGTCCTGAAGAAAGCCCATCTCAATGTTTTAACGGGCTGAAACATGTAGACCACATCACCTAAACAACTACAGATTATTATTTCTTGTTAGTTGCATCACATAGCTTTTAATCATACCCTGAGCCGCCACTAATAAATACTTGGCAAGGATTCTCAGAGGTATTTTTAACACTGACATCACACATTCACACCACACCTGCTCCGCTGTAATCAGGCGTTGTAGCACAACCGGGCGGCATTAGGCCACCCGGTTGGGACCCCAATGATGAAGCATGACACCAACCAGGTTGGTGTGCGAGGGGTCTTTTAAATATACCTAATGGGTCCTTGGACTTACCACACTTAGTGATTGATAGATTCACACTATAACAGGGTCCGTCCACATTGTTTTTTTGCAACTTTACCCAGGGGATCAGGACGTACCCCAAAATCCTCGCTCTCTCTTTTGTTTTTCGCATGTCAGTGTGTTCTCAATTAAATTTGAGGTTGTGCTGATGCACACCTTTAAGACCTATTGTGTGATGTTACTGTTGCATTTTCTCTCTGTGGTGAGTGATACACGATGGATGCATTTGGGTTTGCCCCGTGTGAATCTGCTTCTCAATATCAATTGCCTGTATATTTTTGTGGTGATCTTGTTAGGGCAAAGAAACCTAAAATAACTTTATCAGATCAGACTCCTGGATGCATGTAACAACAACTCTAAAATCGCATTCCTGCCCCCCTGTCCAGTCCAAAACTGAATCAAATACTACACACGTTAAAACTTTATGACCAACCCCGAAGCCTCATTCACTGGCAAATACTATTGTATCATACTGGACTCCTCTAAAACTGTAAAACCGGCCTACTCTTTATTATTACACACATTTACAGACATTTCCCCCTGGCCAGGCTTTCCGTTCAAGACTCAAAGAATACAGAAATTTCACATGAAAAACGTACTCTCTCTAGTTGTTGCAACCAGAAATGTGAGCTATTCATCACACTGGCCGAAAATGGGAAAATCATGCTCCAGTTCTCTGATACAAACCTCCATATCTTAAACTCACTGCTTGATACGTTGAAAGGTGTAAAAGCGTCTACATTGGCCTCCCTTCTCTACTGACCATAACTCTACTAACATTTGGCCATCTCCCCATTAGCACGCACATACCCCTCAGAGAATGAAATCGGACTACATAATGTCAGCGTAAACCAAGGTAGTCGGGATCATGACTTGAGAAAAAGCTTCTCCTATATCGACACAGACTGAAATGCTGACAAAGACCAACCCCACAGCCTGCCAAGTAGCCACCACTTCCTTCAATGCAGTCTTCTTCTGTTAAGCAATGTCACGGTCCAGTCCAATGACAGCAAAATGAAAGCACAGAAACTAACTCTCTGCAGAAGGACTTGACCACTCAAAGGCATGAGTCATATAAGAGGTGCTATGATGCACCTCATACTCATTATAGCTACTTACTACTGACCAGAACAAACATTTCTAATTCATCTGCAATCAACTGCTTGACATCAGACTGAAGCTGGAACGCCTACATGAAATGATGCAAAGTCTGCAAATAACACTGTCCATCATTCTCTCCTTCAAGCCCTCCACTTCTAGGGACTATCCTGCTGACTCCTGCATCCCGTTACGCCTTACTCGACAACAAGCACACCAATCCCAACCCTTCAGAGCCTTCCTATTTAGTCATTACCTCTAACGCACCTGAATACAAGAGACACCCTTCTCAACCTTATGAGAAAAAGAAGTAGGCACAGACGTAAGAGGCACAGAAAGAGGTAGTGTGCACACAGACATATTACAAATAGTGTGTATGCCTGTGACAGCCTGTGCTAGTACATTAAAGCCAGACATATTGGCTTGCCCACTGCTTTTGTTTAATTACATTGGTATTTAGAATTGCCCTGTTGAGCTTCACCGTGTCTACCAGTTCTGTTATGATCCTGCAACACTGTCCTAAATAAACCCTTCTCTCTCCTCTTAGTACCTTCTTGTGGGCTCCAGTTCATGCTCTTCTGTCTGCTGAACACTAAGTACACTATAAGGTCAGAATGAGGTCGGGCTTTATAAACAAAGTTACATTTATTGTGAATATCAAATACAAACAATGCGAACTGGCATTCTCTCCTTGCTCTTGGCTCTGGTGCTGTTTGGCTTTGCATACTTGTGTACAGGTTTTTATAGTTGCTGGTGTGTTTTTGTGATTTCTCCTGCAATGCAATGACTGATGAGCTGCAAAGAGTGCATAATATAATTTATATTATTTGTATATAAATCAAACAATTGCATGCTTTAGAGGGTTTTCAACATGTTGCCAGTAATAATTATGATATTGACATTTTATTGTGAAGAAGTTGGTAGTAGTGGCGTAACACAGGCCGCTGCAGCCCCCGCGGTGCGGGGGGGGCTGTGAGCTGCAGGGGGCCCCCTCAGCACAGTACTCTGGCCTGCGAGCTCCTGATTAAATCCGGAGCTGGGTCCCCTCCATGCAACTTGCAGGGGGGCACCCTCAAGTTTCGTTACGATTTGACTCTTACTAATTCCCTAAAATTGATTAATGCTGTTGACTAGCACCAGGAGTGAGACCTTCAGCCAAGGTTCTAAGATTCAAACATAAACAACGGACGGAGTGGGCTGAGTCAATTAGTCTCTGTGTGGGTGACATCTCATGGTCTATGGGTATGAAGGCTGGTTCACATGAAAAGGGCCATCCTCACTGAAAGAGCGTGCTCCCTCGATGTCAGTTTTCCTATATTTAGAGGGTGAAACACTTGCATTGGGGTAAGTGAGCAACATATCATGACCGAGTAAACCACTTCATTGATTGGTTTCAGCTTGTAGAGCACATGAATACCCAGATACCGGGCTTCCTGGCACTGACGGCTGGTATGCAGCTCCGATTAAGGGTGACAAAAACATATGTGGGTTTAAGTGTTTATGAGAATTATGCGCCTGGGCAGTAACCTCCGCTCCATTCGTGGAGTTTGCGGAGTTTTCCATGCTCCACAAAGCACGCAGAGTTCCAAAAAACTCTACGAAGCGGAGTTGAGGAAAATCCAATGCTAGACCATCTCCCAGTGAGATTTCTCAACGTAGGCGGTCGTGGATGGTCGCAACTGCTCGCGTTGAGAAACCATCTGTTTGCGTTGAGGAAGCTGCCGCTCAAGTAGAATATCTACTCGAGCGGCAGAAAGAAGCAGTGCCCTCTTGCGCTGCGCACGTTGCCATTCACGATGATTTTCCAGCGCGGGACAAACACCCCAGCGCTAAAAATTAAAGCGAACAATGTGACCTAATGCACTCTGTGTGATTGCGGGACTCCGCGTAGTACAGCAGAGTTTTTTGGTCACTTTCCCCAAACTCCACCCAGGCCTAGAAAATTGGAAAGAGCATAAATGATGCACAGCCAATAAGGAAGCGAATACACAGTTAGCGCAGCCGCCCAGCCTGACACTATGACTCTCATTAAGAATTGGGGAATTTTACCTGGAGTGATAAGTTTGGGTAAAATACCCCTCTCACCAATATAAGTATGTCTGAGCCTAGAATTATCGGGTCTGAAAACTCTAAACTCAATAATTTCGAACCAGGCGATATTAGGCCTGTGACTAATGTTGCAGGGTTGTGGCTGAGGGCAGCAGCATTGCCCAAATCCTTTGTGAAGCAGTGCGGGGTGAGCAAATAATGCTCCTTCTGAACAGGCACAGGTGTGCCCTGGACCCCTGCCTCCTATCCTCCGCACTCCCCAGGCATTCACGCTCACTTATTCCATCAACTCAGCGCAACCGAAAAAAGTTATTTTTTTTATTCAAAATGGTAACAAATTGTCCACTAAATCACCTCGTAACTCCGGGTTTGAGCAGTTATTCCCAATTTCAGTGAAAAAAGTTTTAATAGTCGGACTTTGGTGTGAAGATTATTACTGATAATTAAAAAAATTCTAGCCTCCTGTTATCTCCGCACTTAAGCTTACCACCTGGTAATGAGGGCCTATGAGTCTAGGGAATATGTAGCATATTGGAGGTCTCTAGGTGCAATAGAACGCAGAGTCTCATAACACAAAGAGCTTTGAACCAACACAGTTTCTGGAGGGGTAGTCAGTGGATCCATGAACATCTTTGAAGCTGTGTAATATTGTAAAATAAGATATAAGGAACTGCAGTTGTCTAGTCAAGACAAATTCAGGATTAGGCTATTGTTTTCTAAAATGTAAAAGTGTGCAAGGGAATCATTTCCCCAAAGACTGGGAGCATAAGGAAGCAGGTACAACTGAGCTCAGGAACAAAGGAAAGTTGTATGTCAAACATGATGCCAAAATTACGAACCAAAGTCTCAGGAACAGGAAGAGGACCTAAATCAATGGGCCAACCATTAAAGTTCCAAGTAGGGGAGTTCCCAAATACAAACACCTCTCTTTGGTCACTGAGTTGGCATTCATTTGGGTGCGATGTAGCACATACATTCCCTACACTGAAGTTGAAAAGCGATCTTGTTTCAATTTAATTGTAGAATAAATGAGTGTAATTGACATGAGCCTAAAATCCAATGCCTAATGCAGAGATTAGAGCAGTTTATGGGGGGACGGAAATGCTGAAACATGTATAGCTCAAATCTGAACCCTTGTGGTACACCACAAGAGATTTCTTTAAGAGAAGATTGAAAAGGGACCAAGGAGACTGCCTTAGCATGGCCATCAAAAATTGAACTAAACCATTAAGGAACAGCCTTTCCTTCTGTACCTTAAAGATGACCAGCAGATGGTTTGTGACACCATATGGAAAACTGTATAGATGTCCAATAAAACCAAGGTTGTCTTACAGCCTTCTTGCAGCAGTTATCAGATGTCATTAGAAAATAAGGCTAACACAGTCTTGGTTCCAAATAAAGAGCAGAATCCAGATTATCGAAGATGAAAAATGCTATTGGCCTCAATATGGAATCAGATTTGTGCGTTAACAATACTTTCTGTGATCTTGGTAGGGAGAGCAAGAAACAAATTTGCCATAATGTTGAGATCAGCCAAGTCAATGTTATCGTACCACCTCCCCTCCTTTCCACAGTTTGAGCGAGGGCGGGTGTCTGTAAACAATTCTGATTAATATAAAACATTTAATATTTTTTGCTTACAGATTTTTTGACTTTCTTTCGAGGACTGCTGATCTCTACATAGATTAATACCACTGTGAGAGAGATCATGATGGACTGTGGGGCAGTGCAACAAATGAGAGAGATAGAGCATGAAAATAAGGAAGGGAGGGGGTTGAGAGCAGGATGGCTTGATGGATGGCTGGAGACATGCTGTGATGCAAATCAGTTCATCTTCAACTGTATGGTCAATGATGCATTGGTTTGCCCATGCATCCTCTCTTTCAAGCTTGGGTCTGACAAAGAGCTCAGACATCATTAAACTTGGCTGAATGATTGTCCTTCTATTCCTGTCCCAAAAGTTGCTTCTATCCCTCCCAAGACATCTAAAAAATTAATTGTTGGCTCATCTCCAAGAGGCTCCCTTCTTTAGGTAGCACCTATTTTGTAGGGCTATGCATAGGGCCTCTACAACATCCATCAAGCACTGTCCCCATGCCTGTGCCTGGGTCGCCGACACTTGTCCCTGAGGAAGAAGGCCTTCACAAACAGAACCAATGGTGGTGGGTTGACTCTTTCCCCAAGGTGTCTCAATTTAATTTGGGTACAACTCCACCTTATATTCCCCCCATCTCCAAAGCCGCTTCCATGGTGTGATTCGCTATCAAGAGCCAGCTACCAGGCCTGTACCTACATGACCACAACGTAATTTCCTGCAAGCTCTGCGGTTCACTGTGCGGCTGCTTTCTTGTACTGCAGATCCCGGCCCAGGCCTGGTCCTGAACCTGTGTATGTGAGGGGAAACGTGTACTGCTGTTGCACATGCTGTACCTAGTCTGTGTGTCATTATGTGTATCATTTTGTGTGTGTGTGAGAGGGAGAGAAAGTGTAAAAGTGAAGAGAGATAGAGTTGCTGCTGTTGTGTTGCTACTCCTTTGTGTGTGTGTATAAGGGTTGCTTGCAGTGCTGCTGCACACGCTGTACTTGTTCTGTGTCTGTGTACTGGTAGAGGGGGAGCAGAGGACGCATGCGCATCCATTAAGTTTCTTGTGCCTGTTTTGTTTGTGAGAGAACACTGCTTTGCTGCTGTGCCACCTGCCCCTTACATTTTCTTTGTGTTAGGAAAACTTGCACTGCTGCTTCCCATGCTTGTAGCTCTATTGTGTTATCACTCAGTAAAAATGTTTGTCTTGATAACTCTGTCTAGTGTGTGTTTTTCTGATTCTCCTTCTGACATTTACCGCCCACACATCTATTTGCCATTTGGCGTTTTTACCTATCAAGTATCCAGACACATAGGCCGCAGTAACCGTTGTTCTGTACAATAAAAAACTATTGTGTTAGTGAAGCACGGCGAAATGCAAATGCCAGAGCGTTTGTGGTTATGAATGCTTGTTAACGTTGTAGCTCTGAAGGTATTCCAGGTCATTTTAGGTAGGTATGGCGGCTCAATATTTAAAAGTGTTTTTTCTGTACCCATTTTCTTTGCACATGTGTTCCTTGAATTTAAGTTAATGCAACGATAGTTTAATAGCATAACAACTAGAAGAAAAACAGTTGAAAGCGAAAATAAAATTGTGAAAGCGTCTAAAATTCATACCATAGCCTCCAGAACTAAAGTGACTTAATTATTTAAATGTATCATAGAAAATGCTGAAACGTCTTGCTGAAAACAAGAACATAAGGTAACATTTCCTTTTCCTATATCTACTAAAGGAAATAAATGCTATCGATTAAGGTGTTTTGTGTTTTAGGCACTATCTTTTTGCCAATTTCCTGTCTATATATATATATGAATTTTGTGTTACCTGTTAGTTATTTTTACAAATTAGAGGGTTCCTTGACTATTATCCATATAAACTCAGGTCATGCTAATGCAGGAATGATCTTTAGGCATGCAAGCTTCATACACACTCACACCCCGAGGTTCTGACTTCTGTTGTTTTTTGTGTGAGTAGCCCCGTGGTCAGGCTTTTTGTTTGTATATAAACCGCATTACCATAGTCTTACAGCTTTCTGTGCTCCAATTGGTTGGTGCACATGGTTTCGCTGTAAGCAAACCATTTCTATTTCATGTTATACGGGGGCACTGGTACTGTACCATTCTAACTGGCAATATGTGCACTCAAGGCTACTGTTTCCTTAGCGACCGCATGAGTGTGTTGCCTGTGATGGTGGCCAAGTTGCTCTGCACTTGTTTTCCCTTCGCATCACAATGCATTTCGAAACCGAAATTTGAATATTTGAATATATTTGGTATTCTTTTCGATTTTTTTAATGATCTTACCGATTGGGGCCCGTACACAACTTCACAGTATCTAAGTCATATTTCCTTGTGGACTTCCTTTCACATTCTCTGTCTTACTCCCTTTCTTGCAAGAATGAACTCGTTTTCAATTGGACAATTTTGTTTTCAAAGACATACACTGCATAAAGCACTTTTCAGTCCCATTTTTAACTATCATTCCCTGCCAAAGGGCCCCTTGATGATTTTTAAGTCTGGCTTGTCGGCTCAGCCCCTGCTTTCCTTAGGTGATCACCAGAAAAAAATAACTTTACGAAGCAATATGGTGACTGGTAATGATCTTCCTCGCTACAGGAATTTTCTGGACAGAAGGTGTGTGCTTCTGCTGCAAAAGAGAGCTTGTTTTCTTCCCTTATTAAATTGAAAGTTAATATAGTATGCCTCAGTTGGGTATGGTAATAATCCGAAAATAAGGACTATAGGTCTAATTGGTTCATTAGTAAATGTTATGTCAAAAGTATGGAAAGTAAGGTCAAAGGCAATAGGGCTGACCTATTTATTGTGAACAGCTTAAGTGCCAAGTGTCATTTAGCCCCTTCCGTGCGCGCGTAATTTCCGCGCTGTGTGGGCGTTTCTATTAGTGGGCGGGGATTCGGACGGCCGGGGGCTGTCCTGCGCACACGCCCACCGTGACGCGTGACGGCTCCCGGCCGTCACGAGCATGGAAGAGGTTAACAGTGGCTTGTTAGTACACAGTGTTAAAGCCAGTGCTTAACTTGTAAAATAATGAGTGCTGGTGCCCAAAGCTCTGCTCGGAAGATCATGACTGCTGCACTTGAATGTCAGCCCACCGAATATCAAGGCTGCATAGTCCTAAATCGATCTCACACCTCGAAAATCCACTGCCAGACATTCCCTGCCAATTTATATCACTCGTGCAGGTTCCTGCTTTCTCCCTTTGTTGGGTTTGTATGCCTTTCTCTTACTTCATCTTTTTGTTTTCTGTGTTTTCGCTCCTTTGCTCTTGTAGATGTCAGAGGGAAAATAAGTGGCGGTCCCCAAAAATGAGTGCTAGTGACCCCCACCGGCTACCTCCGACGGCCTAAAGCCGATAGACCAGTGCTTAATTTTGCTGGGCACCAACACCTAATTGTCAACACCGGCACTTATGACACCTGCCACATGGTGGCGCTGTTTGTGTAATTTGAACATAAGCAGAACAACAGTCAATTATTATTTAAATATGCTTTTAAAACAACTAATACCTGCTACCCAGCCATTCTTAAAGCTTTGGGGGCCTTGAACAGTCTGAATTGTCAAACTTGTAGCATTGTGATGGTTAGTAGTTGTGTAGGTACTGTCATTGGCAGCGTTGGCAGTGGCAGTGGGCGGTGCAAGCTGTGGTGGTCTCCTGAAAAGGGCCCTGGCACTTATCTTTTTACAAATTAAGCACTGCTATAGACATGCGTTTCATTGCATGAAATTTTACAGATGACTGTGGTAGGCAAGGGTTTTGGTGTGGCGTGCGCCTTCGTACAAACCCTAGGAGGAGGAGATTTGCACTAGGAGACTCCTTGGTAGGCCCTCGTTTGAAGTGTTGTTCTCCATTCTGCCCGGTAAATGTCTATAATTGATCTTGGATGCTTTGAATGTTCATATATTCTATGTGCTTTTAGGATTTATTATGATAAATCGAATAAAGTGATTTGACTGACTGACTGAAGTTTTGTATATTGTGTATTTAATTTGTGTACGTAATATTTTCTGTGTATATGAAAGTACTTTTCAGGTCTTGTCTGGGAGCTGCACATAAGTGCATAGAGATACATCAAGGGGCTTTGGATCAGCCCTCTTTATTGGTCTGTTTGATTGTCATTCACAAATATGCGTGCCACAGAGAGGCACACTGTGGGACTTAGGAGAAGGAGATAGGGGAATACTTGTCCTGCATTACTTTTTTTTGACCATTTATACAACGTTCATATTTTTTACTTTTCACTATAAGTTGTTAAGTGTCATTCCTCACTTGTGAAACGAGAAAAATTGTTGTTATTCTGTGGATAAAAAAAATATATGAATTCAGCATTGCATTTGGTTGTCCGTGATCATTTATTTGTAAAACATTTTTTCAAAATGGTAATGGTTTATATATAGTGAATGTCTTTTATTTATTGTTTATTTAATTAAAACCATTACAATCATTTATCACAATACAACATAATACATAGTAAAACGGAATTCATTATCAAGAGAAGCTTAAGAATGTTAAAACCATGTGCGGGAGGAGACTAGGCAATATCCAATTGTTTAAGTGACTCGAAGCTGATAGTACTTGTGGACACCAGCTTCATTATTAGCAATGAGTAAAATTTTAAGCAGGAAATTCAAAGATTCATCTCAGATTGGTTCACTATCAGCAGTTTATATAGTAACTACTAAGTTTAAGGTCATGTATACTGTGGTGGAATAATTAACATATGCATAGACATCGCATGTAACAGGTGACATTCCCTGCACAGAAGCAGACTTGTCCATTATTACACAGGTAACTTTGGTGTACCTGACTATCATTAATACATCTGCCAACACTGTGCTCTGTTCCGTCTACTATACCATGCAGGCGCCATACCACATAGCTCAGTAGCATCAGGTGACTACCGAGGTTATTCCCCTCCTTCTAGGTCATGACAGGCCCTTTTTCTAGGCTTTGCTTGAAAACCTAATGCATTCTGGGTGTTTGTAGTATTGTTTTGATTCCATTGTACTAATTAGACTAAGTGCCCGTGGTGATCAAGTGTGAGGTCGTCACCCTATTATTACCTGGATGTGGAATATGGTTATTTGTGCCAGTTAATTGTCATTAAGAGTATGCTTGCATACACCTGCTATTTATAGGGAGGTAACATGGCCAAGGTAATGTAGAATTATATGTCACATTGGTTTAATTGGACCTCAGAACGACTTTTAAAAATATCTTTAATCCAGTAATGGGGGTAGTTGAAGCAAGAATGTATTTGATATTCAAGTGTGCCATTTTCAAGGCATTCACCATTTAAAAAAAACTATGCACCTGTTTACCACCTGCTTCCCATGGATGGTAAATTGCGAATGCATATGGCAATTTTTGCAACTGAAGAAAATGGTGACAACAATCACACACCGGCTTAGCGAATCACTTTGGTAATTGATTTGAAAAATTCAGTAATCTCAGTTGAAAATGTACGATTCATTCTTTTTGCCTCTGGGCTCCGGTAAAAAAAGAACCACTTTTTGAGGTCACAAACCATTTTGCAATGATTTTCGATTCCTAAACGTTCGTACATCAGGTCCTAATCTCTGCGTTATTACGAAGGCTGACAGAACTGCATATTAATTGTACCTGATTTCTGATTATTGTTAATTTGTGTTGGGTGGATCACTGGCAGCTTTTAGGCTTCCATATCTGGAGCTCTTCTGGCCACAATGAGCTCTTCAACTCAGAGTCAGTGGATTATGGTATAATAAACTGAATTTGCATTTGTGTTGCATCAGAAGCCGTATTTGCATGAGAAAAAGATCAATATGAAATAAACCCCTGTCTGTGATCTACCTGAATTCTCATAAATGTTTTCCATAAATGGAGGACTGGAAAGGCAGAATATTTCCTGATTAATCAGAGAGCTTGGGCGGAATTGATGGATTGTGAAGGGTTCAATTGTGATTTCTTTGCCAGTCGATATGCTCATAAGATATTTCAGATGAGCCCTCTAGTGCGCAGCTATTACCATTAGATCCAAGAGGTGGTTTGTTCAACACCAATGGTCAGTGC
Organism: Calotriton arnoldi; assembly: GCA_963921515.1. NCBI lineage: Eukaryota > Metazoa > Chordata > Amphibia > Caudata > Salamandridae > Calotriton > Calotriton arnoldi. The sequence goes on from CAWUFW010014415.1 coordinate 158,492, forward strand.
GGATTAAACCCTGTGGACGCCCCTAGACAGTTGAAAATTTGGGGGCCCCGTCGCAAATATCTCCTAATACCCAGTGCACCAGATTTCTTTTTTTACAAACTGACCGCTGCCAGAAGATGAGCTTTTAAGAGACAAACTGTTATGTGAATCTGATGTTTCTGGTTTATGTACCTTAAATTGTTAACGGGTACATTAAATTAATACAGTATTTTCTCCATAGAGTGTTTAATGTAAAGTTTTTGGTTGTTTGAGTTGATTCATTTGTTTCTATCTTCTGGAAACAATATTTAAGAAAGCTTGATTGTAATTTTCTTTCAAGATCAAATCAATATTATTTTGATCCGTTGTTGCGGGGCCTCTAAAAGGAGTGGGGCCCATAGGTCGGTGCCTACTTTGCCTATTTGGAAATCCGGCACTTCCAATGGTAATCTGGCAGTGGCAGAAGGGTTAGACACAAAGACATGTTTGAATCATCTGTGTCATTATGGTCCTTGATGTGTAGTGTGACCAGATGTCCTGTAGGTCACAGAGAACTGAGAGGACTGGAAAGGAGGAGGGCCGATGAATGCATGCACAGACATGTCCACAAAGAGTGGGGTGATCTAGCTCCTCCATATGCACGAGCTGGCCCTGTGCATGCAATAGGAGTGATGAGATATGTTAAGCTACCATGACAAAGGAGGAGGAAATACACACATTTCCACACAGAGTGGGCAAACCGGAATCATCCATAAGTTTGAGCTGCCTCAGTGTGTTGTGCCTTACTGAGAAATCACTACTCAAAACTTCAACTTTCACCAACCTCATGCTGCCCACCACCATCTTAGGACATGTACGGCTTATGCCTGTGAGTGCTGCGTGTGTTCCTCTGGCCTGGTCTTGTCACACGGCTCACTCATGCCTCCAGCCATTGAGTTCATTTTCTTGCCATTACCAGTCATGGCCCTGCCACACTGTCTCTTCTAGCATGGAGTGTGCATCCATGCCTTATACAGATCTGAAGCTGAGTCTTGGAACTGAAGTTGCTGTCCAAGGTGCCTAGAGTCACAGTCCAAACAATGCCAGCAACTGTCCAGCACTCTCGCCACAATAGGTCTGTCAGTATGTTGAGAGAGAGGTCAGGGTGTGGTGGGGCAAATCCAGCTGTGCCAATATCATGGCTGTGGTGTGTAAAGGATCAGCGGTGTTAAAACTGTGGGCTATGGCCAGAACACTCAGACCAATTGGTCCAGGTGAAAGGTTGTGGGCGGTTGTGTTGCTGTGCTATGTGACTATGTGTTGTGGTTGTGTGTCTGTCCCGTGTGCTGCTGTGTGTATTTAATCTATCTCTGTGTGTGTTGTATGTGCTTGCTAATGTGTGTGGCATTTCACTGCACTGACATTTATGTAGTGCACCTCTGCCATCAGAAACCCCTCCTGGGTGTGTTTGCTCTCTGGAAGTGCCCCAGCTCATAAGCCCAAATCAGAATCTTAGTCACCCGGCAATGATATGTTTGGTATTATGTTCTGGTCCCTTTCCAATTGGTTAATACTGTTATGATTAGTGTGCCTTGGTGTTTACATTTTACTTGGTCTTTATCTGTCTGGGGACTGTATGTGTATATTCCAGGAACAGCCTGAGCTGTCTTACTGTGTGATGTCCTGAATGGAATGTTGGATATTTCGAACCTGACAGAAGAGCTCAGTGAGGGTGTGACAGTTGAGAGTTGGATTGAAAACAGGAATTAGCTGCAGATCACTTTCCACTCAAGAGGCATTTATGAAACTTGTTAAAAATGTGAGTTTTATTTAAATTTAAACTACCGGGAACCATTCCCATGTTTGATCATGGGGAAGGTCAAACATGTCTCGAGGCCTGCCTGGATCCAGAATACAGCCCTTGCTTCGGTGTAGTGCTGAGGAGGAGTCCTGTTGATTGCAGGATAAACAGCAGACCCACAAGATCCTCACATTATACAGCACTGATGAAAGATGTAATCATTTCCCCAGGAAGCTGACAAAAGTCAGTCAGTGTGCTACCTTATTAATTAAGGAACCTTCGGTTTCAGTACTGGGGTGTGGCAGTTTGGGAGTGGAAGCCAGAAATATTTCTCGAGGAGTGATGTCTCCACATAGGCCTATGATTGGAAAGGTTGCCTTCCGGGGAGGCCTCACAGTAGTCGCTCATACGCGTGGCTGGACTGCAGGGGCAATTTCGTCTGGGGTTATCATATTTGTCGCATTATACGATTTTTTTCTGATTAGGATGTATTGGTCTTCCCCTATTGGGGTCAGCAAATAAACTAGATTGTACCTTTCTAGACTGACTAAATCTCCCATCACCAGCTATCTCCAATCTCCTTTGCTGTTCAGGGAGCCTACTGTCCCTCTCAGAATGTTCAGAAAGGCTACAAGTAGGTAAATGAACGTGGATAGAACTTCTTTGTGTAGGAAAGGGATCAGGATAGGTTGGAAAAGCAGAGTCTACATGAATACAAGACTGGGTGGAGGGTAAGGGGGGGCTCAGTTTTTGATACTTCACCTGGGCCTCCAAGGTAGTAACTGGAGTTGTACAATAATTATCAACGGGTGAAGATGTACAAATTTGTTTCTCAAGTTTCATCACCATCTCTTTGAAGTGGATTACCTTATTTTCAGCCCTTTGATCAATTCAACCAGTTCCCCAACTAGATTATTTTCAGAAAGCCCCTGGTTGTCTTCACCACTCCCCACCAATGTCCCCATCGATTTAATTGATTCTTGCTCAGCTAAAGGATCAAACCTATTTGTACACAGACTAGAAGGGTCGATACACGTATCAGATGTCACGGATTTGTTAACGGGATTGGAGGAAGCTTCAGGACTCGCTGCATCAGGAGGGGACGTAGGTGGGGGAGGTGTTGCCGTTTCCTTGAAAAAAATGAGAGAATACTGCCTTTCTTATCTTTACTAGCATTTTCTTCGGAAGGAGCATGATTAAGTATTATTTCTACTTCCTCAATCAGGCTATCTATTTTATTTAGCACACAGTTCTCTGCAGCCGATTTATGTGATTTTCTTGGTTTGGGACCAGCATCAGTGTCGACAGCCTTCTGTTTTCCCATTCTACCCTAATGAACACCAATTAGTTTTAGTTAATAAGCATGGTAGTGCAGAAGGGAAGGACAATGGGAAAAAGACACCATATTCACAGGGAACAAATAGGGACCCTATACCAGCGTCCACATGGTTCTAAGAAACTTAATGACTAATAGCATGCTTGGTAGTAGTCAAAGTGTCACCAACAAAAAGGTCAAGGGGACTTTTTAAAGCAATGTCCGTCACAGTATCTGTAATTTAAGCCACAAAGTAAAAAACAAACGAGGCCAAGAGGGGTAACCCAGCCCAACTTCCTCCAGACTCCAACAAGTGTGGACGGGCCTAGGCTTTAAGCCTGTATGCGCTCAGTGGCAAAAGAAGTTGTCGGAGCCACTGGAGAGCTTCAGCGGTTCGCGGCCATCTTTAGTGTTGCCCAAGTTACACCTCAGCTGTACATGCATTTTACCCTCAGACCAGTTTAGAGGTTTAGAGGTGTGGGTTAGTAATATCAAAGAGAGAATATCAAAGGGTCACAGTATTTTGACCAGAAATTCCAGGGCCAAAATAGAGAAAGGTAAGTTTGTATAGATTTTCTATGCCTATCTCGACATATAGGTACCTTAATTATCTACTGGCGGTCGCCAGTAGATAGTTATAGTTACAACCTATTATCCATAGGAAATCCGCGACATTCTATTTGAAATAACTCTCTTGCCGGTTGACGTATCTTCGCAAAATTTTCAAACTTTGTGGCCCGCTCCAGTCCGCTCCTACCCTGAAAGTCTCGGGGGATTCGTCAAGCCGGGGCCGAGAAAAAGGGGTCCCAAAACGCGTTTTCCCCATGCAATTTTCCATAGGAAACTTTAGACACGGCTACAGCCTGAACTGCTGAACGGAATTACACCAAATTTGGCAAAGAGGTAGTTCTTGGTTCAGAAAGAACCCTTTTGTTAAATGGTGTAAATCCGTTCAGTAGTTGCTGAGAAAATCAAAAGAAAAAAAAGATAGGTATATCTAGGGCCGCGGATCCTCCCGAGCACGAGCTTTATGTTAATTGGCTGTCAACACTCCAAACCAGGAAATGTTGGCAGCCATTTTGTCCCTCGGTAGAACCGAGGGACAGAAACAAGTGCGCAAAGCGCACAAAGGGGGCAGGGTAGAAACACCCTGACCCCCTAGGTCTGCTCAGGGGTCCCACAAGGACCCCCTGGGCAAAAATTTTTTTTTTTTTTAAAAATCGGCAGGATGCGCTCAGGGAGCGCGAACCCTGCCGAAAAAAAAAAATTGAAGCGCGGTCTCCCGCGCTTTGATGTTAATTGGCCCTTGGGTGGGCCAAGTCCCGGGGCATGCTGGGGGGGTTAATTTTATGTGTGGGGGCCTCTAGGGCCCCCAAGCCCCGGGGACCACCACCCCCGGGGCTTTATGGATAATGGTGCGGGAGGGCTCGGAGCTCTCCCGCAGCCCCGGGGACCACCACCTCCCCGGGGCTTCTTTTTATATTTGGAAAACCTGTGTGGGGGGCTCCAGCCCCCCACACGCCCGGGACCACCACCTCCCCGGGGCACTAAGAAAATGAAAATGGGGGTCCGTTTTGGACCCCCAAGCCCCGAGGACCACCACCTCCCCGGGCTTCTCGATGTAGGAGGGGGGCCGTGCGGCCCCCTCCTGGAGCCCTGTGATGGCTCCTGGGGACCGCCACCCCCAGGGCCGGCTCCTGCAGTGTCCTGGGGTGCCTACCCCCGGGACACTGCTGTTTGCAATGACAGGACTGGAGCCTCGCGGCTCCCGTCCTGTCATTGCAAACTTGCTTTGATATTGGAAGAGAGAGCAGGAAACCTGCTCTCTCTTCCAATATCCAAAGCCGATAGCTTTACACATGGGGAGCTGCATCTTAGCAGCTCCCCATGTGTAAAGCAATGCCGGCTCCCGTAGGACACGGGGAGCCGGCGGGACTGTGGGGGCTTGGGGACCCCCCACAGTCCCCAACGGAGGCCAGGCCCCGGGGGATGGGGTCCCCGGGGCCTTAATGGCCTGAGGAGGGGGGCCACGCAGCCCCCTCCAAATAAAAACAAAAGAGGCCATGCCCCGGGGATGGGGTCCCCGGGCCAATACAGGCCCAGGAAAGGGGGCCACGCGGCACCTCTTTCACGTTTTTTTTTAATTTTAATTAAAAAAAGGGGTAAGGCCCTGGGGGATGGGGTCCCCAGGGCCTAAAAATAGGAAGAAGGAAGGGGGAAAAAAAAAAAAACGATCGGGCCCGCAGGCCCCGCCCTTCCTTCACCACTCTGCAAACGCGCCCTGGCGCGTTTGCAGAGGGGAACGAATTCCCTTGAATACTGGGGGTCCCTGGGGTCAACTAGCCCACCAGGAACCTCCAGTATGCGCCAGGGGCTGCTTTGCAGAGAGGTGTACAGAGGCCACGCCCTTTACACCTCTCTGCAACGCAGCTCTGTGGCGCTTTTGGAGGAACATGGTGGGCTAGTTGGACTCCAGGGACCCTCAGGATTCAAGGGGAGTTAATCCCCCGACTTAAAACGCGCCACGGGGCGCGTTTGCACAGTGGTGAAGGGAGGGGCGGGGCTTCAGGTGACATGTGTGCAAACAGGCCCCGTGGCGTGTTTTAAGATGGGGAATTAAATCCTCTTCAATCCTGAGGGTCCCTGGGGCCAACTAGCCCAACAGGTACGTCCAGAAAGCGCCACAGAGCTGCGTTGCAGAGAGGTGTAAAAGGGGTGTGGCCTCTGTACATGTCTCTGCAACGCAGCCCCTGGCGCATTCTGGAGGTTCATGGTGGGCTAGTTGGCCCGTAGGGACCTCATGATTCAAGGGGACTTAATCCCCAACTTAAAACGCGCCACGGGGCGCGCTTGCACAGATGTCACCTCAGGCCCCGCCCCTCCCTTCACCATTGTGCAAATATTCCTCTAAAATCAGCCGAAATACGAATTCCGATTTACTCACCTGTTATCAGGAGAGACCTCAGTGCTGCATCTTTCAGCCCAGTACTGATCCTCAAAAGTAATTTTAACCGTACTTACCGGTAACTTGAATTTCCTTCATAGGCTAACATTGACTGGTTTCACTTGGAAATTCTTCTAAGTGTGGAGTTTTGGAACTTTAAAATATTCCTCTAAAATCAGCCGAAATACAATTCCGATTTACTCACCTGTTATCAGGAGAGACCTCAGTGCTGCATCTTTCAGCCCAGTACTGGTCCTGAAAAGTAATTTTAACCGTACTTACCAGTAACTTGAATTTCCTTCCATAGGCTAACATTGACTGGTTTCACTTGGAAATTCTTCTAAGTGTGGAGTTTTGGAACTTTAAAATAGTCCTCTAAAATCAGCCGAAATACGAATTCCGATTTACTCACCTGTTATCAGGAGAGACCTCAGTGCTGCATCTTTCAGCCCAGTACTGATCCTCAAAAGTAATTTTAACCGTACTTACCAGTAACTTGAATTTCCTTCCATAGGATATCATTGCCTGCTTTTTGCTGAAAAGTTTCTAAGTGTTGATTTTTGAAACATACAAATATTCCTCTAAAATCAGCCAAAATCCGAATTCCGATTTACTCACCTGTTATCAGGAGAGACCTCAGTGCTGCATCTTTCAGCCCAGTACTGATCCTCAAAAGTAATTTTAACCGTACTTACCGGTAACTTGAATTTCCTTCATAGGCTAACATTGACTAGTTTCACTTGGAAATTCTTCTAAGTGTGGAGTTTTGGAACTTTAAAATATTCCTCTAAAATCAGCCGAAATACGAATTCCGATTTACTCACCTGTTATCAGGAGAGACCTCAGTGCTGCATCTTTCAGCCCAGTACTGATCCTCAAAAGTAATTTTAACCGTACTTACCAGTAACTTGAATTTCCTTCCATAGGATATCATTGCCTGCTTTTTGCTGAAAAAGTTTCTAAGTGTTGATTTTTGAAACATACAAATATTCCTCTAAAATCAGCCGAAATCCGAATTCTGATTTACTCACCTGTTATCAGGAGAGACCTCAGTGCTGCATCTTTCAGCCCAGTACTGGTCCTGAAAAGTAATTTTAACCGTACTTACCGGTAACTTGAATTTCCTTCATAGGCTAACATTGACTGGTTTCACTTGGAAATTCTTCTAAGGGGCCGATTCCGATCTCGGCCGGTAGGGCTCCGAATCGGATTCGGCTTTACCGGATCCGATTCGGAGCCCTGTTTCCCGACCGAACCGTACGCGGGTCCGGCCGAGCGAGTACGATGCGAGTCGCCGACCGACTCGTCCGGGCGTCCCGACCGCTCCGACCGACTCGTTCCCGGCTCGAACCGCACCGACCGACTTCGCTCGGACTCGACTCGCACCGCGCAATGGAGACGTTTCCCGGCCGGGTAAGTACGATGCGCGCCGCGAGCAGTCCGACCGAGCTGCGCACTCCGGCTCGAAAGAGCTGTCGAGCCGTACTTTGGGGTCCGTGTCGGACCCCCTGTATGCGTGAGCCGCGTGAGTCGCACACAGGGGACCCATGGGTCCCCCTACCTGTGCGTGTACGGCGCGAATCGCTTCGCCGCGTACCCGCTGTAGGGGCGCACTTGTCCGACTTCGCACCCATTGAGTCAATGGGAGCCCGCGTACGCGTTAGTACGACCGGCTCCCATTGACTTCAATGGGAGTCCGACCGACTCGAGTCCGATGGCATACGTGCGCATCGTACTCGTTCGGTCGGACTGCACGGGTCCGATTCGGTCAGAAATCTCTCCGGGTCCGGCTCGGTCGGAGAGATTTCCGGCCCGAGCTCGGAATCGACTCCTAAGTGTGGAGTTTTGGAACTTTAAAATATTCCTCTAAAATCAGCCGAAATACGAATTCCGATTTACTCACCTGTTATCAGGAGAGACCTCAGTGCTGCATCTTTCAGCCCAGTACTGATCCTCAAAAGTAATTTTAACCGTACTTACCAGTAACTTGAATTTCCTTCCATAGGAATCCATTGTCTGGTTTTCAGCAGAAAAGTTTCAAAGTGTCGATTTTCACAAACTACAAATATTCCTAAAAAATCGCCTGTATGACTTAAACGCATTCTTTCAACTGTTTACAGGAGATGCACCAGTGCTGGATCCAGGATCCAACACTGAGTAAGAAAAAGTAACGATAACAGTTTTTAACTTCTAAGTGAATTTCCTTCCATAGGATAACATTGGTGATTCTATGAGAAAAAGTTTCTAAGTGTGAACTTTTAAAGTACAATAATATTCCTTAAAAATCACGACTGTAACCAAAACGCTTTTACTCAACTGTTTACAGGAGATGTCCCAGGACTGAATCTAGGATCCAGTAATGTGGTTAGAAAAGTAATCCATAAAGTAACTAATTGCATTTAACTAGAAATTCACATTGAGCTGAATGTTGCATTGTGTTTGAAAATGTGTTGCCCATTGCAACAACTGTAACTACTGTACTTAAAAGTCTATTGCCTATGTGCAAAGTAATTAAACTAAAGTAATTCATTCTGAGAAAGTATTTTTTGTAATGTAATGTATAATGTAATTACAATGTAATTTAAAAATAAAATATGTAAAAAAAAATTGTTTCTAAAAAATTTGGAAATCAGTATGAAAAAAATTTATATAACAATTAATACATTTAAAAATTGTCATTTACAAACCTTTGAAATTCACTGAAAAAACTGTAGGTTTCAGACATGTTATAGTTACAAATTAGCATTTAAAAAACCTTTGAAATTCACTGAAAAAACCATAGGTTTCAGGGACGTTATAGTTACAAATTAGCATTTAAAAACCTTTGAAATTCACTGAAAAAACCATAGGTTTTAGGGACAGTTATAGTTAGTTGGACATTGCACTCGTACAAAACCCGTGAAATTCCCCCGTTATAGTTAGTCCAGCTAACTATAACTCGCGCCCGCAATGCACTGCTGATGACGTCACATATTACATCACTCATGACATGGTCAGTGACATCACTGATGACATCACTGATGACATCTCAAATGACATCACTGATGACATCATCCACGTGATAATCTGATGCACCTCCTCACACTCTAATATAACCTTTGATACACCCACTCTAAATTACAGACTGCCATTCGCAAAACCATAGACACTCCAACACCAATAACTACATACCCACTCACTGATTCTTAGGTCTACGCACACATCCACTCACTCACCCGTACAGTCACTCATACTTACGGTCACTCAGTACAGGACTATCATATGCACTCACACTCCTATATAGACACTCAAACACCGCCACTCATCCATAGAGGTACTCACACACCTAGTCAGTCATGCAAATAATTAAACACACTACCATTTACTCACCTATACAGTTATACACACACCAGCTCACTTACTCATACAAATAGTAGCACATTCTTACGCTCTTATACAATCACTGATACAAGCACACACTCATCCATACAGCCACTATCACAATCACTCACTCTCGCTTATAGCTATTTATATACTCCAACACACATATATACTGCCTTTCACATATGTAGTTACTCACACATGTACCACTGGGACATACATTCACTCACTAACACACTCTTACACACACTTACCCACCCATACAGTCTATCACAGTTGCACTCTTGAAACCATCCACCCAGTGAATCACCCACTCACACATCTATGCACAGAGTTGCACACACCCCTCCCACACAAACACTCAGGCACCCATACAGATACTCAGACAAGCATTCAATAACTCATATAGACACTCATGTAGCTATTCACAAACACATGCAGCCACTTACACAGCAACAGACAGACGGATACAGACATTCACCCAGTTTAGTCACTAACCCATGCATTCAGTAAGATACGTTAAATCACTCACTTATAGAGTCACTCACGCACCTACTAAATCATCCATACAGACACTTACACACCCACTCATTCTTCAATACGTCTTTTCCTATATATATTAAAAATATTTAAACTTTACAGAAACACACAGTCACTGGATGATGTCATCAGTGATGTCATCAGTGATGTCATTTGAGATGTCATCAGTGATGTCATCAGTGATGTCACTGACCATGTCATGAGTGATGTAATATGTGACGTCATCAGCAGTGCATTGCGGGGCGCGAGTTATAGTTAGCTGGACTAACTATAACGGGGGAATTTCACGGGTTTTGTACGAGTGCAATGTCCAACTAACTATAACTGTCCCTAAAACCTATGGTTTTTTCAGTGAATGATATATATATCTTCATAGTTTATAGATGTAGAGTTAAGAATAGTAAATCCATACCTCTCTCTGTGCACTTACCTTTTCCATATTTTGTTCCTCCAAACTCTAGTCATGATATTGTGGTTCTTTGATATTCTGCCTTCGATATTCCTACCACGGTCAAGGTCAGAAAATAAGTAGAATGCTTTACCCCTAACTGATATGGGGTAGAGAACTGCTCTTTGATTGATTAGTTTTGACAATATCAAACAGAGAAACAACTCTGGGCCAGATTCACAAACAAAGTGGCAAATCTGCAATCGCAGATATATATCAAGGTGCAAATGCAGATTTAGGACATTTGGCAATACACAAACATAATGTGCTCTCAAAGCTGTGGCAAGTGCAGGATTCAAGGCATACTAGTATGAAATTCCTGTGAGGTTTCCTCTGGCCTTCTATCCCCACTGTCCAGAGTTCTCCATAGCAGACAACTCTGCAGAGGGAGAGTTTTTTTCCTTTTCAATTCTTCTCTTGGAAAACATTTTTCCTCATAGACAAAGCCCTTCTCCTACACACCCAGTAAACATGGGGATTATATGTTTCCTTTTCAACCCTGAAAGGGGAGGTATTCATTCCTGACACAGGTTGGAAGGGGATTGGAGAGGAGTTTGTGAATGCCCCCAAATGTCTATGTTTATGGGAGTTCACAAACTTCCCAAGTATGCCAGGCATTGGAACCCCCACTTCTCACCCCTTGAGTGGGATTTATGGCAGTGGAGATCTCTGCTCTTGCAGCTGAGATGCCGGCCCCAGTAAATGGGTTTACACCTTTCAGGAATCCCTTTGTGGATTACTGACGTGCATAACAGAGGTATATTCAGTTCCGAATTGATCTTTGCTAATGTTACTGAAGGAAATAAAGGGTTGTTATTTATTTTTGGTGAGTGTCCAGGAAACCCAAAAAAGTGGTAAAGTCAAGGTACATTCACATTCACAGGTAGTGTGAACAGTATGAAACAAAAGTTGTCAATCAGGATGAATATATTGATCAGTGGGGTGTCAGGAGCATACAATGTCTGTAAGAGAGAACAAAGATCTACAACTGTGGTTTCCATCCCACACCCTTATTGTGTTTGGGTATCATAAATATACACAAATATTTGTTGTGGGAAACTCATCAAATACCCTGCTATCTGTGAGCATTGAGGACTGAGTTCCTTCTGGGATTTAGATTCCAATATGCTCACAAATATTAGTTGCACACAATGTTTAACATATAAATAGGTAAACAAGATAGCCAACATGTTTCAAGATTAGATAATAAAAGTTACATATCAATACCAAAACAAGTCTTTGTACTCTATGGTATTACTCCTGTCACATATATATTTGCGGGGTCTGATACCAGTCAACACATGTTACATCCATTATCAAGGCTAAGGAAGTCTTATATATTACGATCAGTTGGACATGTTGCAGTTTTCAAGATTTCAAGAAATAATCATGACCAGAGAGCATTGTGCACAGTTGTAAAATAGAAAAGGGATGTACGTTTATTGTAAAATTAATAGTTCTGGATCTGTGAAGATTGTAAAAGCCTTGTTGAAGTAAAGGTGGTTGAACTCAGGTCCCATTAGCTTCATCTCATTTCTGCCTCTGGTAAGGGTATCAGGGGACATATTATGCATTGTGATTGTTTGCGCCCGGCGCACCTTTTAGAAGGTGCGCCGGGCGCAAACAATCACAATGCGCCCTATTATGTTGTATGTGCTGCCCCCAGGCCAGTCGCGAACTCAGGCTGCTCTGGGGGCAGCACATTCATGTGAAAACACGGAGCAGCTGCTCCGTGTTTTCACAGTGCAGGCGGCACCCGCCTGCACTTTCAAAGGGGATTAGAGATCCCCTTGCAGGCGGGTGAAGTCAGTGACTGCACCCGCCTGCAAGGGGATGTCTGGGGGGTCCATGGGACCCCCTTTACCCCCTGCAGAGGGCTGCTCTCAGGGCGCACTGACAGTGCGCCACCTTTAAATGGGGCACTGTCAGTGCGCCTCTGAGGACTCCTTGACTCTGCGCCGCATCTGTAGCTATGGCGCTGACGCAGAGTCAAGGAATTTCCTCATTTGCATAGGGCACGCCCCTATGCACATGAGGGAACACTCTCAGGGGCAGATTTACGAGCCCCCTGCGCCACCAGTACGTCACTTTTCGTGACGTACTGGTGGCGCAGGGGGCTGCTCCATATTTACAAGGAGAGGAAAAGCCACCCTGCGTGACTTTTCCTCTCCTTGTAATACAGCCCCTTCACACGCAGCACTTTGCGGTGAAGGGGCGTTCCATGGGTGTTGCTGTGGGTGTTCCCACGCAACACTCATGGAACAAGACACATCTCCAGAATTACGAGAAATCGTAACTCTGGAGATGCGTTTGAGCTACGCCACCCTAGAGGTGGCGTAGCGAGGCGCTACCGAGGAGAAATGTTTTCATTTCTCCTCGTTTTTCCTCTTTCAATGCGTGCTGCATTCTGCAGCACGCATTGAAAGAGGAAAATGGTTGTAGTGATTGTTTTTGTGCAGGAAGGTTCCCCTTCCTGCACAAAAACATCTCTCTACGACACAGGCATCCTTGCACCATGGTGCAAGGGTGCCTGCGCCGGCGCATGGCTGCAGTTTGTGCGCCAGCGCAGGGGGAAGCACAAGGATGCGACATATTCTTGTAAATATGTCGCATCCCTGTGCTTTCCAAACTAACGCAGCATGGCGCAGCAAAATGACTTGCTGCGCCGTGCTGCGTTAGTTAATTGTAAATCTGCCCCTCAGTTGATAGCGCTGGTGCTTTAAGTGCGCCAGCGCTATCGTTATTATAGAATGGGACGCACAAGTGTCTGTGCCCCCTTCTATAATATCAAAGTGCCCCAGGGGTGCGCAAAGCGGGCGCAAACGCCCGTTGCACCCCCGGGGCACTTATTGTAATACGGCCCCATATGAGCATAGTTGTCAGGTTCTAGTTCAGGTTTCATCTAGCTCAATTAAAGTCTCTGTAGGGATCAGTAATGTTCATTTTTCAGTGATTGTGAGCTAGCGAGACGGGAATGCCTTGTTCAACAAGTTATGAGGCAGGCAGGTAAAGTTCTTGCCACAACTGAGGATGTCCTCAATTTGACCTTTTTTTTCTCTCGCTGCATTCACCTTCTTCGTCAGGTGACACGGTTCTTTGCAGCATTCGCTGACATTGTAGATACATTTACTCAGGGTTTTGATCTTTCAAGTTGTATTTCCAAAATGTGTATTTAAGGAGTCTATTGACATAGTGACCAGAGACAAATACTACTAATATTGATCTTTCTACGGTAGCCACTTGACGGAATCTATTGACATGAATCCCCGCATACCAATCACAACATGCTTTCATTGAGCTGGGTTATGTAGATGGATTTTCAGATCCAGATTATGCTGTGATTATTGATCTGTCAACGGTAACCAGATCATGGACTCTACTGACATGAACAACCCATGCCAATGACAACACACTTTCATTGAAGTGGGTTATGTAGTTGACTTTTCAGGTGTTCAGAAGCAGATTTCTCATTTGTGATATATATTGATTTCCAATAATGGGCACTGGTGGGATCTTGGTGTGGATAGAAGCCCTGCTCTTTGAAGTGCCTTTGTCATTCATATGTGACTGTGTATGCATGTTAAAAAGAGACGGCACTTCTGTAATGAGCAGATTACTCACTTCTCATAGGTAGTGTTCTTCAATCTGTGTAGACATCTTTATCAGAACAGCAAAATGCAAATACTTTCCCTGACCTATAGGTCATCTAGCCATGATAGCACTGCTTTTGAAGTATTGCACTGGCTCTAGGTGTGGTCATAAATATCTTAAAAAGTGGAGTATAAAAGAATTAACGAAAGCTTTAATTGTTTTTAATACATTTATTTTGTGAAAATAAATTGCTGTCCCTGGAACAGTAGGCACCCCTTTGTGCATAGGTTTTTTATGGGAAGAGATGGGCTCAGTAGAATCAATATTACTAGTATCATTAAGCCTATGTGAGTTGTTGTGACTACTAAGCGGTATATAGTAAGTGATCTAACACAAATGACATTACAGGAAGTGACATCAACTGATCATTGACCATCCAATCATTCATTGAACCTCTTTTAAACATAGTTTATCAAAATTGCACTGCTGGGGTATGTCAATATGCAGTGATTGGCAAAAGACATAAACAACTAGCTAATAAAATTGCACAAGCTAAGGATATATATACTTTTGTAAAGAAGAGCAATTTGAAAAATTGCATGAGTTAAACAGCAGTAATATAGTGGTAGAATGTGTTCCCCTAGTTACTACAATATGATGCCTGTGTATGTAGCTGGGGCTGGAGGGTTACATTTCATAAAAAGATTATTTTGTCTGTTAGTGTCCACCATCTGACAGGGCATTCCTAATTTGAAAAATGTAGTGCCATTGTAAAGGTTATTGCCACATAAGATAAAGTGACATTTTCACCTCTGGAAATCACTTGCCTGTACTCTTAACATTACCTTGGTAGCTAATACCATTTTGTTTGCCATGTTAACCATTTTTCTACCTGTGGCACTACTTCTGACACATTTTGCCTCCCTCTTTCTCACACTTAGCATCTCTAATTGATTATTTACAAGTTGTCAACTAAGTTTCTAGAAGTTTAAATTTCTTGTATCTTTCCTGAAGGACACTTTTCCTTTCTCATGAGAACACCTGTACACCTGGAATGACCTAACAGTTACAGTTTCTGTCACGTATGTTCAATTGGTGCTTGTATGCAAAACTCTATAGAAACTCAATGTGACCGGGCAGGGTTCAGCATTAGATACTCCCTGCAGTCAACAGGTCAACCCTTGTCGCTTTATCTTGTGATGTCATCCTTTCCATATTTTTGCTTAAACGTATTCTTACTGCAAGTAGGCATGTGAGACGATAATTCTTTGACACATTCACATAAGTTGCTGGTAAGGAAAGTATGGCAAGGCCCTGATGATGGGGCTCGGGGTGGCTTCCAAAAACTGCCTTATTGTAGAATTAGTCAAGACAAGACGAATGGTCCACAGCTCAGGAATAAACTATAGGCCATCTTAACATGTTAAATTTGTAGAATTCACAGCGCAGAAACTTACAAATATGCTGGATGCTTATATTCAGTTTGACCACATTAGTTTCTTAGAGTTACAACTAACAATGAATGAGGCTGTGCCTGCTCTCTGTCACTTTTTCACTTTCTCTGGACAGCAAACAAAACAGTACAACAGCCTTTTATTTCACACAAGGAACATCTATATTAGTGTTCCACTAGCTATGTACCTCAGACCTGCACATATGATCAGGGGAAATAGTGCTTGGTCACCGTGAAAGATGGGAATTTTTTTCACCCAGGGGTTCTGAGTGCCATCAAATAGAAAATGAGAGCAAAGCTCAAGTTGTCTATGTCGTTTAGAACCCCAAAGCGAAATAATCCCCCTTTATTCTCTGTGTCCCAATTTACAATTTATGTAAACATCCAACACCCTTGTTTCATGCTCATAAAAGTGGTGCTAAATTAGAGGGTTCAAGGATAAGCCATACCTAACCCAACCACCCTTGCCATAAGGTTCCCCTTCTATCTTCCTTTCCTTCCACAAAAAAAGTCCTACTGCACATCCTGCAACTCTCCCTCCAAACCCTCTGAGCATTTTCTCCCCCACCATTCGCCCATGCAATAAATTAAACCCTATCTGGCATCCAATCACACTCCTCGTCCACGCTCTAGGGTACCCTTCCCAAACCTAATACAAAGAAATCCCTACTTGACGTTGTATTTTCCTCCCAAGTCACTCTCCGAGAATTCCCTCTGTTCACCCTACACCTATACAAAAAACAAACCCTTATCTCCCATCCTGCCACCCTCCCTCAGTAATCCCTCTTCCACCACATATGAAAACCCCTATCTGGCACATGACACATTCCCCACATTAGCCTCTGTTCTTCCTCCTCCTCCCCGCCCAAAGCATTGAGCTCACACATTGAACACTTTTCAGTATAGAATCGTTTTCTTGTCACTGCTGGGCAGAAGAGAAACATTGCTGACAGAGAATGTGGGGTGGCGCAGGTAGTGTGCCGTTCAAGTTTTCCCTCCTCCCTGATTTCAGTGAAAATCCAAGAGAGGTGGAAGAAGGCGGGTAATGCCATCAATATTTCCTGTCTTGCTCAGTCTCTGGAGTCCCAGGCAAGGTGGGGGATCACAGAAGAACCAATTGCTAACCCCTTATGATGTAGCAACAGTGGGACACAATTTTGGTTTCACACTGTTGCTATATAACAGCAGTGAATACCAGATTTTTAATCTGGTTTTTCAGGCCAAATAACTTGCAATGTGAGCGATACATCACATATAGATTTACAGATGGCTGACAGTGAATATCAGGGACGTTTTTCACAAAGGGGTTCTGAGTGACTTCAAATGGACAATGAGAGTGAAGCTCGAGCTGTCTATCATGTTACACAGAACCCCGAGGTGATAAACATATTTTAATCCTTTTTTACCAATCTATGATCTTATGTTATGCATGGCCCCCAAAATTATCTGTCCATGCTTTCAACTGTTATTCGGAGTCAGAGGAGTAATGGTACAGCTATACTTAACATGGCCTGTCCTCTCTGTCCAAATATAGAAAAAAAAATACCCGGCCTCCTGCCACCCAGCACCCCTCAACCACTTTGACCTGCCTCCACCTCCTCTCCTGAAGCTGTGCTCTCTGCTCACAAATGGAGTAGAGCGCCATTGATGCACTGTCAACCTCTCAGAGAGCCCTGTCAGGCCAGCCTGGAATTCCTTTATGACTAGTAGCAGTGGGAAGTTACTTTTCATAATGTTGCTACAATATAGCAGTAGATAACCAGATTTAGATTCTGATATTCTGGCTAGTGGCACACAGTGCCAGAGAGCTCTTACTGCAGGCAATCAGCTCAAAGAATGCCTGTCCAATCTTTGTCATTTCGAATCAAAGCATTCTATTCATTTTGTGAAATCAATTGTAGTTAAAACATATTTACATAGTTAATTCTTAAATTGGTATTAATAATACAGTAATCCGGCTTCAATGTATTTTTTACCAGCATTGGCATTGTACAGCATGTGAGAGATAAGAAATGTCAACATTTCATGTGACCACCTGTCAGTCATGAACCACACAGACCCAGGACAATAATATTTGCTCAGTATGATGACCCCAATTCTCCTACGCAGGTTATCTATTGAAAAAAGACGTAGGGGCATAATAACAAGGGACGGCGATAAATAACGCAAAGCGCGCTTAGCGCTTCTTTACTTATCGCCGTCTATCTCTGGAATTTATCGCCCTGGTAGCGCGTTATTAACAACACGTTTCTCCAGTGCGACAAAAATTCCAGCGATAGCGGGTAAATCGCTGTTTTGCAGGGAACATCGCTGGTTTTCCAGCGATGTTCCCTGCAAAACGGCGATAACCTTGCTGATACGACCCTGTGGTCGTATCAGCATAATCCACCCCCAATGTTAGGGATAGGTAAGTCTGCATTTTAGCAGACGTTAGTTTTTGGCGAAAACACCGGTTTTATCAAAAACTAACGTCTGCTTAAATGCTGGGGCAGCCTTGTAAATATCGCGATGTGCACATCAGCGATATTTGCAAGGTTGTACTGCCCAGTGATGCCCACTTTGCATCTCATTAGAGATGCAAAGGGAGGCGTCGGGTAAAAGGGTGCTAACATGCGCTAATGCATGTTAGCACCCACTTGTTAATAGGGCGAAAAGATTATCTCCGCTTTTTTGGCTTTTAAAGCCAAAAAAGCTGAGATAATGCCCTTGTTAATATGCCCCATCTTTCCTACTGACTCCATGTTTGCGAAATATGTTTGCGACACCTGGGGTATGTAAGAACAGGAACTATCCTTCTTGCCCCCAGTTAGGTATTTGCAAGATTCAATAATAACAGATTCATAGGAAAAGTACTTCACGAAGCCAGCACAGCCTTCTTTCTTTCCAGGGAACCTGAAGTAGGTGAACCAGGTTTGAGAATTGCATACTAAGCACTCTGCTCGAGGACATGAGGGGAGGGGCCAAAAATTACCCTGCCAAACTAACAATGAACTATTTAAGACAAAGATAGCTTGTGTGCTGCTGTTCCAGTGACGTGGTAAAAACAGAACGACTCTGCTGAGGTCTTGGGTTCCCAGAAACAGTTTTGCCTGCACTGTTAGGATTGCGTAGAGGGTGTGAGCACTGCCAGTTGTATTTACGGAAAGCTTCTTAATATAGCAGACACAACCAGTACAGATAGTATTGCAACATTATTTTATGTCCTGGAACACCATATGCAAAGAGCGTGGTAGACTTATAGTCGGTGCCAGATACCTACTCCGTTAAAAAAAAAGTGTCTACCCAATCTTTACTGGATAGAAGAGTTACTTTGTTGGTAAGTGGGACATGTTCCTAAATCGTTAAGAAGAAAATCAAGTTATTTGTGCTATGTACAGGATTAACACAAATCGGAACATGATAAACATTCATTAACCAGAGCTAGGGAAGTAAGTATTTTCTAAGCATTTATGATTGTTAATCATATATACTCACCTGCTGCTGAGTGATACTGCTTCTAACATATATTGTGTGAGAGGGTGTGTGACTGTATGTATCCTTGTGTGTATGGGGGTGTAAGTGGCTGTATGGGTGTATAAGTGGATGTGTGAGTAGCTGTGTGGATTAGTGAGTTGCTCTGTGAGTGGCTGTATTGGTGAGTGTGAGAAGCTGGCCTGGTATGTGATGTCCACTAATGTAAGTGGGCACTCTGCAGCAGTCCAGACAACCCTTATGGTGATTTAAGAGGCCTTAGACAACCTTAGAAAGCTCTCTAAGTGGTAGCTGTGGAGAGAAGCTTTCAGGCTTAGTCCAGAAGGAGTGTAAAGCAGCTTGTTTTACCGGAATGCAATCTTATAGTATAGATTAAGTGAAAAAAAACCACACAAGGTATTTATTAAAATATGTATTTATTATATAATACTCTCTAACACGTTTAGATATCTCCTACACGGAGATAAACACAATGCACACAATACTTTGCATAGAAATACAGTAAATAGCACAGAATATACAGTGGGCAGCGGGGGGGACCAAACCATATACTAAGAAAGTGGTATAAGAGCCACGACTCGTGTTAAGACAAGGTCGAGAGGACGTAAAAGTGCTAGGGACCAAAGTAACCACCCAAGGTGAGTGACTAGGAACCCCACGGTGCGCGTGTGCAGTGTGGGAACACGACCACGTGCTCTGTACAAATCAACGTGTAAGTCGCGGTTGGAATTTTGCAGATTAAGGACCCTTCCCAGTGGACCCTGAAGAAGGTTGGAGATCCACTCCATCACGTGATCTCCCTCTTCTATGTCCATGGCCTTTGCACGATTTCGGGCTTTGTTTATAAGGAGCGAGGTTAGACGGCTCGGGAATGCATACAAGTGGACCCAGATACTGCGGTTGGTGAATAAAAACTTGGGAGTTCTCGTTTTTTAGACTTGATAGGGACTCTATTACATGACCTACGCTTATGTTATATTGTTTGTCCCCCTGTTTTCCTGCATATTGACAATACCTTATGATTGAATTGCTTGACAACATGAAGACCTTGGCTTATCAGGGCTTTTGGTGAAATGGGCGGACATCTCTGTTACTGACGTCCTTTGTTTGTTAAGGTATGGTTACTGTTATGTCGAAAACGATGTGTTTATTCGGGGTAAGGTTGATTTTGCACAACCATGCTTTTGGTTACCGCATGCAATTGGAATTTCTAATGGATTCTTTTCTAGTGTCCTTTTACTTTACATGGGTTACTCTGTTCCAATATGACTTTAGATTTCTTGTTTGTCTTTTCCACATTTTCTAGGTGTTTTTATTGTGTGGTGTTTACTCTACATGTGTTTGACGGTCCTCCTCAAATTGGTCCAATACTCATGCTGTGTTCTAACATATATATTGACTGGCGAGTTTTGTGCTTTGGGGATGTTCTCCAATTTTCTGTTGACTATTTTTTATACGCTTGGAGTTGCCATAGGTGCTTATCTATAGAATGTTTACCATACACATCGAGGATGGACTCTTTTGTCACGGTGACGCCACCTTACGTTACTTGTGGACCTCACTTCCTTTTTTTCCCCCCTCTTTTCTAGTCTAGCCCTTGAATACGATTTTTACTGCATACCAGTTCCTGGACACTGATTGTGAAAGTTTGCGTGAAAATTTAAATTTCCGCAGATTCATCTTTATCTTGGTCCTTGGGGCTCCGAGGATTAGGATCCAAATTATTTACTTACATTGGATGAACTACTTGTACTCCTACACTGACAACTTATCAGATGTAGTCCCTCTAGAGTACCTATCTTCTAGTCTTACTTTTCTTCATTGGATCAAGGGACGTGTGATCACAGAAGTTTTTTTGTCCTTCTTTCTGTATGGGGCTATACACCTTTTCTGGTTTAACTTTCTCTGAGTCTACTTACAATTTCTATTTCTCTTTTAATTTCATATCATCTGGCACTACTATTTCGGTGTATCCTGAATTTATAGGCCATTAGGCATTTTTGCAAGTCTCGGATATTGCCTTTGTACTCTTCATTCACAGCAAATACCTTATGTATTTGGTTTGTTTTCTGCTATATCTGTTTGTCGATGAATTACCTGAAGAACATTATATGTTATAGTAATTCTTATTCTTTGGAATGTTATGATTTTATACTTTTCTGTACTAGCAGTCTATTCTCTTGTTTGGTGAATTGTAAGCCTAAGAATATCCATGCTCTGTTTAATCTACAGGCTTGAAAAAGTCGTCGAGTACGACGAAACACGTGTCGGCTGTTGTTTAAATCAAATTGTACAAAAACATAACAAATCATTAAAGCGATTGGAACCATCGGTCTCTTGTAGTAACTTCACAACTTTTGGATTCTATTTAACAATTATGGACCTGCCGAACTGACGGACTGCTTACTATTCAATTGGTGGTGCTCTGGACATTCAATATATATTCTTTGTATGTTGGGGAATTGTCTCTCGTATACTTTACACTATTGGGTTGACATAGTGTTATCTGTTCCATTGAACACACTTTACTGTTTGTATGTTTAACTTATTTCCTGAATACTGTGTATTTGCTAGCATTTATTACAGGCCACTGTCACCTCCATGTTTTTTTAGTTGCAGGAGAGTTGACGAGGACCTTGATTTTGCAGCTGTGAGGACCAGGCAATGCTGAGGAAGACTAGGAGCCGTGCATGAGCTGTCCCACATCGAATGTCGAGTGCTAAGGGGTCGGTGTCCGGCGGGAGCACCAACAAGCCTTGGAAAATGCAACCAACGCAGAAGTCGAAGAAGGTGCAATGTTGGGACCAGCAATGTCCAGGGGCCTCACCACAAGCAGGGGAGTCAGGGAAGCCCTGAGCAATCAGGGGACCCCAAAAGAAACAAAGGTGACCCTCAAATGGACCCACAGACCAGAGGCACTGAAGTCGCAAGAGGACCTCAAGCAGCTCACCAAGATATGCATGCCTTGATGCAAAACTATGCGGTGTGGCTGAAGATTCTGGTCACTGGAGATGCTCGAGTTTGGGGCTACTTGGAGCCTGAATATCTTCTTGAAAGAAAGTCAACAAGCCTTTGCAACTGTAAATTGACGCAGTGCACAGGGGTTCGGTTATTGTAGCCCCCACGAGGAATACTGGCCTCAAACTTGGTGAGAGGGCAGGGCAGGCCTCAAGGGCTTGGGAGAACCACCACCTGTGTTGCAGAACCTCTTGGAGTCCGGAGGAGCTCAGGATCAGCAGACCGGTCGACTTTCTTTTGGTGCCTGCAAATGCAGAGAAGTGACTCCTTCACTTCAAGGGAGATTCCTTCAGGTGTCTTTGATACCCACAGGCCTTGGAAGGTTCCTGTGTGGTGCACAGGCACAGACGATGCAGCAGACTGGAAGGGGGATGAAGTCGAGCCCAAACAAAGTCCAGCGAAGTCCAGAGTGTCCAGACGGTAGAAGAAGAAGTGGTGTCTGATCTGAATCTTGTCCCACGATGAATCTAGAGACCCACCCACAAGTAAGCCCTTAAGTACCCTTAGGAAAGGGTTGGGACGATTCAGGGGACCCTCCCAGGAGAGGGTCAGGACAGGAGGGAGGTTACTCCCATGTCCTTTGTCCAGTTTCGCGCCAGAGTGGGAGCGCTGGTTTGAACTGGACTATGCATGGGGACACCAAATGTGCCCCTCATGCAGACTGAGTGGTGCTGGCAAGCGCACCCACCCGGCCCCAATCACACTAAATCCTGTCTGGGAGGTGGTCACACCTCCCTGTGACAGGATGCTTATTGTTCTCCCTTCCCCTGCTCGAGATTGGCTCAGCAGCAGGAGGGCAGAATTGTGTCTCTGGTCAGGAGCAACCATTTTGTGCTGTCCGGGTCTAGAAGACTGGTACTGGGAACACTGAAAGCCTAATGGAGGGCTCTTCCAGTGCTTGGAATCATACCACCCATACCGTTTATGGTGTGGGGGTATGATTCCAACATGTTTGATACCAAACATGATAGGATTCTTTGCAGCCGTTTTCGAGATGGTCATCGCGTAATTACGCGGTGCCCTTTTATATAGTATATGGCTGCTTCACTTACACCCCAGGAGAATGGACTCCGTAGGCTGTAGGGGTGTCCTGCTCATGCAGGGGCACCCTCACACTTAGAATCAAGCACCCTGCCTTCAGGATTGCAAAGGCCTGCTATAGGGATGACTTATAGGTTTTAAGTGCACTGACCCTAGATATAGGAAATCTATATCTTTAGTAAGCGGTGCTTGCACCAGCTTACACATGCTGCAATGACAGGCCTGTAGTTCCATTTTGAATGGTCTCTCATGGGTGGCATAATGCATGCTTCAGCCCATGGGGGACCTCTGGGGGAACCTATGCCCTGGGTACCTTAGTACCATATACTAGGGACTGAAAAGGGTACCCCAGTATCCAATCTGGGATGTACCTAAGTACTGAACATAACAATTTAAGGGAGAAAGTAGATAGACTGGGGTCCTGATTAGCAGGATCTCAGTCAGACTAGTCAATACCAGCTTAGCACCAGGCAAAAAGTGGGGGGCACCATAAAAGCAGATCCTACTTTCCTACAGTGAGTGAGTGGGTGTGTCAGTGGATGTATGGGTGAGTGATTGGCAGTGTGAGTGGCTCTATGATGGGTAGGTGGGTATGTAGTGACTGTATGGATGAGCGAGTGGGTGTCTGATTGGCTGTATGAGTGAGTGACTGGGTGTGTAAGTGACTGTATGGGTGAGTTGTTTGGTTAAGTGAGTTGGTGTGTGAGTGGATGTATTGGAGAGTGAGTGTCTGTGTGAATAGCTACATGGGTCAGTAAGCGGATGTATGAGTGCTTGTATGGATGTGTGAATGGGGATATAAGTGGTTGTGTGGGTGTGTGAGTGAGTGTGTGAGTGCTTGTATGGGTGAGTGAGCGGCTGTGTTGAGAAGCTGAATGGGTGAGCGAGTGGGTGTGTGAGTGACTGTGTAGGTAAATAAGTGGGTGTGAGTAGCTGTATGTGTGAGTGTGTGGCTATGTGACTCGCTGTATGGGTGAGTGACTGGTTGTATGAGAGGCTGTAAGGGTGAGTGAATGGCTGTGTGAGTTGCTTGATGAGTGACTGAGTGGGTGTGTGAGTGCGTCTATGGATGAGTGAGTGGGTGTGTGAGTACTGGTATGGGTCTGTGAATGGGTATGTGAGTGCTTGTGTGGGTGTGTGAGTTGGCGAACGACAGGTTGTATGGGGGTGTGAGTGGGTGTGTGTGTGGTTCTATGGATTATATCATCAGTAATGTCATTTGAGAGGTCATCAGTGATATCATCAGTGATGTCACTGACCATGTCCCGAGTGATGTAATATGTGAGGTCATAAGCAGTGCATTGCGGGGGCGTAAGTTGTAGTTAGATCAGGTAACTATAACTGCTGAATTTCTATGGTTTTGTACAAGTGAAATCTGAGACTAACTATAACGTCCCTGTAACCTTTGTTTTTTTCAGTGAATTTCTGAGGCTTTTTTAAATTCAATTTCCTAACTATAACGTTCTTGTAACCTTTGGTTTTTTAAGTGAATTTCTAAGATTTTTCAATTTCTATTTCCTAACTATAACATCCTTGTAACCTTTGGTTTTTTCAGTGAATTTCAATGGTTTTTTAACTAGCAGTCACATTTGCAGGGTGGTGGAGAAAGGGGGCAGGGCCTCCAACCAGCCTTCAGGAATCCCGATGTGTTGGACTTACTGGAGGTTAACATGAGGGCTTCCTGGCCCCTAAGGACCCTCAGCATCCAAGAGGACTTCATCCCCCAAACAGTAGTGTGCAAGGAAGTGCATTTGCAGAGTGGTGGAGAAAGGGGTCGGGGCCTCCGACCAGCTCCCAGCAATCGTGCTGTGTGGGATTTACTGGAGGTGACAGTAGGGTTTCTTGGCCCCCAATGCCCCTTAGCATTCAAGGGGACTTCATCACCCAACCAGTAGTGTGCCAGGAGGCGCGTTTGCAGAGTGGTGGAGAAAGGGGGCATGGCCTC
This sequence comes from Calotriton arnoldi, assembly GCA_963921515.1. NCBI lineage: Eukaryota > Metazoa > Chordata > Amphibia > Caudata > Salamandridae > Calotriton > Calotriton arnoldi. The sequence continues at coordinate 183,377 of CAWUFW010014415.1, forward strand.
TGATGACCTCACAACAATCCCTCTGTATACAACTTACTGGAGGAAACAGGAAGGTTTTTGGCCCCCAAGGACCTTCATCATCCAAGGGGACTTCATACCCCGACAAGTAGTGCACCAGGAGGCACATTTGCAGAGTGGTAGAGAAAGGGGGTGGGGCCTCTGATGACCTCTCAGCAATCCCGCTGTGTGGGACTTACTGGAGGCAACAGGAGGGGTTGTTGGCCCCAAAGGACCCTCAGGAGCCAAGGGGACTTCATCCCCCACCTAGTAGTGCATTTGCAGAGTGGTGGTAAAAGGGGGCGAGGACTCCAGCGACTTGCCGGGCTGCCTTTTTTTTCATATTTATTGGTTTTATTAGAGAAGGGGGCCCACGTGGTCCCCCGTTCCTTGCCCAATTTTGGACCCAGGGACCCCATCCCCCGGGGCCCGGCCTTTTAAACAAAATATATATATATATTTAGGGGAGGGGGTCCATGCGGCCGCCTCCCCGGGCTGAATTTGGCAGCAGGGACCCCATCCGGTGGCATCTCCGTTTGGGACCACTGGGGGAGCCTGAATGCCCCTGCGGTTAGTGCCTGCTCCCTGCCTCCTGCGGGAGTCAGCATTGCTTTGACACACAGGGAGCTGCTAAACATGCAGGTCCCTGTATGTCAAAGCATATGTTCCGCTTCCAGCAAGCAAGAGCATTTCTTCCCTTTCACTTGCTGAAAGTGGAGCATTTGCTGTGGCTTAGTGGGAAAGCCTCGACTAAGGGTGGGCTCCCTAGGACATAGCAGGAGCTGACACTGGGGGCTGGTGGTCCCCAGGGCAATGCATGGTTCCAGAATGGGGCCCCACGTGGCCCCCCTCCATTTTTGTCGCAGGGCCTGCCCCGGGGTGGTGGTGGTCCCCGGGGTTGTATATGGCCCGGGAGGGGTGTTGTGCGGCTGAATGCATGATGATACAACGCGTACCATCACAACGCGGTATCTTACATTGCGGCCTTGACAACGCAAGTCGTTACATCGACTTGGGCTGGAGGGCGCTGGATTTAGGATTAGTGTAAATTACTATTCCAACTCCAGTCTACGTTCAGTAGGGAAGGTGTTGGAATAGTAATTCACACTATTCCTTAGTCTAGAGCGCCCTCCAGTGCAAGTCGATGTAACGACTTTCGTTGTGAAAACCACGATGTAACCATACCGCGTTGTAATGGTTTCGTGGTAAAGGATGTTTCCCTGTGCGGCCCCACTCCCTCTTTTTAATGATATGCACCGGGAGGTGGTGGTTCCTGGGGCACGGGGGTCCAAGAGGCCCCCCATTTCTGTATATGTAGCCCCAGGGAGGTAGGCGGTCCCTGGGCTGCAGGGGGTCCCTGTGCCCGCATAATTTATTATTATTATCACGGGGAGGTGGTGGTCCCCAGGGTTTTATAAACCTTAGGAGGGGGCCCCATGAATCCCCTCCTTTATTTTTTACCTAACCCTGGGATTTGGCCCACCCAGTGACTTCCTGAAAAAGATGTGCCGGAGACAGCACGTCTTTTTGTTTTCAATTTTGCCGCAGATCCACAAACAAACTGGCTGCAGAATTGATATATATAATGTTTCCCAAACTACTGAACGGACTTACACCAAATCACGAAAAGCACAATCTGTGTTCCAAGACCTAGCTTCCTGCCAAATTTGGTGTAATTCCGTTTAGCGGTTCATGTCTAAAGGTCCTATGGGAATTAACATGGGGAAAACGCGTTTTGGGCCCTGAAAGAGTGCAAATTGTCACACTTGTAGGAGTGTGATGGTTAGAAGTTGTGTTGTTACTATCACTGGCAGAGCTGGCAGGGGCAATGATTGGTGCAAGCTGCAGTGGCCTCCTGAAGAGGGCCCTGAAACGTATTTTTTTTAAACAAATTAAGCACTGGTCACCTGTGAAGTTGTATGGCCTCAGACTTGTAACCAAGGAAGACTGAAACAAAGCCTGTCAATTGATAATATTTCATTGACTACACCAGAAGAAACAGAAACAAGTGATGAAAGTGATACAGGAGAAAATCAACAAGGTGAGTAGATCAAAAAAGAGCAAGTGTACCTTGTCTAAGGTATTAAGCACCTGAGTGGTCTTACTATTTGGACAGAGCACTGAATGTTACCATAGATGAACTGTGTGATGTGAGATCTGAACTATTTGAAAGTCCATGACACCATCACAATAAGCATTGCTGGATAAAGGATATTTGACAAAAACAAACTGTACATTTACCAAAAAAGATCTTGGAAAGTTTAAAAGAAAGTTACATGAAAATAAGAGACTAACACTGATGGATTCCTATTTTTTATTTAACAGAAGATAAATCAAGGCCCGAGTCTGCAGTAGAAGAGTGGGGATAGCATTAAGAGAAGAACACGGAGTAGGATTAAGGATTGTCCAAAAGAAGATTCCTATGCTTAAATATAAACACTTAAATGAAACTATTTACAAAGTCCACATTGAACCTTAACTTGACTGCATTTAATCTGATTCTAGAGAAAAAGTGTTACCTTAGAAATAAGTGTAAATATATTATGTGTTCAGTTTTAGCAGTAACAGTAATTATGATTGCCAGTGTTAGTAGGATTTTATTTAACACCTGAGAATGATTTTAGATATACAAACACAACAAAAATGCACATATATTTGAATGATGAAGAGCAATTGAGAGCTTCATTTGTCACCTACAATAGAGAGGATTACTCAACAAACTTTTACTCTAGACTAGTATAGGAATACAGCCACGCCTTGGGAGCAAAGGACTGTTATGTCTTTGCTCATTTACTATCAGCATCTGAAGATGTCACATATTACCACATGCTGTTATCTTATGGGATTATATGTAGTATACTGCTTACACTTGTATAGAGACGAGAACATTTTTATTCTAATTATGATTTAATACTTTCTAGAGTGCCTTTGATAAAAAGCATTAATTTACATTCACAAAGAAAAAAAAAAATGGGCAGAGCTTGGTATTATTTTATGCCACATAGACCTATAGATAGTGTTAAGGCTTATCAGAACAATTTAACCTGATTGATTCGTCAATTAGAGAAAGTTTTTACTATGACTTTAGAAGAAACAAACACTAACATGACACGTAGTAAAGACAAACATATACATGTTCTGAAAAATGTTTGGAAGAAGGAGGAACTTGAATTTAGAAAGAAAATGGTATATCCAAAATGAATATTAGACAGTCAACACAAAGGGAAAGTTTGCATTTACAGAAGAAGGACACCCAAACGAACCAGATATGTGGGGATTAGTAGTTGTGAACACACATTTGAATTACATGGAGGGACATGGCAAATCTTACAGGGAGAAGAATCTGCAATTCCAGGAGTTTATTTTGTTTGTGGACAGAACACTTATTGTCTGCTGCCTGCTGACTAGGAGGGTACCTGCTATTTAGGTGTGCTCTTTCCTAAAATGCACTATGTGAATAGTATAGATGCATTTACAATAAGACCAGCACACAGATGCACACGTAGTGTAGAAAATAGACTCAATTAGTGGGAGACATATTTGGTGCAATCATTCCACCTATAGGAGTCATACTAATGAAAAAAAGATTAGGAAACTGTCAAATGTTGTCGATAAACTGGCAACTAATACTTCTGGAGCTCTGCTAGTAGTAAACACTGAGCTTATTGCCATACGTTCAATGGTTTTGCAGGATCTTTTAGCATTAGACATTGTACTCGCAGAAAAAGGCTGAGTCTGCAAGATGCTTAAATTAACCAATTGTTGCTCATACATACCTAATGAGAGTAAGAAGATAAAGAAATTTGCAAAGAACATTTCAGATTTAAAACCTGAATTATAAGGGTTGGAAACCCCTACTGCCCGATTTACAAAGGGCCTCAGTACTCGTGGCGGAGGCCCCGCAGTCATTGCGGGGGGGACCATAGTAGTGGCGGGACCTCCGCGTTGCAGTTTCTCAGTGCAGAGGTCTCACCACGAGTGTGGGCCCCGTACCACGACTGCGGGGCCTCCGCCACAAGTGCAGTGGCCCTTTGTGAATCAAGCCCCTGGTATCTTAGAAATCTTTTGGGGAAGGAAGTCCCACAATTGGGAATTGGATTGCAACAGCAGGGGGAGGTATTTTGGAGGCTATACTTATGCCAATACTAATAATAGGGCTTTGTTTCTTATGCCTGTTTGTTTTATTCAAGGGCTTCAGATATTACTTACAGAAAAGAAGGGAAAGAGAAATGAATAAACAATTTGAAAAAGACTTAGAGGCAAATTACAAGTCTGGCAGTCTTTGACCGCAGCGGTACGGTCATGTGTCTGCCCTATTCTGATGCAGCCATTAAGACCGCCACCGCTGTGCCAGCTGTGCTGCCTGCACCAGGGAACCACCCATGAAAAGGCTGGCAGTGGGGAAACAAAGGGGTCCTACAGGACCCCCACACCCCTGCCGCCATAGGGATGCATTCAAAGGGGCACAACATGTGCCCCCCTGTTTGCATGCACCCCATGTTCCAACACGGCATCGACTTCACAGTCCATGCCGTGCTGGAACTGCTTTTGCGCTCCCATTGCGCTCCCATTGCGATGCCCATTGTCAGGGCAGCGCCGTGGGAATGTCAAAGAAAAAGCCCGGCAGACACGAGTTGAACTCAGAATCTGGCGGGCGGACCATGCACAGCTTTGCGGTGCTGTGCCGGCGCAAAGCCAGCCCAGCACCGCCAAAGTCGTAATCAGGCCCTTAGTCTTAAATCACATCATGAATGACGACTATAGGAAGTCATTGAAGTTTCAAAGTCTAAAAAGAAAAAGACGCAATTTAATGGATGATGAGAGTGCCTTTTGAGCAGAGCCCACATGTGAAATCCTGATAGTGTGAAGGTTAAGATAACCATCAGATGGGGGATTGATGAAGTCTATTAATTAATATGAAAATTAGTTCACTTAGTAGTAGAATGTGCAATGATAAATATAAAACTTTGTTAAAATGACACGCATTTGAAATGTGCTGATTTGCAATGAATGTATGACGTTTCAACGCATACATTCTCAACGCATGGCTTTACAACGCGGTCGTTACAACGACTGCGTTGTTACCACGACTGCGTTGTTACCACGACTGCCATTAAATCGCAAGTCATATCAACGACTCGCTGTAGGGGGCACGCTGGACTTACGAATAGTATAAATTACTACTCCTACTCCAGTTTGTGCAACAACAGGGAAGGTGTTGGATATAAAATCCAACACATTCCCTGGTGTTGCACGCCCCCTACAGCAAGTCGTTGATACAACTTGCGATGTAATGGCACTCGTGGTAACAACGTGGTCATTGTAACAACCGCGTTGTAAAGCCATGCATTGTGGAAACAGCGTTGTAAACGCTGTTTCCCATTTGCAATAGGCAGTCATACTTATCCGTATAGGCCATACAAAAGCTAAGAAGCAAGTTTTCTTTAACGAGAAGCAAACCTAATATTGCTTAAATGTGGACAACGTGAATTAGAAGCTTGACCTTAAAATGACCTGTTTACAAATATTCATCATAACTGCAGAATGTTCCAGTTTAACAAATGCATTACTTTATAAGCAACATTATATTCATAAACGTCAGGAACTTCCTATTTTCTCACGTTTTATATAATGTTTAAATAGAATAATTTGTGCATTATAGACAATAATTCTTGCTCGTATTAAATAGAATGCATTACCCAACAGTGATTTTGACTTTTATTTAATGGTTCATTGTTCTTGCACTGAAACAAATTGCGATGCAGAAGGTTGACCTATGATAAAATGCCTATGGGACCAAGTCTTATGTTTTCAGAATCCAACTACGCAAGACTGTCTGTAGCTAACCTTGTGATCTTTTTTCAAGCCTCATGTACTTTCACGGGAACGGAGGAGCCAAACCTGCTTACTGAAGAATGCTGCCATCCTATTGGTCCATGGAGGAAGAAGCCTGATACAATGTTTTCGACATGTAGTCTTGGTTCCTAGGTAAACGCATGCTTTTTCCCTTTTTCTTCTTGCTGGCCCCTGTTGTGGCTACTGCTGCTACTGTTCCCTTTTTTGCCTCACCTTTGCCATTTTTTCCCCTACAGATTGCTACTGCAACTGTATGCTGATTTATTTGGATTTATTGAGACTGGGCTGAGTCTTATGAACTATTCTTTATGGCAAGTTCTGCTGCTCTAATTTGGCTGTGAAGCTTTATGCTCCTCTACTCTCACCCTTTTCTGTTTGAATCTGTATTCTTCATGGGTTCTATATGTCTAAAACTTTGATCTTGATCTCTAGAATAGAGACTTATTCCTTTATGGAACATGTTTAATGCAATATTTGATGCTTTATTCCACCCATTCTTTGTGATGAGATTTCTGTACATTTATTAGATTTATGGACTAACTGAAATAAAGACGAAACAAACAGAAGAACCCTTACTAATCTCTTAATTAGAATAAAGGTTTTGAAAACTTATCCCAACTCTCATCATTGACTGAACTTAAACTGTTGATGCGATTTAGATTTGCGATGTTGAATCTTGCTCCTTGACTCCTAATACAATATTCAAAGATCCATCACGGGAAAAAATAAGAACCTAGCATTGAAACTGGGCTTAACCCTGAAAGGGTTGGTAAATTCATAATTGAACCAAATCGTACTCTTACTGATTGTAAGATTAATTGTAGGGCCCGGCCTGCGCTATCAGAGACCACTAGTAACCAGGGTACTTTGAGTAGAACTTCATGCCCCCTTTGTGCAGTTCCTTTTTTTCCAAATTAGGTTAGTCATCAAATAAATCTCAAGAGGGGGTGAAAATTGTGGCACGCTACATATATCAAGGTATAAAATGCTCCAGGCAGCCTACAACAACATTCTTAGATGTTTGGAATCAATCCTTGTATTTTTGAGAATGCGGACTATGGGATCTCAGAATATGTTGTCCTGATCACCCCTCAATCACATCATAGTTATACCATTCATTGTTATCTCGTTTACTCACCCTGAAAAAGATTCGGATATTGTGTCTCCAAATGTTTTGAAGCCAGTGCCAGCTGAGAAATGGCAAAAGTTGTGATACAAGTGAAAACTGACCACAGATCTATGTCTTCTATCCTGTAAATGCATGGAAGAAGCCTTGACATCTTAATTGTTCCATTAAATGCGTAGGCCTTCATCTTGTCATGTACATTTAATCATTTTAAAATTAATGAATCAAACTTGGGTATCCAAAGACTTGAGAAATATCTATCAAGGAACTGATGCCAAAATATAGATCTATCGCAAAAACAGCAAGGTGATGGATGGAATGTTTAAATTAATCTCAGCCACTGGCAATCACTTTGGGCTCCTTTCAAGTCCACCTTTTTCAGACACTCTAGAGAAAGTAATTCCTTATGCAAATCAATACCGACCCAGCTCCTTATGGGAACAGTCCATCCCAAACTGCCAGGTGAGGCCCTCTCTAGAAGGGACAACAAATAACCACAGACTAGTTAAATATAGATCTATGTCACCTTCTGTGGATTTGAACCTTGTTCCTCAAATGCTGGGAGTGTCTTAATAACAGGAGCCTTGTTGAAACTGCCTCCATTGAAAACCTACTCTTTCTGATGGAGATGTGTCTCAGAGAGAAGAGAACATATCAAGGAATACCAACAGTATACGATGGAAAGGATGGATCAGGGATTGAAATGCTCATTGCAAACACAAGGAGATGATAGAGGGAGCAGTGAAACTTTCCAGACACTCACCCCCAGTCACAGATCTGGGTTGAATCCATCATCGTACTTTAGCTCACTTCGCCACCCCAGTTCAGTCAAATCAGTTTTGACCCTGTGCCTCATGGGAACAGTCCAGCCCGAACAGCCAAGCCAGGTCTTCCCTGGACCCGAAACACGCATCCTGGTATCGGGGTAACACCCCTCATCAGTCAGGCTAGCTTGAATCCAGTGGCAAAGTGAGCAAGGGACTTACATCTGGGCATACCCTGCCAACTTAGGGCAAACAAAACAAACACAAAGAGATGATGGATGGAGCGCTAAAACTTAACTTTTCAGACACTCACCCCCAGTCACAAATCTGGGTCTGAACTGGGGTGGTGAAGTGAGCTAAAGAACGATGATGGATTCAACCCAGATCTGTGACTGTTTGATTTACAGGCCAATTCATCCTTTCAACCTTCTAAGGTGAAACAATTGAGTACTATTAGAGTACTACTGATGGGGGTTATTTGAACAAATGTTACATTTACTGACAGAAGAACTGTAATATTGACTGCGTTACAAAATTTGTTATTATGAATCCCAACATTACTCTGGGCACAGAGAAGGAAGTCAACCAAAATGTCTGGCATAGACTTTGTATTTTGATAACTAATAGCCATACAATGAGCATAGAGAAACACTCCAAAGTATACCATCTTAAACAGTGTTTCTTGAGGAGTTCCCTGTTTGTGTGGAGCAAATGCATTCTTGCTCCAGAGTTACTAGTCAGGAGACTTTTCATAACACAGCTCTTAAGGGAATTTCAATAGAGAATTATATTTTTTGACTATGTAGCTCTAGCAATCTCACACAGAAATATGCTACTTGTGGGAGATTGAGGTAGATATCTATTTCCACAAGTCTCTTGAGTGCAGAGGTACGACATAGGTAAGAATTTTATGGGGTTGGCTACTGCACTTCTACAAAAGCAGGCCTAGTTTTGTTGAGAATTTCAGAGTCAACTTTCATCAAAAAACCTTCATAAGGTAGTCTCATGTAGAGACTGCAAATACAACTCAATCACTAGTTAGTGTGTATGGCAGTTCTGGCAGGACAATAGACTAAATTGTAGCCCAGAGTAATTATCAGTGGCTCAAATTAATTCAGGCCATCCACCCATCACTTTTTTGTTGTCCTCAGTGCAATGTTCTATGTGTGATGGACATACCCAGATGTGAGTCCCTTGCTCATCACGCCATAGGTTTCAAGCTGCACCCTACTGCCGAGGCCCAAATAGGCAGAGGCTGTTTGGGATTAATATATGTTCCTCTCCAGAGTGGACCTGCCTTGACATTTATGGACAGACAACTGTTCCTATTGCAGCAGGATGAAGGGTGATTTCAATTTGGCTCTTATGTATGTATGCACATATGTAAATGGAATTTCTATAGCATGAACCTAGCCAAAAGGCGGCGGAGCATTGTACATGGTCAAAAACAAGCATAAAGCCAATGAGTAATAGAAGAGTAAGCTGAGTTGTGGACAGTTAATGCATTGTGGTACATCGTTCTTTAAAGAGGTGAGTCTTCAACTATTTCCAAGATTCTTCCTGTCTGAGGGAGCATGGTGGGGAAAATATGATGCACTGGATTGAGTCCCAGAGAAGTTACAAATGACTGAGATGAATTCAAGCAATCCACCCATCACCTTTTTGTTGTCCTCAATGCAAATATAACTCAAGTTGTAGTGCAATATAACATAACCCTGCATTTTCAAGCCGTTTGCACCCTTTAGAATCTAACAGTTGGCGACAGACATTCCTGCTCTTTACTGCTAGGCAAGATTCCTTGCAAAACATGACTGTGAGAGTCTGGATTATTGATTTGGGGGAAGGGTTCAAATTATTAATCAGGGGTCTTGTTACATTAGAGTACTGTCTGAATGAGGAAACATGGCTTAACCCTTGTTAGCTTAGGCATAACGCGGCAGACTTCTCTACAGAGAAATGCCTTGTAGGTGTATAAGCAGCACCAAAACAATTTTAAGAGCAAAAAACAAGCCAATGGAATTCCCAAACCAATTAATTAACGACATGTAAGACTTAATAACAATTACATAGAAATGATCAGAAATAGATGTTAAAGAAAAATTTCAAAAAACATCTATAGGAACAATGGGGTTGTATAAGTCCATGTTAGTCGGTGTGTATTACTGAAAGAAGTCACTTGGGCCAATCTTGTAGCAAAACTACAAGAACAAAAAAACATTTGTAATTGAACAGTTCAGTCTCATAGAGACATGGAAAATAGGAACAGTCAATGACTTTTCAGGCTAGTACATTCAAATGTTTCCAATCTTCCTTGTGCTCTTGTGAGGGACACCAGCTACAGCTCCAATAAGGAGATAAACCTGCCTGCTCCTGCTTCCTGCCAAAGCTAAGAGTCCCACTTTCTTCAGAATCTGGAAAACCTCCTCCTGATGACTCCTAAAGCTCTGAGACAACTGAAGTACATCTCTAGGGTCTAGGCAGCAATTCAGCAGTGGATACCGATTCACTCCTACCAGGGTTCCAGGAAGGTCCATTACAGTGCTCATCCAGCTGGCCAGCTGGTTCTTCCACATGGTGAAGGAAGGAGATTCTTCAGATTTTTGTTTCTGAGGATGTTGAACACAAATCAGGTCCACATGTTGATCTATCTTCAGCCAGACAAGACCAGCCATCCTCCTCCAGTTCTTCTGGTCTGCTCCAAGTTCAGCTTTGGTCTGAGGAGCTTGTTGGTGGGAAGTCATTAGATAATACACACATTAACTAGTGACTGATGATACAAGTCTCGTTCTAATCCTAACAGTATTCCCACTGCTCAACTTGTGCTCTCTTTAGAAGTACTTCCTCTCTCCTAATAGCAAATAAACCCCGTAAATCCATGTTCTGGCCAATCCATCTGTTGCACGCCTTGCTCCGCTCTTTCACCCATCTTATTTATCATGCTCATCACTCATTCTTTGTGTACCACGGTCCATTCTCTCATTTGGCTGGTGCCATACTCTCCTGTTTCATTATCTTTTGCCATTCATACTGTGCTTCCGTCCTCTGTCTTTCATACACTATGTGATTCAGTCCTATCCGTTACAGGCCAGGTGCATTGGTTCACTTGCATTCATCATATGAGGTCATAAGCAGTGCATGGCCAGGTGCAAGTTGTAGTTAGATAAAATGTAACTGTTTAATTTGATTGTTTTTCTCGTTTTCAGACATTAGGCTTTATATCATTTCAGCACCTATCTATAACGTCACTTCAAACTTTGTTTTTTTTCAGTGAATTTCTAGGGTTTTTTAACATAACGTAAGATCTTATTACCATACCTAACTATAGGTTGTGTGATAGAAGCACAAATGGTTTTACCATGTGTGCCTCTACCACACAGCCCAACCACGAATGCGTCTTAACCATGCATTCCTTTACCACGCATGCCTTTACCATGAAATTTTGTGGTATAGGCATGAATGGTAAAGGGGTATGTGTGGCTAAGCTTGCCACTGCCCTGCCTCCACCCGACCACCCCCCCACCCCTGCCCCGTGCTCTCCATTAAACTACCCCAATCCCTTCTACTGCCCTAAACCCTACCTGCCCCAACACTAAAAACTACCCCAACTACCCATCCCCCTCCCACTGCCCTAAGGCCTAGAACCCTACACTACCCCAACCCCCCTGCTCCCCTGCACTGTCCCTTAAACTAACCCAACCCCTTCCACTGCCCTAAAACCTACCCGAACCCCCAGCCCTAAAAACTACCCCAACTACCCATTCCCCTCCCACTGCCCTAAGGCCTAAAACCATCACTACCCTGAAACTGTGCCCTCCCTTAAACTTCTCCAACCCCTTCCACTGCCCTAAAACCTACCCCGACCCGCCCTAAAAACTAATTCAACTGCAAATTCCCCTCCCAGTGCCCTAAGGCCTAAAACCCTGCACCGTAACTTACACTACCCTGCCCCCGCCTCCTGCACTGTCCCTTAAACTGCCACAACCCCTTCCACGGCCCAAAAATCTACCCCGACACCGCAGCCCTAAAAACTACCCCAAATACCCATACCCCTCCCACTGTTTTAAGGCCTAAAACCCTACATTACCCCACCCCATGCTGTCCCTTAAAGTACCCCAACACCTTCCCAGCCTACCCCACATCTTCCTGCTTCCTTCCGTTTTCACTGTCTTCCGTCCCTGCAGCAGCTAGACTGCGCACTGTCTTAACCACGCATATGCGTGGTTACGGCAAGCGTGGTAGAGCTTGCATAGTTAGAACACGCGTGGTTTAGACCGTGGTGTTCCGACTGTTTCCCCTAACTATAACATCATTCTAACCTTAGTTTTTCTTCAGTGAATTTCTGTGGTTTAAATCATATCCATCCAACTGCACCTCTGTGCCCGGACTTTGACTGTACGCGGTGAAGGGGTGGCCACATGGACCTGCAGCCAACTCCCAGCTAGTGGCCAACGCACGCTGTGCACAGCTTTTGGCCAGGCATAGCGGAGGGGGGGATTGTCCACAGGGACTGGCCTCTGGCCAGGCCCATCGGCCAACAACACCATGAGCACCCAACCCCGACAACTCCCAACTCACATTGTGTTTTGCTATATATTTTTTGGGGGTATTCCTGCACTCCAGTGGTACCCCACAGCACAAGCCTCAACTCCATGATACCACGGTGGAGTGCACACATCCCCGGTGAAGTTTGCACAGTGCCGCAGTTCCATGAGGGTGAAACTTGTGCAGCGACTCCCATGAGGAGGGTGTACTGGGTCCAGCAGAAGTATGATTTTTGTTTTACATTTTTGACCCCTGGGTGGGGTCACACCCACAAGTGCCTGAGGGTCAGAGTACCCCTACCAAACCCTCTTATATGTTTTTTCTTTTTACAGTTTTAGGACATGGGGTCCAAGTAATAGTGGGTGCAACATTTTTCTCTGGGATGCGACAAGCCAATCAGATTGCTTGGTACCTTGCGACTGGCCAATAGGAGATAAAGCTCTTTTGGCCAATCAGAGGTGCCTATTTTCTAAATGTTTGGTACTGTGGGACACTTGAGGGACTCCCGCTGGACCAACTATCCAGATGTACCTAACAGTTTAACTCCTTAATGATCACCCCTCAAGCACCTCTTTAGATGAGAATTTCTCAAAAACTGCTGAATCACAAAAAACACGTTTTCTGGGTAACGTTCTAACTTTTCGCCAAATTCGGCGTAGCCACTTTTTCTGTATCAGAGGGTAGAGTTTCCTATGGAAATGAACATGGGAAATTTATGTTTTGGTACCTGAAAAGCGGAGCAGCGGTTAAAGAACTTTTTTTTTTTTAAAGGTTTTGTGCAAGTTTGTAAAACGACGCCAAAGTTATTAGTAAAACAAAAATCACTTATTCCATGCACTCTCTACCCTTACTATAACTACACAGTGGCAACCACCAGTTGCACAGCTTCCAGTGAAAAAGCACTTTTTTTATTTCTGTATAACCTTTCTTCAAATGGACAGAGTTGTGTGAAATTTGTCAATCTACCAACTCAGTCAACTGACGTCCAGCATGCCAAGCTTCATGAAGATCCATTCATGGAGAAAAAGGTGAAAAAGTAAGTTGAGCTGAACAAAAGTGCTTTCCAATTTGAGTTCCAATAGGTCATTTTCATTATGCGAACAACCCAAACAGGTGAATGGATTTACAGCAAATTTGGTATAAAAGTAGAACTTTACTAAGGAAGAGTAGCTACACTGGTTTAGTGTAATTTTGTTCAGTTTTTTTTTACATCTAACCTTTTAAAAGACTTTCTAGCTGGAGAGAGAATCAACATTTTTTTCAGCTGTATTCAAACTCAAGAGTTAGCACTGACTCACAAGTTTTGTGTAGTGGAAAAAAAAATCTACAGCCATCTGGGGGTACCATGAGAGGTTGTTGACCCCAGTGGCATCTGCTGGGAGCCACTCCAAGGGAGAAATTTGATATTGGAACCCATCCAAAAACAGGTTAAACTCATGATTATAGTGATCCACAGGAAAATTCTGATCCACAGACGGTCATTTTAGATGCTGCAAAAAGTCTGAATTTTATGCTCAAGTGGGCGAGATTAATGAAAAACCCTGTTTTCAACCAAAATCATAAAAAACAAAATATAGGAAAATTATTTTCCTACTTAAAAAAGTGAAAATAAATTTTCCATAAAAAATACATAAATAAATAAATACGTAAAAAGGTGCAGTGCAGTCTTTCCATTACTGAATAAGTATATTTTTTTTAAAGCTGCAACAGCCCATAGTAAGGGAATGTGAGATGAGAAAGATAAATCGGCAGTGCAGCTCATGTTATTTTCTGATCAGGCTTTTCAGTATTTCGGAAAGATTACCGTGAGATTTTTTTAGTCTTTTGAAGTGAGTTTGTGATCTATTAGTGTCATCATCCCATAGTGATGACAATTGTCTGAAATGATTAATGTGCAAGAGTGTATTTTTATTTTTTGCCAGTTTGGAAGCGGATGTGATGTGCTCCTCCACTGGCAAGGTTTTTGTTTGACCACAGGTCCTTGTCGGTAGGGTTCTGCCAAATTGTCAAAAGACACAAGCCTGTATAACCTGTGCGTGTGAGATTGTGTGCTTGTGTTTGTGTGTGTATAACCTGTGTGTGTGTATAAGCTGTGTGTGTGCGTTTGTGTATAACCTGTGTGTGTGTTTGTGTGTGTGTGCGTGCATGCGTACGTGCGCGCGTGTGTGTGATGAGTCAACATGTGCTTGTGTGTGTGTGTGCGCGATGATTCAACATCTAATTGCACACAGGCTGATTTTAATACCTGTTTTGCTTTGTTTCTATGTGTGAGAGTGAGTAGGAGATAGAAGATTGGCATTGGTTATTCATCTCTCAGCAGTCTCTCTCTCATGTATCTGTCAGGAGACAGAAGGGAGTGAAAAAGTAACAGTCTGAAGTAGGCATCTGAGAGAGAAACAGATTGCAGTTGCAGCTCAGACTTAGGGCCTGATTACAAGTTTGGAGTATGGGATACCCCATGACAAATGTGACGAATATCCCGTCCGCCAAATTACAATTCCATTATATCCTATGAGGCCTTAAGAGCTGGTACCCTGTTTCCAGCCGTGCCAGACTGTGGATTTTAAGCTTTCTCAGCAGCAAGGTTCCTCTTTTTGACTCCAAAAAGCCTAGTGAAGCCTTACGTCTTCCTAGCATGTTCCAATATTTATGTTAATTCTTTCTCGTTATACAATCTGTGAGCTCTATTGGTATCCCTCAATAGTGAGCAGAATAAGGGCCCATAGAGGTGTTCATTTTAATTTGTCATCATCTCCTCATTAGTGGAATTTTGTAATTTTATAGTGTATGGAATTGCGCTTCCAGTTCCATCTGGTTCATCTCAAAGTGCTGGAATAATTTGAAAACACCATTTAACTTTGATAACTTCTGCCTCTGAAAAAGGAAAACATATTCCTCCTCAGGAAGGACAGGGCTGCACTATGTTGGGTTTCTGGAAAGTGTCACTCCTATAAAAGTAACCGTGGGGGTGCACAAACATTGGCCTATACAAACTCTCAAAAAATCTTGGCTCCACAATGTTTGGAAATTGAGGTAGGCCTTCATACTGAATCACTGTGCAGCATACTGAAAAGTAATTTGTTTCAATAGCTTTTGCATAAATCTGTTAGTAAATATAGCCTATGCTGCAGCCAAAGATTTGAAACTTATTGGTACGGAAGTACTCATCATGGGCCCAAACCCCGATGCCTGGAACTACACCTGGTGGCCCCCCACCCTCGGAAGCCCACCCACCCCCATGGACCATGCACGAAACCTGGGAATCATCCTGGACTCAGAGCTCAAAATGGACCGCCAGATCAACTCCGTCTCGTCCTCTTGCTTCCACACCCTCCGCCTCCTACGTAAGACCTTCAAATGGATCCCCTCGAACACAGAAAGACCGTCACTCACGCCCTGGTCACCAGCAGACTCGACTACGGCAACGCACTCTATGCCGGAATAAACAAAAACCTCACCCGCAAGCTACAGAACATCCAAAACGCCGCCGCAAGACTGGTCCTCAACCTGCCAAGACATTGCCACATCTCCCAGCACCTGCGTACACTCCACTGGCTCCCCATCGAAGCTAGAGTCACCTTCAAGATGCTCACCCATGCTCACAAGGCCCTCCACGACACCGGACCAGCATACCTGAACAGCCGACTCACATTCCACGCACCCCAAAGGACCCTACGATCAGCCCAGCTCTCCTACGCCGTGGTCCTCCGCACCAGAAAGACCAGATCGGGAGGCCGCTTCTTCTCCTTCCTCGCGGCCAGAGCCTGGAATGACCTTCCGCTCCACCTCAGACAGAAAACATTGCTCCCCATCTTCGCAAGAAACCTCAAAACCTGGCTCTTCGACAGACCCCCTCCTTGATGGACTGGAACCTGCAAACCCCCCCCCCCAGCGCCTTGAGACCCCTACGGGTGAGTAGTCGCGCTTAACAAACACCTGATTGATTGATTGATTGGTGGATAGTCACAAAGTTACATTTGTAAGTGAGTAGATCTGTATGTACAAGTTTACTCTTACACTTTTGAGTAACTTTACTACTTTTGCTATTTACCATTTATGAGTGTAAAGTTACTCAAAAATGTAGACCTTCATGTCCCCACCCCATGAATCCAGGTGGTGGAGCGTACAAGTATAAATTTACTACTTGTACCTTTTCAAACGTAGGTGGAAGTCTCCACCACCAGGCTGGAGAGCTCCCTATGGTAAACTATAGGAAAATGTTTAAAAGTTTAATAAACTCAAGAAAACAATATAAATAAAATGTTAATATTACATAATAATCTAAATTCATTTTAAAATGTATATTGAATGTAATTTGTAATTAAATATTTAATTATTTGGAATATACCTAAATAAATAAAAAATATTTTTTTACAGATTTAAATAAAAAATTGCCATCTAAAGTAGAAAATGCATAATTACTTAAAATGCTGTAAAATATGTAGAGTTATGTATAGAATTAATTTAAATTAATTTAATTAAAACATTTAAAGTGCATTAATGCGTACATTCATAAAAGTTATGGGCTTTGTCGTGTAGTTCCTGTTTAACCTATACAGGATCTGCGCGTTTGGATAACATAAACTGTGAGATTGGTGGCAGACTGATTCCGTGCACCCCCACCGGATACGTTAGCCTATCTGTATTAGCTAGCTCACAGTGCCACTATAATCTCCTCTTACCAAGGAGAGAATAGATTCTGGCAACCTCAGAACATGACTACCCTGATCCCTCAGAATCGTGGAAACAATATACTACCTTTCGCTCAGTCACTCGTGCTCTCTTAGTTTGTCTCAGATAGATACACAGAATAAACAGGCTGGGCGTTTTCAATAAGAATTTATTGAACAGTTGTTATTCTAGTGTAGAATAGATGAGCTGCAACAACCATTAGACAGTAGCAGAGATATATGATTAGAAGTACTACGAAAGTAAAGGGATGGTATAGCTCTACCATCTTGCAGAAATCATGAATATATACAAGTATATAAAACACATGATAAAAAGTGCGTACTCCTACGATGCCTCCCTAACTAGATGTACCTAAATGTACCTAGCATCTGTGTAGGTGCTGTGCCAAGAATCCCTCTAGGATCTAGTCAACCCCATTACCTGAGAATGAGAGAATATGGGACCCCGTCCTGGTCTCGAGTTGGACACCCCGCGAGGGATGTTAGACCACTGCGAGCTGGAGTGTCTGCATGCAGGAACCTCAGCGTCTCTGGTCACTGTGTCAGCCGGGAAGTCTCGGTCTCCTCTGTCCTTCCAAGTAAGATGTGATATATATACCCATAGGTCTCCCCAGGGGTCCTACCTTGCTGTGTCGCTGTGTCGGCCTAAAGGATGACGTCGGGCCTGAACTTCATACAGATATATTATACATGAGATGTTAGTCCTGCTGTGCTTCCAAGAAGCCTCATGCATAATGTATGAGATTTGAACTAGGGGGAAACCCACGTTCTGAATGCAGTGTCGTATCTAGGTAAAAGGTCAGTCCCTGAGAACCGTTATGTATGTAATGTAGGGAAGAATATAGGTGAAAGGTTGCAATGCTACCTGCGCCTATATAGGGTACCTATATGGAATATAACAGCTTGTTGTATAATAAACTATTATTTGAATGTTGGTTAAATATATTGTTTAATATTAAATTACATTAATGTACATTTTTTATCAGTTAAAATAGTTAAAATAATGAAACATTAATTCCTACAGACTTTTATTTTGTCTTTGCTTCCATTGTTTTTTGTCAGAGTGTGCTACAGGACCAGTGATTGGCCATGTGTGGTTCTAGACTTACTCCAGGTCTGAGCCGGAGTACATTTACAACTGTTTTGGTTCCTTTTTGGCTGTAGTAATTATAGATGGCAGTTTCAGAAAGAAATAGTCTAAGGGCCTGATTTAGATCTTGGCGGTCTTACTTCTGTCCTTCAGCAGTCCCTAGTACTCTGCCGAATCAACGGTATTTTGCCCACTATATTTAGATGCAGGCAGGCTGCCTCACCGTCCGCGTCGACAGAGTTTCTGGTCGCAGCACACTGCAGCCGACGCGGTGGACCCCAATGCTGGCAAATACCACTCTGTCATCGTCAGGGTGGCGGATTCCTGATGCGGAGATTTCGATTTTACAGTTGTGCTGGCAGTCTACTAGTGGCGGTTCCAAGATGGAGTGAGTCTGTCGGGGTAATACAAGTCCCGGGCACACATGAACCAGGTGTTGAACCACTGATGGTTCGAAAGTTTAGAAAAAAGTCTCAATGTTCAATCTCCAGTGTAATCATCCTTGTTTTATTATTCAATGGAACACACGAAAACCAGCCAACACGTGTTTCGTCGCCAATGGGAGTTATCCCGCAACTTCCTCAGGGCTTAAAAAACAGGTGGTACGAATGCTCTGCCGGTGATAAATCCAACCCGGCTGCAAGGAGTAATGCAATCTTCGTATTAGCCAGTTGCCGGTGATAATTCCAACCCGGCTTCTGACGAAAAGTTCCACGGTATGAAAATCCAAAGTATAGGGTGCCTAAGTAGGGCCTGGCGTCTGACGTAATAATAAAAGGTGTAACAGTCCAAGAAATATAAAAGGTGCGGTGTTGCTTCAGCAAAATGCTGAGGTCGTGACAAGTCTTATCATGTGGAAAGCTCGTATTCCTGAAAACGTACTGCAAGCATTCTGATGCCACGGAGAGTATTCCGTATCCCTACAAGCGGGTGCGCTGTAGAGTTCCAATACCGGTTTCTGTAAGGTGATAAACCGGGTCTGTCGGGGTATGTGCGCAACTATTCACCATCACTATGGCCATTGGATGGATGCTAGCAGAACACACCTGAAGTCCCTTGGCCAAATAGAAACACCTGCATACCACACTATAAAACACTCCCCATTTCAGACCATGATCCTTTGCCATTCCATCTCCACCATGACTTTTGATACCAGAGTGAATGTTATAGCAAACAACCTGCTCTTACAGGAGGAAATTAGGAATAGGTGAAACGGCCTGCGGGGGACGGTTGTTCCCTGGCCTCGAAGCATCACATGGAGGCCAACTGGACTGGTGGTAGTTCTCCCAGGCACCCAATACCATTCATGCCCTGGGAAGAGAAGGTCTTGCAGATTCTACACACTGAAGGCTTGACAGGAATACCTGGTGTAGTAGAGTCTGGTAAGTTACACTTTGCAAAGTCTCAATAAACATCAATGTCCTGTTTGTTCTCAACTGAGCTGTTGCCAATGTGTCCTGCACATATTTTCCTAACATACAAACCTCAGTATCAGTATCAGATAATTTAGATTGTTTGCGTGAATGTATAGTGTTGCATCTAAGATTACAGGTGTCAATCTCCATTAAATGACACATGAAGGTATGGTGCCTGTAAGTGTCAGAACACCAAATAACCCATTACCCATAAGTGTGTCAAAATGTAAGTGTCAGGATTATTTCCACTGCATATTTTCTATAGGTATGTTCTAGTAACCATTTTGCAAGTGTTGGGAAGTTGTCTTTGAAATGACTACAACTACCACGATGCCCTGTTCCTGTTTTTCAATAGAACATTGCTATGTAATGTTGCTCATTCTCTCTTTCATAACATATTTCAACATATGGTAAAGTGTCATGTAGTGATCAATCCATAGTCAATGCACTCTTCTGAAAATGGTTTGTGTTGTTTTCTGAATGTTGTCCTGTTCTTCTCAAACAATTGTATTGATGTCATAAATTTCACTATTCAAACTGTGTTGACAGAAAAATTGTCTTATTACCTGCTGATTGTAAATAGTACTGTTTGAAATTGATAAAGGTTAGAGTAATATGTGCAATACCCCTGGAAGCTTTCATCACAATAATCTCTACCTATTTTGTCTTCTAGGTATCTACATTGTTTGACTCTAAAGATTTGAATGTATGATACACACTTTTACTAATAAGAATGTTCTCCATTTCTCAAGAGGTCAAACTGGCCGAGCGCGTGGGGAGATTCCAGCCACTGAAGAAACCTTCACTCCAGCCCAGGATTAAGCCTTCAGTGAGGACAGCACTTTGGGTGATATAGAGGAGCTTGAGGAGTCTGTTACATCTGGTCAGTCTGGGCAGACAGCTCCAAAGACACTCTCTGAGCCCACGCCAACACCTCCCACCCCAGCTGTGACACCTCAGCAACCCGAAGACTCCACTTCCTGTGTTTCTCCCACCTTGATACCGATTGTGTGCCCCCATTCCTAGATGATGTTGAGACTATACCGCCCGCAACTCCAGCTCACCCAGGGCCCAGTCAGATGGGGCACACAGGGACAAGGGCAGAGGGTAGTAGGGTTAGGAGTCATGATAGGGTGTTTGTGGGACAGCATACTGAGTCCACTGAGGTTACTGACACCCAGACCACCATCGACCAAGTTTTGGGAGCCTACCATCAGTCTCAAGACATGCAGGGGATGTCCAAGCAGATCACTAGGAGGTGAGGAAGGCAAGATCTCTGCCACCACTAGCAAGAAACCTCAACACTAATTTCCTCCAGTGTGTGCCTACCATTCACTCTGTTGACTATTTCTGGACACATTTGCCTTTCTGATGCCAGCAATATTGTGGACACTGGACTTCAAACAATTGTGGCTTTCTAACTATGACTTCATTCACCATGACTGGTGTCTTCACATTTGGTTTTGCTTTTTTGTTTACCCTCTTTAATTTCATCACGTTTAGTACAATACATTTATAAGTCAAAAAGTCATAGACTGGTATTGTATATCTCAGCTCTATCTATGCATTTGTTTTATTCCATCATAACTTGATAATGACAAAACATCAAATGATTGTGTCAACATAGTTAATTTGCAAGTAGGCAATATTTATTCTAAGTTCCCAAACATGATTCCCAAAATATGGCATACCATTCAATCATGAACTACTATGTTTATCCCATTGACCAATACTTGTCTGTTTGCACTAACATAACAATCCATACATTCCACTAATACTCAGTGCCAGTTTGCACATTTCCAGTTCAAGACCTTGCCAATATGGAAGAAGGGGAATGTCCAAAACTATAAGATGGCATGGGCAAATTATCATTGATTCATGTCAGCAGCTGTAGCCAGATCTTCTGGCTCGCATAAGGTGGAATCTCATAACCAGGTTTTAGTGGTTTGCCACAAGAAGTATGTCCCACAATGATGTGACACATCAACACCAACATACACTTTACACACAATGAGGATTTCACCAATGTGAATGGAGATTATCATGACTTGGCTCCACTACCACATGTGTTTCGACCGAATGATGGAACACATATTGCTTTAGTGCCAATCAACAACAGAGATCAATTCCAATGTAATCTTCAAATCTCCCATTTAATCACAGTGCAAGTTGCCTTGGTACAAAATTTGTACATCAAAGTCTGTGTCTGTTTTTCTATGATCAACCCAGATTCCCTTTGTACTTGAAAACAGCAACATATACCAGCAAATGTCACAACTCTGAAATGTCCAAATGAAGATGACATGGTGAAGGAACCTAAAACAAATATTTTAAAAAGCATTAATATCACACAGAACATGATATCCACATTACAAATTCAAATTTTAGAGGGCACGGTTTCACAAAACAATCAGGAATAACCAATGTAACTGAACACAGTAATCAATGTGTCCACACTTTGATGTAAAAACACCCTTGGCCTGATTTTCCTTGAACTTGCCCTTCCCAAGAAAGTACCACCACATACTCATCTCATCACCACATCAGTAGTTGGTTTAATGGTAAAAGACATGACATGTAAAGATATACTTACAATCCTGAGAAGAAGTTCTCAATGACCTCTAGACGTAAGTCAACTCCTCTTCACCACTATCATCTCCATTTGACATATCAGCATCCTCACCTGGATCCTCTTCATGGTCTCCATCCTCTGCAATGTAAGGGATGTTCTGTCGCAGGGTGCTATTGTGGAGCATGCAGCAGGCCACGGTGATTTGGCACACCTTAGTGGGTGCGTAGAGGTTGTCTTCACCAGTTTTGTCCAGACAACCAAACCTGGACTTTAAGAGCCCGCAAGCCCGCTCCACTGGCTGCTGTGTTCTTCGATGGGCCTCATTGAAGAGGACTTCCCCTGGCATTGCTGGATTCCTCCGCGATGCCAACAACCATGGTCGGTTGGGATAAGCTGACTCTCCTAGACAGAAGACAAAAAAAGGCCCAAAATAATGTAACATAATTCCAGATTATGCAACTAGCAATACCCCAAGCAATATAATGAAAGATTGTACTGACCAACAAGCCAGGTCCTCTCTGGTCCAAGTTGAAACATTTGTAGAGGTATGGGGCTGTTCCGTAGTACAAAGGAATCATGGACAGAGCCGGGGAAATAGGCACAGATGCTTGTGATGTAAAAATCCGGCAAGCAGATTGATTGAATGGAAGTTATTTGGATTCCGGTAGATCTGTTCTCTGACTTGTGGTAGCACTAAGGCAATATGTGTGCCATCAAGTGCTCCAACCACATGTGGTAGGTTACCAAAACCATAGAAGTCACACTTCATATTGGCTAAATCCTGCTGCCGTGGAAACTGGATGAAACCATTTATGTGTTTCGTCATTGAAGATAGCACTTCTTGTAGCACACCACTGAAAGTTGGTTGTGACATACCACCAGATTCTGCCACAGTGTATTGGAAGGTTCCAGTGACCACAAAATGAAGTACAGACATGATTTTGACAATTGGTGTTATAGATGTGGGATTTCTGTTGTGAGGCTGAAGATCTGGCTCCAGCTGATGACATAAATCCAGTATAGTTTGCCTATTCAACCTAAACTTCCAGATTATATCTCTTTCGTCCATGGTGGCAAAGTCCTGAAATGGGCAGTGCACCAGAGGCTGTCGTCTGCTCACTCTCCCAGAGTTCACATGTCTGCATTGTAAAAACATGAGAATACATAATTCACAGCAACATGTTTGATGAGTAACACAAAAGTCATGTCTTTTGACAAAATGCATTTCATTTAGTACATATTTTGATGCAACATTTGCTTTTTGTCCTTTAACCATCACAAATGACATGTATGCCCTTGTTATGAATCAAAAAAATAAATGTGCAACAAATGACGCTTTATTTGTTGTTAAATTTGTGTAGTACAGAACCACATTCTGACAAAGAACTTGTATCTTTGCTGTGTGTTGTATGTCTCTGAATGCTTTTAAATGGACAATAGTTGAAAGGGCGAGTTCCCTGACTTCTTGAGTTAACACTTCTTTTCTATTGACTCACATTTCAAAGTCTGTCATGTCTAAACTCTGGCCCCTTATTCACAGTGGCCACTATTCACTGTGCCATAAATATTATTGTTTAGCCTTCAGCAGTTCACAATATTTTGCACTGATCAGAAGTAAGTCACATCACAGATCATGTAGGGGCCCCTGGGCTAGATGATGTCACAGGCCTGGATTTGTGCATTTAGACAATGACATGGGATGAGGATGGGCAACAGGTCACTATTAAAGTGTGCATGAGGATATTGGTTTAGGTCAGCATGTGACAATACACATGTTGTATGATAACTTATTAGCTATGCTATTGATAGCTGTAAACAATCTTTGTGACAGCAATACAGACACACAAGAAGTCACAATACCATTGTTTGTTCTCTCCTTTCATGTATCCATACAGGTCAAAGCCCATCAGAAGCGTGAGATATGAAAGGCCATCGCCAGGAAAGTGCAGACTCTGGGTGTCTACAAGCTATGCAGCATCCAATGCCGCAAGAGGGGGAGAACCTAAGATGCTAGACACATAGGATCGCTGAAGTCTAGCTCAGGAAATCATCACACTGTATGAGGGGCACGCGCTGCACCCTAACCCACCTAATGGCCCACATTCTGGCAGTGGCCTATCCGGAGCTTGATGGGCAGTTGAGGGTCCAACAGCAGCAACAAGGGGGTAAGTTCTTATCAGAATTACACATGTTATATGACCCATTTTTTGTTACAGCCAGGATTTTGGCAATCAACATTCAGGGTGACCCATGGCTAATGCTCTAGAAGAGTTTTTGAAGGTGTAAGTTTTGTACAAGGTGTATGGTGATGTGCTTTGTCTATTGTTTTTTGATTATGATCCCACCTGATTCCTGTCCACAACCAATGGACTGTTCTGAGCAGACACATGGCTACCTAAACTTCACATATGCATCATGCTGTGGGACAGTTGTACCAAATAGGCAAATAGTCTTTATTGTGATAGGTGTGCTGCTCCTTCACTAGTTATGTCATGGTAGCCCTATTACAGGTGACATAGCATACTAGGCACTTATGATACTGTGGATGTATCAACTGTCACATTGGTAAGTTGGGATTCTACACAACCCAGAGTAAGCATGTGATCCAAAATGACCAGTCACCGCAGAACTGATGACTACATATTGGCATCAAGACATATCCAAATTGTATTCAGCATCAGAAATATTATTTTATACATGTTAAACAGTGACAGATTTGCCTGATGTCCTACTGCTTCACAATGTCTGCTTTTGGCCAAATAATTGAGATAGCCACACAATTTTTGATGAAACACAGACAGGAATGTGAACACAATGGTGACAGAGTAATCCGGAACAAAGACCCAAAACCATTCCTCGATGTCCTTTGTCATGTCCAGATGAACAATCAATGATGGAGTAAAATGGGAAGCTTGAAGGTATTTTGGAAGATGGAATGTTCCATCACATATATGTATGAGTATCCCAACAGGAAAACTCAGATTCAGGCCAAACTAATGGCTCATTAGGTAAATGTTGAAATGCATAAAGGTGTACCCTGTTGCATATTGTGATTCACATTTCAATCTTTGAAGTAAACATCATATATGAATCATTGTATGTAATGATTAGTGTGATGTTCTACAACGTTTTGACTACAGTGAAAGCCAGCATATTCAGTGAAACCATTTCACAAAAACACAAGATTCAAGTCAAATGTGAAGATACTTTTGCTCTGTACTGAAGTATATTTGAAATATTTCAAGGGCTATGTCTTTTATTATGTTGTAGTAGTCAGTTGTCAATCTCCATAAATAGTAGTCTCAGTGTGTTTTCAACAGCATAGGCATGTAGATAGCATGTGATACATTGCTACGCTACTTCAGTACAGAATTCATGTATGA
Organism: Calotriton arnoldi; assembly: GCA_963921515.1. Taxonomy (NCBI): domain Eukaryota; kingdom Metazoa; phylum Chordata; class Amphibia; order Caudata; family Salamandridae; genus Calotriton; species Calotriton arnoldi. Next base: position 208,813 of record CAWUFW010014415.1, read on the forward strand.
ATGTTGACACTTGACATATAATTTAGTGACTTGAAGTGAGTGTTACCATCGTGAAATGTCCAAACAAAGGTAACCTGCTTTCAGTTTCTGCCAATATTAGTCCCATGGACATCATTTTAGAGATCGTCAGGGGTCGCTGCAACCCCTGGCACGCCTCTTGTGACCCCTGGTACTGCCTTTGTAACCCCCGGTGTCAGCAGTGGCAAATTCAGTGGCAGGAACAGAAGCAGCTCGTCCTTATGGACATCCGTGGGGGCTTTACTCACCTCATTTTTGGTCAATTTTTTATTATACTATTAGTGAATAATTTTACATTATTAGCTATTAGCTTAATTAAAAAAATGGAGTACAAATAGCTGGAATATGACTTTCCCTGGCAGCTGAGGTAAGTAAAAAAAATGCTTTTAAAATGTATGTATGCTGTGTGCGTGCTTGAAGTTTTGAGTGTGTTTATGTAAGAGAGAGTGTGTGTATGTGTGAATGCGTGTACATGTGTAGGCACAGTGTGTGTGTATGTGAGAGTGTGTGTGTGAACGTAAATGTGTGTGTATGTACAAGCATATGTATGTGTGAGTGAAAGTGAAGTTCAAGGGGCATGTGAAGTCACTTCTGCTACCCCAGGCATTTTGGTGAATTGATGTCCATGATTAGTACAACACTGCAGTATATGTTGACAGATATTGAGTCATATTTTACTTATTGATAATGATATGTATGCATATTTTAGGGCCTAGTGAACACAGTACAAACGTGTTGTTGGTGTATATCCTTTTTAGTGACATCAGTTCACTAATTTGCACAACAAAGGCCAACCATTCTGAGGTGTGAAACAGTTCCTGAAGAGAATAACATAACTGTAACCAAGTGTCTTCTGAAAATGTTGCGTACATGCATGTGCTTATACTAATGTAGAGCCAAAGTTTGAGAGGCTTGAAGCAGGTGAAATCTGACAAATTGGTAACTGTTTTGTGGTAAAAGTTCATGATGGGTTCTGTTTACACAGATACAATAACATTATTGTATATGTCATTTCAGCATCAATCTGGGGAGGCGAAGGAGAAGTAGCCAACGCAGGTGGGGAAACATCTGGCCACAGTGGTTCCGGTACCGACACCGAGGGACACAGTGGCCTGGAGGATAAGGGGAGTGCAACGGAGGCCACCAGCGACTCTACATCTTCTTCGGAGGCCTCCTCCAGCGATTACTCCCTAGTGGTGATGGACCCTACTGCTCCGGTTACACCTGCATCCTTGTCTACCACTCAGAGTAACATCTTCACCCTCCCTTTTGCTCCCTCCCAGTTGGCTCACCCAGGTCAGCTAAAAGGCCTGGGATCTCCTTTGTTACAGGCACCTAACCCCCTGTGCCTGTCTCCCTGGCTGCGCTGAATGAGGAGGCTATTGATCTCCTCTGCAGCATCGCTGTAGGCAGACTGCCCTGCTGAATGCCATCCATGTGATTAGCTGCAGTCATTTCAAGCTCTGGCCCCTCATTCACCGCAGCCTACCAGACATCCCAACCTTCTGCCCCATCTCCCTCCCCTTCCCCATCCCAGTTCCCTATTCCCAGCACTGTCCAAAGCACACTCACACCTTTTTATGCATCCACTCAAACAGACGCGAGCAGCACATACACACAAACAGAAACACCACAAAAAACCTCAAGCACTCATCCAAACATACAGACAGCACACCCACCACCACATCCCAGTCCACTCATGCCAAATGGAAATCCACACCTTCAAAATCTCAATCCACCCTTAAAAAACTAAGAGCACCCTCTCCCAAAAAACCACAGCCCACCTCCCAAACCCAAGGACACCCCTCCCAAACCCAAGGGCGCCCCTCCCAAACCCAAGGGCGCCCCTTCCAAACCCAAGGGCACCCCTTCCACACCCAAGGATATCTTTCCCAAACCGAATGGCAACCCTTCCAAACCAAGGACACCCCTCCCAAACCCAAGGACACCACTCCCAAACCCAAGAACACCCATCCCAAACCCAAGGACACCCCTCCCAAACCCCTACCTCCCATGTAAGATCTCTAAGGTGCCTGCTCTGCCCACTAGACGCCCTTTCTGAGGCGGTTTTCTTTGGCAGTTATGTAGGAGGTAAGCTGAGTGTCATGGCACACCAGTCCCCAAGACGTTTTGGACAAGGAATGGACTGCCATTTGGCTTACCTTTATATTACAGAGTATCTCATTGCTATGAACAAATAACTATTTTTCATTTCACCACGTTTGTCCTGGCATTATTTGTGCTTAGCAATTGTTTTTTCCTACCAATTTTTCTGAGTAAAATGTGAAGTAGTTATTTGTCTTTCCCATGATGTCGGGTGATATAACTGATTTGTTTATTGTCTCCTTTGATAACTGCATACACTGCTTAACATTGTATGTGATGGTCATTGAATTTAGATCAGGCATTCATCATAGTATTGGCCACTTGCTCCAACTTTTTGATGTTACAATTCTTTTGGGATGTGTTACTACAGGTGTGTTTCTTTCACCTTGATTACTGATCAGTATGAGCACATATGCATGACACATTAAAAATTCAATTGTGACTATTAATAGTAGATTCAGTACAGGACTTGCACTAGACAAGGGGAAATGTTTCGTGTATGTATATGTTGATTACTACTAATTTGTGACTGACATTCATTTTACTGTTACATTGTAAGATAAGGGTAATACCTTGTCTAGTGCAATTTTGACATCATGTTACATTGCAGTTATTCCTATGATGTGTGCTGCATATGCTTTTAATTTTTGAATTTTCAACATTTCTTTAGTTACACCTGGATGGTGACTTCTAGATTTTTATGTGGATATCCTATTTTTGTGCAAATGTCCATTTTTTTTAAGGCAGCATGCACCCAATTCATACATATAATGTGTTGATATAGATGTGTTTCTTTAAATTTCTTAAACATCAACGTTGCAGACATATGCATTGCACATTGGTATCCTATTGCTTGTACGAGCGATTTCTAAATGCACGAGTCCTGGGCAAATTTTAACAGACAAGTCAATGGGTAACAGGTAAGAGTGTAGCTTGCTGTCGATTGCGTCCACGACGGTGTTTGTTTTCTTCTTCATCAAGCAGCTACGGAAGGACTTGATAGATCCGATCTAAGGCAAAACAGGAAGTGTGAAAGTGACAAAAGGTGAGTTTCACCCTTATATCCCTTCAATTCGGCCAACTCAGGTGAGGAGGCTTGACCGCCACAGTCACGTTGGCAGGGAGGCACATCGTGATTGGGCCAGCGGAGTAACTGCCGGTCCGCCATCTGACAGCCACTTTTGCCTATCCTGCTATCAATTTGGTTGAGATTTCCTGGCAGTGACGGCGGGACCGCAGTGGTTTTTCGCCTATGGACTCTCTAACATCTAAATAGGGAGAGTGGACAGCCAAGTAGGCGGGCGGGAAGAACGCCAAAAAAGTGAAGGCAGAACCGATTCTGCCAAGATCTAAATCAGGCCCTAAATCTTTTACGGGTGGTGCATGTCCCTCCCTAAACCCCTCCCTAACAGATCCTTAACCCCTTCTTGCCCCTCTCAGAATCCCTACCCTTTTTAAAGTTTTCACCATTTTGCAGCTACACCCTCTATCCATCCCACATTTATTACTATAATGTAGGCATACATTTGCAGAGGTCTCTGCATTTGGAGAGGAGATCTTTACACATAAAATATAAGAGAGGTAGAGGTGCTGATCTCTGCATGCAGATTAGTGAATAGCAGATTGTAGTACTTTAGTAATGTTATTACAATACTATTAAACGTATTACAAAAGGCAATTTGTGAATAGTACCCGTGGTTGCATTGTTTTGTATTGTTTTGCAGCATTCATATAGCGCTTCCTACTCCACTGTGGGGCACTGAAGTGTTTGCCTACATGAGTAGCACGCTACACCATGTAGGGTGTCTGGTTGTAAGGATGCTGTTTTAGTTTTTTTCCATTGTAGAACATGATTTAAAATCCAACACCTTCCCTACTGTTGCACAGATTGGAGTTGGAATAGTAAATTATACTATTCCAAAATCCAGCACCCCCTACAGCAAGTCGGTGTAACGACTTGCGTTGTAAAGGTATGCGATGTAACAACGCGGTCATTGTAATGACTGCGTTGTAATGGCATGCATAGTAAACACATGCGTTGTAACGTGGCCTATTCCTATGCTGGGTTATCCAATCTGAGATTTTGTGTATAGTTGTGGTCCTGAGCTGGCATGGTTGGAGGGAGAGAGAGAGAAGTGTAGGGATCTGTTTGGATGGACATTTGTATTGTCATCCCATGTCTGAGTAGCTTTGTGAGATGTAAAGAAGCAATCAGATTGTATAGATATTTGGGACCAGCAGTGTATGGACTATATTAAAGTCCTCTAAATTGTCCAGTAATGTGGGAGAGATCTCTTCAGTCATTCCATTCCTGGTGATATTTGTTTATTTGGCTGTACAGTGCTGGTAGAGGACAACCCTCATAGCAGATATGTCTTATGTGAATTTAAAAGGTATAAGTTACAATTTGTTGCTGACCGCTGCGTTTATTGTTTTTAGTATTATTGTCAGTCATAACTGTTATATATGGAAGTACATAAGTATATAATGCCTCAGCGAACCATAGGTCAGCCCTTTTTTAGGACACGTAGCTTGCAAAATGAATAACTTTCTCTCTCACTGTAAACTAGGGTTCAACTAAAGTTTCAGGTGTACAGAAATATAAACCTGTGTTTTAAAAATATGTGTTTGAGTGGTATAGCAAATATGCCCTACATCATTAGATTGGAGGCATGGAACTATAAGATACAATGTGCATACACCAACGTATGCACCTGAGATGACCATGTAATTAAAACAAGCATTAGCAATGCCAATAGGCCTGCGTTTTAATGTGCTAACACATGCAGCACAAGCATATTAAAGGCCCAGGCCTGGATAGATAGGACTATAGTTATAATATTTGTCTCATTCAGCTAAGTGCAAGCATTTGAATGAGGGGGAAGGATAACATCAAACAACCAAAGCATAAGATGGTAGATGAATGCTCCATTAGGCCCAGCCAAGAAGCCATAGGGAAGTCTCAAGCCAATGATCGAATGAGACTGGTCAAAGAAAGCCAGTGTTTGAAATGGGTGAACCCAAAGCTTGCTCGTGTTTGCAAGCAGTATGCCTGATTAAAAGTTGCCTTATCAAAATCCAGACCTACGAAGGGCCCTGGCATCCTGAACCCTAGAGGCAGGGGTGATGGTGCTGCCACACCTATTTTCTGCCATGTTTTATGCACCATTCAGGGAAAAATGTTAACGAAAGAGCTAACCTCACTCAACTGCACATACTAACAAACATCCACATAGATGCATGAATCTAAGCACTTATGGCTATGAGGGTGAGCTGCCTTCATGACAATACATTCATAATTCATGTAGGGATCCTACACCAATGCAGCCCCCACACCCAGAGAAGATATTAACCTGCACCAGAAAGAAACAGGTCCAGGTGCATGAGCATGTAAGATTGACCTCTGAAGAGTGTCTATTGTTTGGTTTGTGCCTGATTAAGATACATGAAGCATTTTGCAGTCTTCAGTAAACTGGATATGCATCATGATGACACAGTGTTTTAATACTAATTGTTTATGATTTCATTTCCCTTGTGTACTATCTATCCGCCAGATGAGCATTAGAAAAATTCAACGGATGAATAATAAAATCTGACCTAACATCTTGATTTTGAATCACAAAACTAGATTGTGTTTGCTGTGCAAATAACTGGTTTGCATTGAGTATTGCAACTCATAGTTGCCAATGCTAGTAGCCATGCCCACATTGGGAACCCTTGTGAGTCACAAGGGGTCATCAAAGGGGCTTTCCTCTACCCCTGCAACTTGCAAAGGAATTCCCTGGGGTCCCAAAGCATTGAATGGAGACCAAGTCAGATAGTAACCCTTCTCAAATTCTAAGCTGTCAGTTTCTTAAAACTGAAAATCATGATGTACTAAACTTTTGTGGACAGCATCAGTCAGGGTGCAGCCTTCGTAACTCTTGAATATTCTTTTAAAGAGTGGGGTGCATCGCTTAAATAAGGCAAGGCAAATGACGTGAGTTTCTCAAAGTCTTCCACGGCCAAGGTACAAACTCTACAAAGCTTACTGCTTGCTCACCATCCACTTTACAAAAGCTTCTGACAAGAGCCCAAATACTACAATATTGTCATCTAAATGCAAGGAAATAATATAGAATTCATAGTCTCATAATGTCACTTAGGATGCACTGATTATACTACTGAATATCGAGGACAGGAATATTGTGATAAAAGGATATCATGGACAAATTATCCAAGGCCAAAATATCAAAAGGTCAGTGCACATATCGAACATATAGATGTACTAGTCCTAAATCCATACACACATATATATATATTCACTGAAAAAACCGTAGGTTTCAGACATGTTATAGTTACAAATTAGCATTTAAAAAACCTTTGAAATTCACTGAAAGACCATAGGTTTCAGGGACGTTATAGTTACAAATTAGCATTTAAAAACCTTTGAAATTCACTGAAAAAACCATAGGTTTTAGGGACAGTTATAGTTCGTTGGACATTGCACTCGTACAAAATCCGTGAAATTCCCCCGTTATAGTTAGTCCAGCTAACTATAACTTGCGCCCCCGCAATGCACTGCTGATGACGTCACATATTACATCACTCATGACATGGTCAGTGACATCACTGATGACATCACTGATGACATCTCAAATGACATCACTGATGACATCATCCAGTGACTGTGTGTTTCTGTAAAGTTGAAATATTTTTAATATATATAGGAAAAGACGTATTGAAGAATGAGTGGGTGTGTAAGTGTCTGTATGGATGATTTAGTAGGTGCGTGACTGACTCTATAAGTGAGTGATTTAACGTATCTTACTGAATGCATGGGTTAGTGACTAAACTGGGTGAATGTCTGTATCCGTCTGTCTGTTGCTGTGTAAGTGGCTGCATGGGTTTGTGAATAGCTACATGAGTGTCTATATGAGTTATTGATTGGTTGTCTGAGTATCTGTATGGGTGCCTGAGTGTTTGTGTGGGTGGGGTGTGTGCGACTCTGTGCATAGATGTGTGAGTGGGTGATTCACTGGGTGGATGGTTTCAAGAGTGCATCTGTGATAGACTGTATGGGTGGGTAAGTGTGTGTAAGAGTGTGTTAGTGAGTGAATGTATGTCCCAGTGGTACATGTGTGAGTAACTACATATGTGAAAGCCAGTATATATGTGTGTTGGAGTATATAAATAGCTATAAGCGAGAGTGAGTGATTGTGATAGTGGCTGTATGGATGAGTGTGTGCTTGTATCAGTGATTGTATAAGAGCGTAACAATGTGCTAGTATTTGTATGATTAAGTGAGCTGGTGTGTGTATAACTGTATAGGTGAGTAAATGGCAGTGTGTTTAATTATTTGCATGACTGACTAGGTGTGTGAGTACCTCTATGGATGAGTGGCGGTGTTTGAGTGTCTATATAGGAGTAAGAGTGCATATGATAGTCCTGTACTGAGTGACCATAAGTATGAGTGACTGTACGGGTGAGTGAGTGGATGTGTGTGTGTAGACCTAAGAATCAGTGAGTGGGTATGTAGTTATTGGTGTTGGAGTGTCTATAGTTTTGCGAATGGCAGTCTGTAATTTAGATTGGGTGTATCAAAGGTTATATTAGGGTGTGAGGAGCTGCATCAGATTATCACGTGGATGATGTCATCAGTGATGTCATTTGAGATGTCATCAGTGATGTCATCAGTGATGTCACTGACCATGTCATGAGTGATGTAATATGTGACGTCATCAGCAGTGCATTGCGGGGCGCGAGTTATAGTTAGCTGGACTAACTATAACGGGGAATTTCACGGGTTTTGTACGAGTGCAATGTCCAACTAACTATAACTGTCCCTAAAACCTATGGTTTTTTCAGTGAATTTCAAAGGTTTTTTAAATGCTAATTTGTAACTATAACGTCCCTGAAACCTATGGTTTTTTCAGTGAATTTCAAAGGTTTTTAAATGCTAATTTTTAACTATAACATGTCTGAAACCTACGGTTTTTTCAGTGAATTTCAAAGGTTTTGTAAATGACAATTTTTAAATGTATTAATTGTTATATAAATTTTTTTCATACTGATTTACTACATTTTTAGAAACAATTTTTTTACATATTTTATTTTTTAAATTACATTGTAATTACATTATACATTACATTACAAAAAATACTTTCTCAGAATGAATTACTTTAGTTTAAATACTTTGCACATAGGCAATAGACTTTTAAGTACAGTAGTTACAGTTGTTGCAATGGGCAACACATTTTCAAACACAATGCAACATTCAGCTCAATGTGAATTTCTAGTTAAATGCAATTACTTACTTTATGGATTACTTTTCTAACCACAGGACTGGATCCTAGATTCAGTCCTGGGACATCTCCTGTAAACAGTTGAGTAAAAGCGTTTTGGTTACAGTCGTGATTTTTAAGGAATATTATTGTACTTTAAAAGTTGACACTTAGAAACTTTTCTCATAGAATCACCAATGTTATCCTATGGAAGGAAATTCACTTAGAAGGTAAAAACTGTTATCGTTACTTTTTCTTACTCAGTGTTGGATCCTGGATCCAGCACTGGTGCATCTCCTGTAAACAGTTGAAAGAATGCGTTTAAGTCATACAGGCGATCTTTTAGGAATATTTGTAGTTTGTGAAAATCGACACTTTGAAACTTTTCTGCTGAAAACCAGACAATGGATTCCTATGGAAGAAAATATAAGTTACTGGTAAGTACGGTTAAAATTACTTTTCAGGGTCAGTGCTGGGCTAAAAGATGCAGCACTGGGTTCTCTCCTGATAACAGGTGAGTAAATTGGAATTCGTACTTTGGTTGATTTTAGAGGAATATTATAAAGTTCCAAAACTCCACACTTAGAAGAATTTCCAAGTGAAACCAGTCAATGTTAGCCTATGAAGGAAATTCAAGTTACCGGTAAGTACGGTTAAAATTACTTTTCAGGACCAGTACTGGGCTGAAAGATGCAGCACTGAGGTCTCTCCTGATAACAGGTGAGTAAATCAGAATTCGGATTTCGGCTGATTTTAGAGGAATATTTGTATGTTTCAAAAATAAACACTTAGAAACTTTTTCAGCAAAAAGCAGGCAATGATATCCTATGGAAGGAAATTCAAGTTACTGGTAAGTACGGTTAAAATTACTTTTGAGGATCAGTACTGGGCTGAAAGATGCAGCACTGAGGTCTCTCCTGATAACAGGTGAGTAAATCGGAATTCGTATTTCGGCTGATTTTAGAGGAATATTTTAAAGTTCCACAACTCCACACTTAGAAGAATTTCCAAGTGAAACCAGTCAATGTTAGCCTATGGAAGGAAATTCAAGTTACTGGTAAGTACGGTTAAAATTACTTTTCAGGACCAGTACTGGGCTGAAAGATGCAGCACTGAGGTCTCTCCTTATAACAGGTGAGTAAATCGGAATTCGTATTTCGGCTGATTTTAGAGGAATATTTGTATGTTTCAAAAATCAACACTTAGAAACTTTTTCAGCAAAAAGCAGGCAATGATATCCTATGGAAGGAAATTCAAGTTACTGGTAAGTACGGTTAAAATTACTTTTCAGGACCAGTACTGGGCTGAAAGATGCAGCACTGAGGTCTCTCCTTATAACAGGTGAGTAAATCGGAATTCGTATTTCGGCTGATTTTAGAGGAATATTTGTATGTTTCAAAAATCAACACTTAGAAACTTTTTCAGCAAAAAGCAGGCAATGATATCCTATGGAAGGAAATTCAAGTTACTGGTAAGTACGGTTAAAATTACTTTTCAGGACCAGTACTGGGCTGAAAGATGCAGCACTGAGGTCTCTCCTTATAACAGGTGAGTAAATCGGAATTCGTATTTCGGATGATTTTAGAAGAATATTTGCACAATGGTGAAGGGAGGGGGCGGGGCCTGAGGTGACATCTGTGCAAACGCGCCCGTGGCGCGTTTTAAGTTGGGGATTAAGTCCCCTTGAATCCTGAGGGTCCCTAGGGGCCAACTAGCCCACCAGGAACCTCCAATATGCGCCAGGGGCTGCGTTGCAGAGACGTGTAGAGAGGCCACACCCCTTTTACACCTCTCTGCAACGCAGCTCTGTGGCGCTTTCTGGATGTACCTGTTGGGCTAGTTGGCCCCAGGGACCCTCAGGATTGAAGGGATTTAATTCCTCATCTTAAAACACGCCACGGGGCCTGTTTGCACACATGTCACCTGAAGCCCCGCCCTCCCTTCACCACTGTGCAAACGCGCCCGTGGCGCATTTTAAGTTGGGGGATTAAGTCCCTTGAATCCTGAGGGTCCCCGGAGTCCAACTAGCCCACCATATACCTCCAAAAGCGCCACAGAGCTGCGTTGCAGAGAGGTGTATAAGGGGCGTGGCCTCTGTACACCTCTCTGCAAGGCAGCCCCTGGCGCATACTGGAGGTTCCTGGTGGGCTAGTTGGCCCCCAGGGACCCCCAGTATTCAAGGGGAATTCGCTCCCCTGCGCGCTTGCAGAGTGGTGAAGGAAGGGGCGGGGCCTGCGGGCACGATCGTTTTTATTTTATTTTATTTTTTGTCCCTGAAGGGGGCTGTGTAGCCCCCTTCCTTTTTCCTGTTTATGGGCCCTGGGGACCCCATCCCCCAGGGCCTTACCCCTTTTTTTATTAAAAATAAAAAAACGGGAAGGGGGCGCGTGGCCCCCTTTCCTGGGCCTGTATTGGCCCCGGGACCCCATCCCCGGGGCCTGGCCTCTATTTTTATTTTTATTCTTTGGAGGGGGCTGCGTGGCCCCCTCCTCTGGCCATTTAAGGCCCCGGGACCCCATCCTCGGGCCGGCCATACCCTTTTTTTATTTTTTTATTTTTTAAACTTTGGGAGGGGGCCGCGTGGCCCCTCCCGGGCCACTACTTGCCGGGACTCCATCCCCCGGGCTGGCCCTCTCCGTTGGGGACTGTGGGGTCCCCAATCCCCCACAGTCCCGCCGGCTCCCGCGTCCCTTGGGAGCCGGCATTGCTTCAACATGGGGAGCTGCTAAGATGCAGCTCCCCATGTGGAAAGCAATGTGCTTTGGATATTGGAAGAGAGAGCAGGTTTCCTGCTCTCTCTTCCAATATCCAAAGCAGTTTGACTATGGCAGGACGGAGCCGCGAGGCTCCCGTCCCTGCCATAGCAAACTACAGTGTCCCGGGGTAGGCACCCGGGACACTGCAGGAGCCGGCCCTGGGGGTGGTGGTCCCCAGGGCCATCAAGGGCTCCAGGAGGGGCCGCGCGCCCCCTCCCATTCAGGTCACAGCCCCGGGAAGGTGGTGGTCCCTGGGCTCTGGGGTCCGTAACGGACCCCCATATTTAAATGTTTAGTGCCCCGGGAGGTGGCGGTCCCAGGGGCGTGTGGGGGGCTGGAGCCCCCCCACACAGGTTTTTGAATTATAAAAAAAAAACCCCGGGGCTGCGATGTCACTGACCATGTCATGAGTGATGTAATATGTGACGTCATCATCAGTGCATTACGGGGGCGCGAGTTATAGTTAGCTGAACTAACTATAACGGGGGAATTTCACGGGTTTTGTACGAGTGCAATGTCCAACTAACTATAACTGTCCCTAAAACCTATGGTTTTTTCAGTGAATTTGTAAGGTTTTTTAAATGCTAATTTCTAACTATAACGTGCCTGAAACCTATGGTTTTTTCAGTGAATTTCAAAGGTTTTTTAAATGCTAATTCCTAACTATAACATGTCTGAAACCTATGGTTTTTTTCAGTGAATTGCAAAGGTTTTGTAAATGACAATTTTTAAATGTATTAATTGTTATATTTATTTTTTTGATACTGATTTACTACATTTTTTAAACTATTTATTTTTACATATTTTATTTTTTAAATTACATTGTAATTACATTATACATTACATTACAAAATATACTTTCTCAGAATGAATTACTTTAGTTTAAATACTTTGCAAATAGGCAATAGACTTTTAAGTACAGTAGTTACAGTTGTTGCAATGGGCAACACAATTTCAAACACAATGCAACATTGAGCTCAATGTGAATTTCTAGTTAAATGCAATTAGTTACTTTATGGATTACTTTTCTAACCACAGGACTGGATCCTAGATTCAGTCCTGGGACATCTCCTGTAAACAGTTGAGTAAAAGCGTTTTGGTTACAGTAGTGATTTTTAAGGAATATTATTGTATTTTAAAAGTTGACACTTAGAAACTTTTTCACATAGAATCACCAATGTTATCCTATGGGAGGAAATTCACTTAGCAGGTAAGTAGTGTTATCGTTACTCTTTCTTACTCAGTAGTGGATACTGGATCCAGCACTGGTGCATCTCCTGTAAACAGTTGAAAGAATGCGTTTAAGTCATACAGGAGATTTTTAAGGAATATTTGTAGTTTGTGAAAATCGACACTTTGAAACTTTTCTGCTGAAAACCAGACAATGGATTCCAATGGAAGGAAATACAAGTTACTGGTAAGTACGGTTAGAATTACTTTTCAGGGTCAGTGCTGGGCTAAAAGATGCAGCACTGGGTTCTCTCCTGATAACAGGTGAGTAAATCGGAATTCGTAGTTCGGCTGATTTTAGAGGAATATTATAAAGTTCCAAAACTCCACACTTAGAAGAATTTCCAAGTGAAACCAGTCAATGTTAGCCTATGGAAGGAAATTCAAGTTACTGGTAAGTACGGTTAAAATTACTTTTCAGGATCAGTACTGGGCTCAAAGATGCAGCACTGAGGTCTCTCCTGATAACCGGTGAGTAAATCGGAATTCGTAGTTCGGCTGATTTTAGAGGAATATTTGTATGTTTCAAAAATCGACACTTAGAAACTTTTTCAGCAAAAAGCAGGCAATGATATCCTATGGAAGGAAATTCAAGTTACTGGTAAGTACGGTTAAAATTACTTTTCAGGATCAGTACTGGGCTCAAAGATGCAGCACTGAGGTCTCTCCTGATAACAGGTGAGTAAATCGGAATTCGTAGTTCGGCTGATTTTAGAGGAATATTATAAAATTCCAAAACTCCACACTTAGAAGAATTTCCAAGTGAAACCAGTCAATGTTAGCCTATGGAAGGAAATTCAAGTTACTGGTAAGTATGGTTAAAATTACTTTTCAGGATCAGTACTGGGCTCAAAGATGCAGCACTGAGGTCTCTCCTGATAACCGGTGAGTAAATCGGAATTCGTAGTTCGGCTGATTTTAGAGGAATATTTGCACAATGGTGAAGGAAGGGGGTGGGGCCTGAAGTGACATGTCTGCAAACACGCCCTGTGGCGCGTTTTAAGTTGGAGAATTAATTCCTCCTCAATCCCGAGGGTCCCTAGGGGCCAACTGGCCCACCAGATACCTCCAGTATGCGCCAGAGAGCTGCGTTGCAGAGAGGTGTTCAGAGGCCACGCCCCTTTTACAACACTCTGCAACGCAGCTCCGTGGCGCTTACTGGAGGTACCTGGTGGGCTAGTTGGCCCTCAGGGACCCTCAGGATTGAAGAGGATTTAATTCCCCATCTTAAAAACGCGCCACGGGCCTGTTTGCACACATGTCACCTGAAGCCACGCCCCTCCCTTCACCACTGTGCAAACGCGCCCGTGGCACGTTTTAAGTTGGGGATTAAGTCCCCTTGAATACTGAGGGTCCCTGGAGTCCAACTAGCCCACCATGTACCTCCAAAAGCGCCACAGAGCTGCATTGCAGAGAGGTGTAAAGGGGCGTGGCCTCTGTACACCTCTCTGCAACGCAGCCCCTGGCGCATACCGGAGGTTCCTGGTGGGCTAGTTGGCCCCAGGGACCCCCAGTATTCAAGGGGAATTACTTCCCTTCTTAAAACGCACCAGGGGCGCGTTTGCAGACTGCTGCAGGGAGGGCGGGGCCTCCGGCAGATGCCGGTCTTTTTTTTTTTTGCTTTTTCTGCCCAGGGGTCCTTGTGGGACCCCTGAGCAGACCTAGAGGTCAGGGTGTTTCTACCCTGCCCCTTTGTGCGTTTGCGCACTTGTTTCTTGTGTTTTTTTTTTAATCAGCGGGATCCGCGCACCCTAAACGCATACCGCCGATTTAAAAAAAAAAAATGCTTTTTCTGCACAGGGGGTCCTTGTGGGACCCCTGAGCAGACCTAGGGGTCAGGTGTTTCTACCCTGCCCCTTTTTGTGTTTTGCGCACTTGTTTTACTGCTTTCTTGTTCCTCGGTTCTACCGAGGAACAAGATGGCTGCCAACACTTCCTGGTTTGGAGTGTTGACAGCCAATTAGCATGCAGCTCGTGGTCGGGAGGGTGCGCGGATCCACCGCGGCCATAGATATCGAAACTTTTATTTTGGATTTTCTCAGCAACTACTGAACGGATTTACACCATTTTTAAAAGGGTGCTTTCTGAACCAAGCACTACCTTTTTGCCAAATTTGGTGTAATTCCGTTCAGCAGTTTTTGCTGTAGCCTTGCATAAAGTTTCCTATGGGAAATTGATTTTTCACTCTTATTTTTTAATTTTTCCGCAACTCCTGAACGGATTTACACCATTTAAAAAAAGGTCGCTTTCTGAACCAAGCGCTACCTTTTTGCCAAATTTGGTGTAATTCCGTTCAGCAGTTCGGGCTGTAGCCGTGGCTAAAATTTCCTATGGGAATTAACATGGAGAAAACACGCTTTGGGACACCCTTTTTCTCGGCCCCGCTTGATGAATCACCCGAAACTTTCAAGACAGGAGCGGACCGGAGCGCCCCACTAGTTTTGAAAATTTCGCGATGATTCGTCAAACGGCGCCAAAGTTATTGGGAATAGAATGTTACGGATTTCCTATGGATAATAGGTCCTAACTATAACTATCTACTGGCGACCGCCAGTAGATGATATATATATATATATGTTCTCAGCACAATCCTTCTGGTCAGAAGGACAAGCGGATCGCACTCTCGTAGTTTTTGCAATTTTGTTTTATTTTCTTTACATCCTCATTTGCATGGCTATAGCCATGCAAATGAGGATGTAAAGAAAATAAAACAAAAATTGCAAAAACTACGAGAGTGCGATCCGTTTGTCCTTCTGACCAGAAGGATTGTGCTGAGAATATTTAGCAGCGTGGTTCTGCTGCAGGATACCGCACCCAGACTGAGCGCTGCAATAATCGGCGAAAAAGGAACCGTGATGAGATATATATATATATATGTGTGTATGGATTTAGGATGTGCACTGACCTTTTGATATTTTGGTCTTGGATAATTTGTCCATGATATTCTTGTATTATATTATATATTATTATATATATCGTCAAGGTACGTAGAAGTGGAGTTAGCTCTATATCTATACTTGCCTTTCAATGTTTTGGTTTTGATAATTTGCACTTGATATTTCCATACCACAATATTCTATATTTGATATTCTTGGGGCACACCAGAAGCACTAAGGTGATGGAGTTGTGGTTCTGAATAATAAAAATAAGCAAACTTGGACTTGCTTGCCAGAACATGGCCTGTCTAAAAGCTAACTGACAGAATCAGATCACGCGTGCAGTTTTTAATTCTAGATTCCATCATTGTCACATCACAAAACATAGAGAACATACCTCTTTAGAAGTGGTGTCATGTCAGATAAGTATGATCTTGTTTTCAACATTTGTTTATTTAAATATTTGTAAAACGAAACTGATACCTGAAAGGTGACCTGGTGCTGATAACAGCCATTTGCTAAACTGAACAAAGGGAAAGCAACTTTACAGGGTGTTAAGTCAGGTAATAAAGGCTTTCCAGAAGGTCAAATGTTCTTCAATAGAATAGAGCCTAGAGGAGGACCAACATTATTACAAAGACAGAAGACTGGAACAGAAGAGGCTCTGCCACCCTAAATTCCTCTTTTGAACAAATTGAGTGAATTGGCATCATCAGAGCGCAGAAGGCACTTGGGGTGATACAGTTTGAACTTCTGTTGGAGAATGAGGGGTCTGACCTAGTGGATCACCTTTTAAAAATACAAAGGGATTTAAACCGAATCCTTTTAGGCAGAGGTAACCAATGCAGGGAATCCAAGGCATCCAATGCAGAGGAGCATCGTGGAGCAATGCGGGTCTATCCGCAGCAGCTTCAGTTCAATAGAGACATTTAAGGAGATAATCGGGGTGCCCAAAATAATGAATTACCACAATGAAGACTCCCTAGAATGGAAGACTGCATGACTATGGGGGTTGGATGTGACTAGAAAGAAAAGGGAGGCTGTTGCAGAGTATCTTCAACAGAAAAAGCAGGTGGAGGACCTGACTTGAAAGAGATAAGTCCTCATCGAATTAGAACCCAAGATTTCTGTCAGAAGAAAAAGCAGTAGGCGCAACCTTGCTCGTATGCGAGGGGCTTACCTATGGAACAGCATAGAATTTTGGTCTTGTCTCCATTAAATTTTTATGAGTTCCAAACAAGACATGTTGTGGTATTGAACATACAGTTATGAAAGACCTTGGAACAAATTGAAATAGATTGGTCCGCTGAAATGATAAACTGGGTAATGTCAGCATAATTCATTAAGTTTATTTCATTAGTTCGTATCAGCTGCACCAAAGGTTCAAGATAGACATTGAATAACGTCAGACTTACCCTCGCCCACTTTATGGGCTTAATTGACCTCTGAGCAGATAACTTGGTATAACGCAGACTGTCAAATAAATTGTCATGATCCATTGACCACGATTACCTGTATATGCGGGTAATCTGAGGAGATATGCTCCTCCAAACATCATGGGTGCATGGGTCTTTTACAGTAGACTAGGTCAGTGGAATGTGCATGGGCACCCCGTGATGTGAAGCTTTGCATCAACGATGTGCACACTATACAACACATGCAGATGGACTCAAGACAGACTAAAAGTACCAGAGCATCACAGGACTCTTACGAGACTTGCAATGTGGCAACCATCTTTGATTCATGGAGTATAAACTCCTATGGGCTCATTTACAAGTGCTGTGCGCCGGGGCGCTCCGGCGTCGTGCATTGCAGAGCAATATCCACCAGGCCACATACGGCCAACCTGTGTGGCTTTTCATGGCCTCGTAGATATGGTATGAGGCAACTCAGCACAAGTTGCTGTGTTGCCTCATACTGTCATAGAAAGGTGTGCCATGGGTGTCACGGTGGCGTTCTCACATAACACCCATTACACCTGACACATTCCCAGATTTACAACATCCTGTAAACCTGGGAATGCATCAAAAGCCTACGCCTCCCCAGGGGTGGCATAATGGTTGTTTTTGTGAAGGAAGGTGACCCTTCCTGCACAAAAACAACCTGATTTCAATGCAGGCATCTTTGCGCCATGATGCAAGGGTGCCTTAATTGGCGCTAGGGTGTCATTTGTGCACCTGTGCAGTAAAAAAAGGACAGGAATGGACCATATCTCATAGATACGACGCATTCCTGCCCTTTTCTTTTGGTGTAGGGAAGTGCAGCAGCAAGGATTGCTGCGCTGCCCTACACCAAAAATAAGTAAATGAGGCCCTTAGTTACTACAGACCTTACTGCAGGCAGTGTTGCCAGAGTTGGAACTCAGCATGCTACACCTGGAAGTATTCAAAGACCAGTGGTGTGGAGAGAAATATCCTGATTAGTACTTGAGATCAAGAATTTAGACTTTTGATATTTGCACATTATTACTGGTGTCACCTGTACCTGTCTGTCCTCGAATTGCACTCACTATTTGTTGAGAAGAACGAGATATCTTAACTTGTACAGACTTGTTCATATTTTTCTTTTCACTCTGGTATGTTATTAAGGTATTGGCAGTGGTGGGAAAGTGTATGCTTGTTGTCAAGAGGAAAGGGACAATTCTTATGTGCTTGTGGGCACAGCCTTAATTTACATACTTCCATTAATCCCTTATAGTGTTTTTCTTGTTTTTCATCTCTAGGATGTCCTAGAACTTCAGATATCTACAGTGAGTCAGAAATACAGAGATTGTCACAAGATATATCATATGTCATATTAGGAACAGTAAATTTGAACTTCAAGCGTGAAATCCTTAAAGAGATATTTCTTATTTTATATTTTATGCAGTGCTGTTTGAGTCCAGCAGTAAGAACGAACAGAGTACAGCTAGCCAATATCTCTGTTTTTCTCTCTCTTCTCAAACTCCCCTTTCCCTGCGTTCACTCCAGAGCAGCATAGTATCTTTGCATGGTTGTCAGTGGGCTGGGAAGGTACGAGCTTGACATTGCTCCTGTTGGATCCAGATTGCCAGGTTAATGTAAACGTGACAATAATTCAATGCTTTTTCATCGATGGAATGGACTATTGCCATATGATCTACCTCTAATCAAACTACTATGTGTTGAGTACTTTTCCATTATTTAAAAATCTTACTAGGGAGGTTTACCTCCATCATATTCACACACTTTATAGAGTTGTGCCACAGTGAATGATAGAATCAATTTTAGCTCAAAACACCTGATGAAGCAGTATGAATCATGTTTTCTTTCAAACAGTCAAAAAAACTTTAAATGCAATATTTTTAGAAGCGATAAAAAGAATAACTTTGTAATTACATTAAATTAGGGGGGAAGTAAAACCTCTATGTTGCACACTACTTAAGTTGACTAGTAAATACATTATTCATGTTGTTCATCTCCAAACATTGTAGCCAAAAATATGATGAAAAGAAATGGCATATGGGGAAATTATTTTTTTAAATAAAAGTGTGATGCAGTACCATTAGGCACAATTGTGATTGTAGCATACGCACTGGCTCCCCATGGAGAAAAGAGTCACTTTCAAAATCCTCACTCACGCCTACAACAACGGACCCAAATACCTCAACGACAGAATCAACTTCCACGTACCCAAAAGAAATCTCCGATCTTCCAACCTCGCACTGGCCGAAACCCCGTGCATCCACAGAGCCAGAGCAGGCGGAAGATCCTTCTTTCACATTGCAGCCAAGACCTGGAACGAGCTACCGGCAGACATCAGACGCGCCCCCTCCCTGAACACCTTCAGGAAGACCCTCAAGACCTGGCTCTTCGGCTAAACAGATCTGCGGAACCCCCCCCCCCCCTCAGCGCCTTGAGACCCTCACGGGTGAGTAGCGCGCTTACAATTCCCTGATTGATTGACTGATTGACATTAGAGCATTATCTCAAAGGCTGACTCAAGAAGCACAGAGGAACAACTACAAAGGTGAGGAAAACCATCTAAGATGCAGAGTGAAGGAAGATACTCTGTGGGAAAGGAAAGGGGACCAGAAAATAAACAAAAGAGTGGACTGGGAAGGAAAAAAGAAGTGAACAGTGGGGTAAAAGAGGGACTTACTGGGGGGGGGGGTCACCTTTTCTCTTCCTCCTCTCCAGTCAAACAAGCACTGGCAAATACAACCAGTCATGCCTTTGGGACCGATTGGCTTTGCCAATTGTTTTAAACATGTTGTGCATGCTATATGTGGTCAGTTGCATTGGCACACAAGAAAAAAAAAGTAGGGTTAGCGTGAAGCAATGTTGGGGAATTTGGAATCATGGAGAGTGGTAGTTTTGAAGGAACTTGAGGTGGAAAAGAAACAGGGTGGGTGGAAGCAGCACAGGTGGTGCAGGTGGGGGAAGCAATATCTGGGGCATGGGGAGGGAAGCAAATGGAAAGAGAGGAACGTGGAGCAGGGGAAGCAAACGAATGAGAGAGCACAACATAGAGCTGGGGAAGAAGCACAGGGATAAGAGAGCAATGCGTGAGGAGAAGCACACGAGGGTGAGCACATCACAGAGGGTGGTGAGGAGAAGCACATGGACAGAGGTAGACCAACATGAGTGCAGCAGAGGGGAGGAAGTACATGAGGGAGACAGGAGGAAAAAACACTCACTCTCGTAAAGTGCTTAAACAAAAAAAAACGTACTTCCTGGAAATTGAGCAGCGGGAGGACACAAGTAATGCCTTCATCCTCTTGGGGAAGACAAATGTATTAGGAGGAAGTCAAGTCTACACAGGCTAATGAAAGAGTAGCAAACAAATGAGAGTGACAATGAATCCAGTCTATTGGAAGCAATAGGCGGTCACATTATGCTGACAAAATGTGTTTCAACAGAGAGCGCATGCGGTATTTAGCAGGCAAGACATAAAAAAGCGACTCCAAAAAATGTAAATGGGAGAAAAAAGAAGTAGTTAAGTAAAAGTGAATAGTGAAGACGCGGAATAAAGGGGCTGGTGTCACCAATTACAAAAAAAAGTGTAACATTTGAAAAGTAAGTTTGAGGAAATAATTAGAAAGAATAAAAATTAAGCATTGGCAAAACCAATAGGTCTGATACTGGCTGTCGACATTTGCAAATTTTTATTGTGAATCTTTCTATATGAAGACACATGAGTAGCCAGGTAGCAGTTTTGAGGGAGCAGTAAGTCCCTCATCTAAGTAAAACAAACATTGTCTAATGCTGTCACTCACAGTCAGGTCAGCCAAAGCCTGGAGTGGGCTGAACTTGTGCCCCATGCTGTATGCTGTGTTGGGTGGAAGTAAAATGTATATGACACTGAAGCCGAGGAATAGATGAGAAGTGCTGAGTGACGTGAAAGCCCCTGTAAGTATTTAGAATATGTTTCTAAACTAAAATCAATAAACTTTGAAACAAAAATTATTCAAACAAATGAAAATGTCCACAATTTAATTAGTAAAAACACATAGGGGCATATTCTCAAGGACTTATCGCCGATTTATCGGCACTTTAGCGCTGCAAAAATGGTGATAGATTTATCGCCCTATTCTCAAGCTGGTGAAAACTGCCTATATCGCCAGTTTTCCAGCGATAGCTGACGCCAAAAATATCGCCACGGATGAGAGCGACACCTAACGCTAATGATATGCAGAGAAGGCGTTCCCGTGCAAAAACTCACGATAACACCACTTCGCAATATTCACAACGACCAGCCAGATCGGCGATGTGGGCATAAAACATGCGATAAGGCGCGTTAGCAGCAGGGATTTAACACCTGCCTTTTACTGGTGTTAAGCAGGATGACAACCTGCAGCATGAAAGGGAGCCCAGCCCAGAGCCACATCTGAAGACCAACAGATGCCATGGAGCCAATGATCATGCAGCTTGGAGACCCAAGAGAGCCACAACACCCACCGCCACCACCCCGAGGACCACCCCCCCCAGGACTACCACCTAGGCAGCGCAGAAGAAGACAGCTGACCTTCCGAAACGGCATGGTCCCTCAGCCACACAATTGCAGAATGTGGGGAGAGGTGGGAACCAAGTATGTGTGAAGGAGGCAAGTCACCCATGAAAAAGAATGTACACAATGCCAAGTGTGGCGGTGATGTGCTGGACAGACTTCAGTATGCAGAGCACAGACATGTCCATGTGGACATATACTGCTGGTGTTTGTAGTGTTGTGGACAGTGGACGCAACCATGTTACCTCAGGCAGTGGGGAAGACCTCGGTCACGTAGCTATGTCGTCCCCCCCTGTAAGCGTAAGCGGAGTGGGCTGGGCCGGCTTACGCCAGTCCAGCATAGGAGTGTGAATAAATAGGCCGGGGCTCTGGGCGTGGTTCACTTCCAGGATGGCCAACGCGTCTGCCAGGGTGGCGCCCCTCAAACTGCCACGAGTCCGCCACCATGACTGCCAGCCTCCCCAGCCGATCGCTGTCTCCCGCGACACAGGCCCCCCGCGCACCCAGCGGCACAGCACCGCGGAGTTATGTGTGTGCTGACTACTGTCTGCGGCCTACACTGCGGTCAGCAGGGCTCACAAATCAAATCCAATCCTGACTTGCAAGGACACGCCATCATCGCTGGCTGCACACCCGCTGAGCGCTTCAGGTGCCACCAACTCAGTGCACCACAAGTCATCGCCACGTGGCTGTGGGCCCTTTCTGACCGCTGCCTCCGGCCCACACTGCGGTCAGCAGGGCTCACAATTCAAATTGAGTCTTGATTTATTTATGGCGCAGTCCAGTAGGCAACAGACATTGCTTCCAGTGCGGCCCGCCCGGACGACGCATCATCGCAGGCTGCACTCCCGCTGAGCGCTTCAGGTGCCACTAACTCAGTGCACCACAAGTCATGGACCCTTTATGATTGAATCTTGTGTGTGTGACGTCAGATCTGGTGCCCCTACCTCAGTGCACTGCAAGTCATGGACCCTTTATGATTGAATCTTGTGTGTGTGAACCAATGATCACTGTTCTAGTTGTTGCCAGCACCAACCACTCCCTGAGGGCTGGCTTACACTCACCCCACACCCATCCAGCACAGGCGTCACTGGACATGTGACCCTGGTAATAAAATGGGCCGGGCGCACGTGCCCGTAGCCAGTTCCACTATCTATCTAAGTGTGTCCGTGTGGTCATTATGTATGCATGATGGCCCAGGGCCCTACCACATTACATTGTGCTGTGGACAGCGGACGCAACCATGTCACCTCAGGCAGAGGGTAAGATCTTGGACACGTAGCTTTGTCCCCCCCCCCTGTAAGAGTAAGTGGAGTGGGCTGGGCCGGCGTACGCCAGTCCAGCGTAGGGGTGTGAAGAATTTGCCCGGGGCTCTGGGCGTGGTTCAGTGCTGGCCTGGACAAGGAAGTGACTAATGCGTGTGTCTCTGTTGTAGTGTCGGCGCCACCCGGCCCGCAATCGACAATGTTGCAATGTAGCATGCACCCGGAGGGCGGGCTCGCACGAACGGAGAAATGATGGAGCGCAAGACCGCTCGGGGTCTTGGCTCATACATGCCAAGTGTTGTGTGTATCTGTATTGCCGCAGCATGAGCCAAATGCCTAGCCTTAATCGCAGCGCGAGTACAGCCAGGCACGAACTCTACATCTGTGTCCGCCCTATCCTTACCATAGGCCTACACTCACGTGGCCGCCCACCTTCAACGGCCAACATCACAGTGTTGTTGTCAGGCTTGTGGACATGCGCAGCCAGGCATAACAATGGTGTGCCGTAGGAGTGCAAGTGATGCAACCGCGCAGCACACACTAGTAAATGGGTTCGGGGGAGGGAGGAGCAGCTGTGAGGCAACGTAACACACAGTGATGCCGCTCATTTGCCACATGCAAGACATGTCAAGCATGAATCCCAAAGTCGCACACATCCCACCCCACCCCCAACAAGCCACATCACATTTCCTGAATGCAAGCAGATGACAAACTAACATTAGGGATGAAAGCTCCTTTGTCTGAACTATCAGGCGGAAGCACATCTGCACCTCCGACCTCGAATTACATGTGCCCGACACCCCCGGACAGATACTATTGCAGCTGATGATGACTCCCACACTACGCACAGCCCGACGAAAGACCAATGTATACACACCCCACACACAGAAGCCCTTGCTCGAAGTTGTCTTGCATGGAATGGCCTTCACACTCACTCCCACACCATCCCAGGCGTACAACCGTTGCACACTAAAACAACTCATTGATCTGAGCTGTGGCATTTCATCCACAGAACTGGTGCAGGTCAGAACAGTGCCGCTTCAACCAGAGCCACTAACGCAATGGCAGAACATCCCGGACACATGCACAACCCCTGTCACGTTGAACTGTACTGTGCACGTATACTGCATTTACTGGGGGCACTGCCATTGGCAGTGCTGCGGATCAGTTACCGGCTAAGCTTCCGCCTTGCCAACGTCACCTGCGTTCAGCCTGTGTTGCATTGTCGATCGTGCATATTCGAGTGGTCCATGGATGTCTGCCTATCCAACAGGACGGTAGCTGAACTGGATTTTGACATGTGTGTGCACCCCCTGTTGGCCCACGACCAGGAGTGTCCCTGTGATACCCGTATATGGGATGCCTTGATACTTGGCATACATGCTGGCAGCTGGACCTGGGAGATTGCACAACTCCTCGTGTGCAGTGACCACATTGAACTGCTCCCCTATTGGGCTGTAGTGCTAATTGGTGAAAGGGGGTGGACGCAGCACATCTGTCCGGACCTGCTAATGGATCGCCTCGCCGTCCTGTTTGATGAAGTCGACAATGACCTCATGTTGGAAATGATAGCCTACGAAGCTGCAATCGCTTTCATGGATGAGTAACTACGTACCTGCAGCCACAACAGATTTGAACCCATTGCACATGTCCCAACACCTTGTTGCATCTTGGAGATCTGGTCACATATCCCACGACAACAGTGGACATGGCTGCATTCGCCTGGACTCTGAATACATGAGCGGACAACAACTCGGGTTAACACACACCTGTGAAAGGTGAGGCACTCCCCCGGAGTGGACTGCGGCGCTTGGCAACGTTCCAAAATTCTGACTTACTGCTGCATTGGTCTGCATGTTGTGGCACTTATCTTGCCCGTACTGATACGCATATGCTAATAAAGTCTACGCACCTTCACTTGTATTCAACTATGATGAGTGTTGATTTGAATGACAATGTGTGTCTCACTGCCGATCTGGGTCACGGCCATACATGCGCATTGATAGCATTACCCAGGGAGTACCTTTTTGTGGAATCACTGTCCCTTCATTCATCCATACTTTCATACTTGATTGATCATAGCCATGACACATCTATGTGAATTAGAATGTTTTATTCGCATTCAGTGGAGTGTTGAAGCTGGACCAGTACAGGGCCATGCAAACCCCACTTTACATTGTTGCCCCGTGGAGGGCCAGCCAGAGTCCTTTAGGGATTGACAAGTTCATCGGAAGAGGAAGACTTCAGTCTGCAGTGTCATTGCTGTGTCATTGGTAAACAAACAAAATATGGCAGTCCATGTCGAGGTCCAAGGTGCGTGTCGCTGAGTGTATCGGGGGACAGTGGAAGGTGTTATTCCAGGGCATGATGCAGAGGGCAGAACCAAGCTGAAACAGGCCATATGGCGGAGATGAATGCTACCACTTCATTCTTACCACAAAGCCAGATTCATCATCATCTTCGTCCTCTGATGTGTCAGGTGCCTCACATGTGGGTGGTGGTGTTTAGTCTGCATCACTGTGTGCCACTGACACATCAGGGGGCGGAGATGTGGATGGAGTAGTAGCAGCAGCATTCATCCGTGCCAGGCCTTGTGGCGGCAATGCCATGACGAGGATCTGCAGGGCATGGAAGATCACAGCTACATCTCGCTGGTGTGCAGCCGTGGCAAACATTCTTTCCGCCTGCATCCGCTCCAAGCTCTCCATCATTCTCCTTATGTGTCGCAACTCGGGTCACCATTTCCTCCATCTCATCCAGCTCCTGGTGTGTCGCTGGACTCCCACCTCCAGTCTGTATTGCTGCTTTCAGGTTGGCTGCGAGTTTCAGCTTGGTTTTGCGCTTCACATCAGTCCAGCGCTTCTTGCAGTCATCCACTTCCCTTCTCTTCACTCCGACTGCATTCACCTTGGCCAAGATGGACTACCATATAGTATTTTTAGTTGCCAATGACACAGTGGAGGTGATGAACAGTTGGTGGTGATGTTCTATCACCTCCGTAATGAGGATCTGGTTTTCCTGCGTACTGAAAGGCGGGTTCCTCTTCTTCTTCTCCTTGCCCTTCCCTGACCCCGAGGTCCCAGGCTGGTCCTCCATGGGGCTTGTGGGGTTCTGGTTGTCTTCTGTACTTGCTCCGGCTACCTCCATGGTGCTTCGCAGTTGTTTGTGTTTTTTGTTGCCGCTTTTATAGTGGTTTTTCCCACCTGACTTGTGGGACTTGCAGGCCTGGCGCTGCTTATCGCTGGATTTTTTATCGCAGTTGGGCCCATCGCAAGTTTTTTCACGTTAGGCTTTAGATTTTTATCGTCGTCCCGGTAATTTTATCGCGGACATTTGACGCGTTGTCGGGAAACTATCGCATGTTACCGCCGTGTTGAGAATAAGACGTTAACACAGAGTTATTTTCCCGTGATAGACGGCGATGTGAAAAATTGCATTAACCTATTTTGGCAATGATTATCGTATGTTCTTGAGAATATCCCCCATAGATTCCTTCAACTACTACAAAAACATTCATTTATTTCCAGCATGAAAGCATGTCTATTATGACTACCCTTGACATCTCTGTTAAGAATATACATGCATATTACCGGCATTTATTTAAAGCAGTTTACATTCGCACATCATACTCATTACAGAGCATAACACCTTATCACTCTCTGACGTTTTGACACTTTCATTTTCATATATTACATCCATATGACTTCTAGTAAAAAAAAAAAATGAACATCGCAGAACGCTAGTTCGTCCTCTTTGTTTAAAATTCATTGGGCCATATTATCAAGAACGGGCGATAACATATCGCAGCTTTAGCGGCAGGACATTGCCACTAAAGCTGCGATAAGGGGCTTGATAATAAGCCCTATAGAATTCCAATAGAAGCCCAGGTTTGATGTCCTTCACAGCAGAACCTGGGCTTCTATTGGAATTCTATAGGGCATATTATCAAGCCGCTTATCGCCGCTTTAGCGGCAGATTCCTGCCGCTAAAGCGCGATATGTTATCGCCCGTTCTTGATAATATGGCCCTTATGTTTTCTAAGTGTCAGCACGTCAACGTACATCATCTGTTTTTAATTTATATATGCAGAATTTAGGTATTCAAATGGGTAATGTAGCATGCACCTGATTTGTAATGCCCCCGGATCGTCTTTGAGACGAGAGTGAATAGCCCCAATGTAAAAAATTATTAAATTAATAATTACATATGGGAGAATCAATTTCCTGGCATCTTGTTGCATTTCAGCCCCGAATAGATTGGCAAATCTACTTCACATGAATGCACCACTTGTTTCAAAATTTGAGTTAATCCGTTTTAGGTTGAAAGACGATTTCCAAAATCTTTAGCCATTTAATTTTGGAAAATGTCTAATTAATTACATTTCTATATTTCTCGTCCGTAGTAAGCATGCTCATCAGTCAGATTTGTTAAGGCACCCCGTCGGTTGCTGTCAAACAAAGGAGTCTACAAATTGAAATCAGAATGAAAACACAAAGATTCCGGGGCAAACAGACCTTGAAATACACAGCGACCAAATTAATGGCCCCGTCTGTCTGACCACATCTGTGCAAGAGAAGAGGCCATTTTGTGCAAAGCCTAAATGTGTATGGTCGCCTCACGCATCATCAAAACCACATTATGCATATATCCATCTATTACATTGATTACATCCACAGCCTTCTGTCTCCATATAATGGCACCGACTCATCCTGGGTTTATTAAAAGAAGCATACATTTGCAGCTTGCAAGCTGAAGCCTGCCCCCCCACCACCACCCCGGCAGCTGAACGGGATGAATGACATCACAGTTTGCTTCCAATTAACCCAACTATTTGCCAGAGGCGCAAAACAGAAGTTTTCTGAACAAATGTCTGCCTCCTGGTGGCATTCCTCAGCAGGGGTGTGTTGAGCAATAGGTGAGTATTCTGTGTATTTCAGGACTTTACTGCTGCTGAAAACATTAAGATGTCATGGGGGCAGATTTACAATAACTGGCGCATTCCTGCAGATCAGCAGGGAAGCAACAGTTATTTTGCGTGACGTTAGGAACCCCATGCGCCACCATGGATGCGCCGCATTTACAATGCGGCGCACCGTGGCGCAAGGAGAGACAGATGTGTGACGCATCTGTCAGCGTATAGGTAACGCAGTGCTGGAGTCATGTCGCAAGCGCGACGCAACTCCAGCACTGCTCAGGGGCATCCTATACTTGCAATGCTGCGTCATTCCTTACGCATGCTACAAGCAGGCGTAAGGTTTTGACGCAGCATGGACGTAAAAGTGACTCAGTGAAATCTTGTAGATTTCACTGCGTCACTTTTACGGGGCTTCCTTGCGACGGAACGCCCACTCTGCATACATTATACCTGACGCAGGTATAATGTAGCGCAGGGCTTTGCAACGTGGCGCATCTCACTAGATGCGTCACGTTGTAAATCTGTTGCATAGTGGCGCATGGTTTACGACGCTGCTGCGTCACAGAAGTGACGTAAAGGTGTTGTAAAGATGACGCAAGGGGCTTGTAAATCTGCCCCATGGTGTGGGTCGGGAATATCGAAGACAGAATATCGAAGGGTCACATTATTGTACCCAGAATATCACAGGACAAAATATCGAAAGGTAAGTTTGTATAGATTTTCTAGACCCAACTCCTCATTTATGCACCTTGGTGACACATATATCTTCAAAGTAGGTAGAGGTGGATTTACAAATAGTAAATCATACCTTCCTCTGAGCACTTATCTCATCTCGATATTCTGGTCATGATATTGTGACCAGGGGTGGCTCCTCCATTTAAGCAGAGGAGCACCACAAGCCCCAGAGCTGAAAAATAAAATGATGATAAAGTTTATATATTACCATTTTATTTTTCAGCAGCCCGTCCCAAACTAAGGGGCATATGTTCAAGGAAGTGGCGGAGTGAGGTGTTAGCCGTCATGGCTTAATGCCTCACTCCACCACTTCAGAAACGCAAGGCTGCACCATATTTACAACGATATGGTGCAGCCTTGCGTTTCTCCCTGTGCTGGCGCTACACTTAGCAGTGTAGCACCAATGCAGGCACCCTTGCACCACAGTGCAAGGGTGTCTGCGTGCAGGGGAAAGATTGTTTATGTACAGGAAGGTCCCCCTTACTGTACAATAACAATATTTGAATGCCATTTTGTCACTTCTATGTGTGCTGCTTAATGCAGCACACATGGAAGTCACAAAATGGCATTCTTTTTTTAAGATTATGTACGGGAAGGGGGACCTTCCTGTACATAAACAATCCAAGGCATTTTGTTTTTTCCATGTTTACTGCACAAGGCAGCACACATGGAAAAAGCAAAAACGAGGAGAAATAATGCATTTCTCCTCGTTTCACCAACTTAAGACCAGGTTTTCCCTGGTCTTAATTTTGGCGCTGCCTCCTATTTACGCTGCCCTTTTAAATTGGGGGCAGCGTAAATATCAATGGGTGTTGCTGTGGAACGCCCACCGCAACACCCACTGCCCACCCCTTTCACTCTAAGCATAGTGTGAAAGGGGCCTTATTTACAAGGCAGCGTTAAGCCACGTTAAGTGGCTTAACGATGCCTTGTTAATAAGGCAATGCCCCTATCGCCACCACAAAGTCGTAAAAAGTGACGTTGTGGTGGCAATAGGGGCTTGTACATATGCCCCTAAGTGTCAGGACAGGGCATGGCCATTGCTGCCGAGTGGCAGCAGCAGGGAGCTGTGTGCTAAAGTTTAAAGTGCCATGTCTCTTTGGCCGGCCATTTTGCAACGGCTAGCCAGACACGTGCGAGACGACTCAGCTTCTACACCCCCACCCGCCAGCTCCACTCGACCAGCCTCGCCCTCGCCACAGTCCCCCGCATCCGGAAAACGACCGCCGGCGGCAGATCCTTCTCCCACCTCGCCGCCAAGACCTGGAACACCCTCCCCACCAACCTCCGACAGACCCAAGACCTACTGGCCTTCAGAAGACTCCTCAAGACCTGGCTCTTCGATCAGTAGCAGCACCACCCCCCTCTTCCCCCAGCGCCTTGAGACCCTCGCGGGTATGTAGTGCGCTTTATAAGTGACATGATTGATTGATTGATTGATTTTAGACTTCTCTAACCTAGTTGTCTTAGACAGCTGGTTTAGAGAAAGCGCCGGCCTCAAGTGCTCTTGAGAGCACTGAGTGAAGCTGCTTCCTCCAATCCTGGCGCAGCTCTCATGCTGTGAGAGCAATGCCAGGATTGGGTAGTGCAGTTTCCTAGGTCTGGAGCTTCGAGAAGACACGCGACGGAGGAGGACGTCGTGCTGCAAGCCAGGAAGGTAAATCTATTTTCTTTTTGTGCCCACTGCCTCACCACCCTCAGTACATGCCAGCCGCCATGATTGTCACCCTTCTATATTCTGCCTTCAATATTCCCTACCACAATCAAGTATCTGTTCTACTGAGGAAGGGTTTGTGCATGAAGTGGTATCAGAATATGCTTTGATTTAAACCACGATTATCGCCGGTAAGATTAGTAGAGTTTCAAACAGCTGTGTATTACTCAGAAACCTCAATGACATGACAAGCAAATATAAAACTGAACACTCATACTAAAAGGATCCAGAAAAGGAGTGGTATCCTTCTTTGTATTGCTTACCGCTGCTTCATTGCAATAGCTTCGACTTTGTTAATTTGCTGGCTGACGGTGTGATCAGAGTTAAACTGGGCTCCTAGCTTTCTCACTTGGGTGACTGGTGTAGAATGTGATCCTGTGGTGGTCATTTATGTACATGCTTTGGCTATGGTGTAAGTGTGGCTGATTCGAGTGGATTCATCACAGTAGTTTTGGCAAATCATGATGAGCAGACTGTTCATGGTTGTTTGGAGAGTGCGAGGCAATTGGAATAATAGACCCCTAGTGTTACTTTCTTTCCACTCTGGTTCGTATCACTGGTCCCAGTTTGCCCACTCTTCAACGCCTTACCCTACCCTTCCCCACTGTCTCCTCCTTGCTCCTGTCCCACTACACCCTAACTTGCAAATATACTCACTCCTTCAAGATGTGGTACTAGTGTTTACTCGTATGCTATTGCTGGTTGGGCAGTGGCAACCTTGTCTGATTTACTTAAAATAATTGAACTAGCATGGACTTGTGCCAATGAATAGATAATGTCCTACTGCACTGCTTATTTCAAGGGAATGTGTGTATGTGCTTTTTGCACTCCTGAGCACAGCATACTGCATGTCAGCATATAGCCCTAGCCCCACCAGTCAATTCCAGAACAGAGAGGCACAAGGTTGGGCTAATGTAACATTAGCCTTTTTCCCTTGCTTGACTGCAGTTTGGCCTGGAGCTAAGATCCAACCATGGCACACAAGACTGACGCCGAGCATTCTACATCAATACTTATAGGGCACCTCTGGCATAAGCGGGAAATTTGTATGCAGCCACAGCCATCTTGCCATCACTTGTGGACTGGTAACAATCAGCACATGCACTGAGGTCCCAGGACTCTTGCTGATTGCTAACAGACACAGAAGAGCTCATGACGCCAGGACATGAGGAGGATACAGCATGGGCTACTCATGTAATGCTGAGATGCATACTCCAGGAAAGGTAGAAAAACAAAAAAAATGAAGAGTGGAATGCTTCAATTAATCTCAGTCACTGGTAATTACTTGGACCTCATTCCAATCCATTATTTTTTCATGAACGTGGTGAAGAGTGAGGTGGTAGAATCTGGACCAGTGGGCAACGTTAGGGTAGCCAGTCATCATCCCTGCTAGGATAAGTAAATAGTGAACAGGTTAGCAGCTGCAAGAAGGCTATTCCGATGGAAGCTCCCTGGATGAACACACTACTTGAAGGCATTCTGATAAACAGGCTCCTGGTCTCAAAGAAGAATATGCCATTTTCTATAATGTTCATAAGCAACGTCAAACAGCACCCTATTGCTCTGTCTAGCAGAAATTGGCTGAATAAGAATACCCTGGCATGTTGGCTCAGAAAACAGCTAATGTTTACTAGGTACTGAACATCAACTCTAGTCTAATACAGTTTGGTAAGTCCCTGACACCTGAATCAGTGAGAGAAAGGAAACTTTAAAAGCTGAACGTGAGCACAGAACAATTTCTGAACTCTGTGTGATGCCAGAGAGGACTCTCAGGTAGAATGCAAGATATGGCCAAAGTGTGATGCACCTCTCCAAGAACGCCAGCAGATTTGGAAGAAATGGATGTACACATGGAGGTCCTGAATGCAGAAGGTATCATCCAATATTCTTCAAACTCTTATGCTTCATTATTTATTATAGCTTATGATACAATAACAGAATTTCCCATGACTTATCTGGAGCACCCACAATGCTTCATAAGCTTATATTGAATCATGGAGATAATAGTAGGTGACATAGTCTACTGCATGGGTCTCCAATGAGTAGTTCGGAGAGCTTCTAGTAACTCACCAACACCGATCAAATAGCCCTTCAAAGTGAAGTTCAGCACAGTACATCATTCAGATGGTTTAATACACATTAAAGAAGATAGCACTGCTTATCTCAAGACCTTTAGAGTAGAAGCCAGCCATACAAATGAGAGGGTCTTGTGCTAAGACATAAACATAAACTATGTTGGCCTATGGGGCCAGCAGTGTGACCATATGTAAACATGTCTTTGGCACTACTGTATCAGTCACACTATGAGTGTGACTTAGGGGTCAGGAAAGAAGAGTATATTATCATAAAGAGAGAGAAGGAGGAAACAAGGCCCACTGTACTTCTTCTTGACAAACAACTTGACCACAAAAAGGTAAGGTGGACTCCCAATTAGGAATTAAACTTTGTTCCAACCAAATCAGACATCTAGGTGCTTAAAAATGGCAATTCATTATTATTGGAAGAGTGGGATCTAGATCTACTGTAAGATCGTTACATCTATGGAGCGAATATGGCACATTACAACGCAATGTAATACATCGCGTGCCATTACAAGGCTGTCGTTACAACGACCGCGTTGTTAGTACGCGATGTATTACATCGCAAGTCTTTACAACGACTTCCACTAGGGGGCGCGCTGGACTTAGGAATAGTATTATTTACTATTCCTACTCCAGTTTGCGCAACAGTAGGGAAGGTGTTGGAAATTTATTTCCAATACCTCAGCACCCCCTAGTCGGATTCGTTGTAAAGACTTGCGATGTCATTACATCGCGTACTAACAATGCGGTCGTTGTAACGACCGCGTTGTAAAGGTATTGCGGTGTAATGACCGCGTTGTAAAGGTCGTTTCCCCTATTGAGCATCCATAGACTATTCTTCTTTCAAGCATACCTAAGCGACCACCCATTAAAGGAATATCCTTGTTGTTTACCTTAAGGTACTTTCAACTAGATCTGGATCCCTGCAATATCTAGGAATTTCGTTATTTTAAGAACTCCCTCCTTGGAGAGGTCGAGTCCGCCCTGGTAGTACCATCTTACCAGGGTGGGTTTTCGTAGCCAATGATGAAGCATGCATATTTTTATGTGGGTGAGTTCACCATTTAGTTTTATGGTCCAGGAAAGAAGAGTGCCAGCAGCAGACAGAACTAGAGCCAGAGCTGAGCCACCTTAGTGTAGTCCAGTAGGAGGCAGAAAGAAAGTTTATGAGTTTGGTGCATGATCAACCAAGAACTGAGGAGAACGTGGGCTGGATCCAGAGCTATGATCCACTTTCGAGCCTCACTGGCATGCATCTTTGTGTGTGCATGCATGTGTACACACATATATGCATGTATGTTTGGCATTATATTACACCCTAATAAACAGTGCAGCTTCTGGAAGGCTGCCTGATGTCAAGGACCACCAAAAATATATGTCGCTTCCCATCATACTGGGTACATTTCTGGCACAATTGTGTCCGTTCTTGACATAGCCCTGGCATAATAACTGTCATCCTTGACATATCCCAGCTCACCTGGACCGACCACTACAGCGTCCACTTCACCATCTCAGGATCTATCAACACTGGCACCACACCCCCCAGCGTTACACGCTGCAACTGGATAAAAGGTATCAGATGACCATTGGAACTCCCACCTTCCAGATATATCACCCGACCCAGAACAGGTGGTTAAGAACTTCTCCCACTGGATCACGAAATGCGCCGACACAATCGCCCCCGCCCAGCCGGCCAAACCCAAAGTACCAGCCAAAAGAGCCTGCTGGTTCTCTGCGGAGCTGAAATCCTGCAAACACACCTTCAGGCAACTAACAAGTAAGTGGCGTGATAGCAAAAGGACAGAAGACCATACCACCTTCAAAACAGCACTCAACCAGTACCACCGCCACCTGAGAGAAAAAAAGAAGAATGCTCTAGCAGACCACTTAGAAGCCAGAACAAACCACAGCAAGGAGTTCTCCAACTCCACAGCCACCAGAAACAACATCACCCCCTCCCAAGAACTGTGTGACACCCTGGCAGACTTCTTCCATGACAAGATCTCAGCCATCTGTGGGAACTTCAAACCCCAACCCACGTCGACAACAGCATCAACCTACTCACACCCATGAATACAAACCCTGAGCACCTGCTCACCCATTGGGACCCTCTCACAACTCAAGCCACAATGTACATCATGAACTCTGTACACTGAGGAGCACCTACCGACCCATTTCCCCATCACATCTTCAACCTCGGTAGCAAGACAATTGGCGAGGCGCTCAAGAAGGTCATGAACATCTCCATCACCACGGCCTCCTTCCCTGAGGACTGGAAACACACTGAAGAGAGGTCCCTCCCTAAAGAAACCATCCGCTGACCCAACAAATCCGAAGACCTACATGCACATCTTCCTGCTCCCATTTCCTGCAAAGGTTTTCAAAAAGGCAATCAACCAGCAACTCACCAAACACTTGGAACACCACAACCTCCTTGACCCCTCTCATTCCGGATTCCGAGCCAACCACAGCACCAAGACAGCCCTTATTGTAGCCACTGCCGACATGAGGGCCCTCCTAGACCGCAGCGAAACAGCAGCCCTCATCCTCCTGGACCTGTCAGCCACCTTCCACACTGTCTCCCATCACATCTTGATCAACAGAGTCCACCGAATCAGAATTCAGGGAGACGCCCTCAATGGATTGCCTCATACCTCACCGGAAGAACCCAGAGAATCCATCTCTCACCATTCACCTCTGAATCCAAGGAGACCATTTGCGCCATCTCACAAGGATCGTCCCTTAGCCCCACACTCTTCAACACGTACATGAACGTCAACGCCAACACTCTCAGATCACACAGACTCAACATCATCTCCTTTGCCGATGACACCCAGCTCATCCTCTCGATGTCACAAGACCCCTCCACCACCAGAACCAACTTCCACAGATGTATGATGAACATCACCAGCTGGATGAAGGACAACTGTCTCAAGTTCAAATCAGACAAGACGGAAGTCCTCATCTTTGGGAATAGCACTTCACCATGGAATTACACTAGGTGGCCTGCTGAACTTGGCCCTTCCCTCATCCCCCACAAGCAAGTTATCTATGCATAAACAGGTAAACGCAGTCTCGTCCTCCTGCTTCCACACCCTCCACATGCTCCATTAGATATTCAGGTTACTCCCAATCAAGACCAGAAGGACTGTCACTAAAGCCCTCGTCCCAGCAGGCTGGACTACGGTAACACTCTTTATGTAGGAATCACTGCACATCTCCTGAAGAGACTACAGACAATACAAAACACAGCGGCAAGACTCATCCTTGACCTCCCCAGACAGACTCAAATCAACCCGCACCTCATGAAGCAACACTGGCTCCCAGTCTAGAAGAGATGCCAGTTCAAGATGTTGACCCATGCATACAAAGTCCTGCACGACCAAGCACCAGCATACCTCAAAAAACGAATGACCTTCCACCAACCAACCAGATACCTGTGATCCACCTCCCTT
Source organism: Calotriton arnoldi (assembly GCA_963921515.1). Lineage (NCBI taxonomy): Eukaryota > Metazoa > Chordata > Amphibia > Caudata > Salamandridae > Calotriton > Calotriton arnoldi. The sequence continues at coordinate 244,194 of CAWUFW010014415.1, forward strand.
TTCCTCGCAGACACCCCCCCCCCCCAGATCCGCCGATCTAACAGCGGAGGGCGCTCCTTCTCTCACCTGGGGGCCAAATCCTGGAACGACCTTCCCCTGCACCTCAGGAACACCACTTCACTCTAGGAATTCAGAAAAGGACTCAAGACATGGCTGTTCAAATGAACAGAGCACCATGGAGCAGCTAGCAACTCCAGTGTCTTGAGACCCTCACGGATGATTTGCCGTGCTTTATAAATCCTGATTGATTGATTGGTCTAGTTATGCATACTTACAGAAATCACTGGCCTAATTTTGGGCACCCCAAATAAAATTGTAGCCGTCCCTAGCATAACAATGGCCGTGACTGACATTTTGTGAGCATCGTGGCCGTTATGATGTTCAGTCTTGACACCATGGTGCCTCTGATATAATTAACATCCTATTGCCATATTTTAGGCATTGTTTGCATTATGGCGAGCATTTGTGGCATGTGAGCATAAAGTCTGAATATGTGAAGCAGTTTCTCTCCATGTGATGCATTTGAACATGTGATTGTTTGATGTAAATGACAAGCTGATACCACATATTTACTGAAAACAAAAGTTGGTAGTTTGAAGGCAAAATAATGTTTCTTTCAGAAAAAAATTTGGGAGTTTGTTTGCTCAAAATGTAAGAGGTATTTGAATGAAAAATGTTTATTTTTAGAAACTACTATGCTGATAAAGACAAAATGGTTGCATTTCCAAAACATTTTATAAAGCTGATAGGTGGAAGGTAATTCAAGCTGAGCCGGGGAGACTTATTACTGTGGCTATGTCCTTTGTGCCAGAGGGTATATGCTGCTTTGGGTGTTATTTCACTAGTCAAGTGGAGGCATTGAATGTTGATAATGCTTTTCCTGACATTTCTGCTGGTAACCCTGCCTGAAATGTTTGGGAGGTTACTAGTGTATTGTTAACGGATGTGGTCAATATTGTATAGTGATAAAATTAATTAGTACCTCGAGATGATTGTTCTTGAGCATAAGTAGCTCTCATTATAGAAAAGGTTGGAGAACCCTGAACTACTGGATCTCTTGCTGTTCTTCAATGACATCCTTGCACATTGAATATTGTTGAAAGAGCATGAACAGTGATAGTGGTAGATTCTAGGCCATCTGAAGGTGTATGGTTTTAAGATGGCTCTGGACAAGTGCCATTTCTGCCACACCAGCATCAATAGGTCCGACACATTGTTTCAGAGAGTAGAAAACAAGTTGCACCAGCAGAAGTATAGGCTATCTGAGCATGGCCTTGCTGGAATACTGAGAAGGTGCTACAGAGTTTCCTAGGGTTCTGCAACTATTTGTGAAAATGAATCCGTGGACTTAACACCTCCAGCAGACTTGTCACTCAGGGTTATCCGCTCATTAAAGAAACAGAACACTGCTCCTACAGCACAACTCTACCTCAAGTTGCAAATACTTTGAAGAGCAAACCAACACTTAACTACGAACAGACTTTCTTCATCCTAACAGAGAAGGTTGTACAACGTTACAACGCATGATTTTACCATGCATGCCTTTACCATGCATATTTTACATCGCATACATTTACCACGATGGTGGTCAATTGGCGGGCCAATGGACAGAGCTCTAGGAAGTCACATCCACCATCTTGGCTGGCCTGGCTATGCCCCCATATCACAGGTATCTTATTGAGAGTGAATTCAATGTGAGTCTGAGTCTTGTGTCAAATCTGAAAAGAATTGTGTTTTTGGATATTGAACTGTATGTAGCAAAAGACATGTTATTGAGACACATTTTCAGATAGCCCACACCAGTAAATACTATATTACATGAGAACTCAGCACATTCGCATACGTAAAAAGAAAAGATCCCATATGGTGAATTTCTTCATGCTAAAAGGAATTTCAGTTTAAAGACACATTACAAGAAGGAGGAGGTTATTATAGCTGAAAGATTGTTAGAAAGAGGGTATAAATCAGATGCAGTGGAGACTGCCGAGAAAGGAGCTGCTAAAGTATTAAGATTATCACAAAGTATGTAATCAGGTGTACACTAGCTTATCCTTTCAAAGAACAAAAGACTTCAAATGTAGTGAAGATGCTCTGGAAGAAGTGTTTAATTTCCTTTTGCTAGCCAGTATGACATTTGCGGGGACTTTGATAGAAAATTGATCAAACAAATATCATACAACACAGCAATAAAGAAGGTCAGAATATCCAGAATTATCTGTAGGTTGATGTGCAACTAGAAGGGTTAGAAAAGGTGGCCTGCTTTAGTCCATTCCAGAAACCAGAGAGAAGCTTCCATTTATCCTACATCTGTACTAGACATTACACCATTGGCTCTCCTCCACACTACGTGTTTGACAGAAATGGCAGGTTACCTGTGAATCTTTCCTTTGGTCTATGACACAGATTAAGCATGGCATATCTGGCAGAGAGATATGTTCTTATAACAAGCATATCTAAATTGATCCCCTGTTTAATGTGGGAATTCAAAATGATTAATTTAAAATTATATATTTATTTTGAAGAAAAAGTCAAGGTGAATCTATCCTATTGACTTTTGTATTTCACATTGTGGTTGTTATCTAAACATGCAACCTTTGTGCAAGGCTTTCTTTGTAGTTCCTCTCTCCGTTAAATATGCGAACACCTGATTTGCCTTCAGTCAACACAATATACATTTTGCAAAGTTATATTGCTTTATTTTTATTTTAGTAAAACACAAATCATTCTTGTCATAAAAATAAAGGAATCATGTTAGTTTATGCTTAATATCAATGTAAACAAAGAACATAACACTAAATATTACATGAATAGTATACCTGACCCATATTTAGCAATTTCTCCTCCATAAAATTCACAATCATACCCCACTCATACTATGTTAAGCCATTGTAGTTATTTAATCTCACTTCTTTTCTAGCTATCGTCATGCCCCAAGAAGGACATACAATAAAAAAAAAACACTTTCCTAGGAACAGAGAAGTGAGGTAAAGGTCTGCCACTGGCCAATAAGCTTCAGTGATCTAAAAGTAATGGCCCATTCTTGTAGGGATGTCCACGTGCACTAGTGAGGATAGAAGGGTAGAGTGATGCTCTTTGCAGTTGCCCAACAACCAGCTATGTTGAAACGGTTGTATGTGATTTCATAGAAAAATTATTTTATGGAATACCATTATTGAGAAACCATTTCATCTACACTGTTTAATGGAAATTTTCAGAATGAATGCCATTTACCTTTTTGTAGAAACCAATTCATAGAAGGTCTTTTTGGTCAAAATTGGCTTTTGAATGCTTATTTTTTAAGTGTAAATGGAATGGTTGCAGGTCTTACTTTCAGAAACAGTTTTGTCGGGATATTTATTTCAGTGCTTTACTTCAGGGGACATTATTTCATATTTATATATTTTAAATTGTCAACCAATTACTTTGGATGCTTTTTATTCATTGACCCATCACCACCCTTAAACACAATCCATCGCTGACCCCTCACAACCCCTAAACACCATCAATCCCTGCCCCCTAAAACCGCTAGCCACATCTAAACTACACTCATCACTAAAGTCTAAACACCCATCACTGTACCATAAAATCACTCACTGTGATGAACTCCATCCATTATTGAACCCTAAAAACCCCTTTCTACGCCTAAATCCCACCGATGCCATATCCCTTAAAACACCTCAGCAAACCCAACGCCACTCATCCCTGAACCCTAAAAAACCCTCACCGCCCTTAAACATCAGCCATCCATGACCAATAAGAACTCCTCATCACCCTAAGCTACTCGTCCTTGAACTCTAAAAACCCCTTTCTACACCTACATTCCATGCAGCCCTGAATTCTTAAAACCCCTCAGCACCCTCAACTCCACCCCATCCTGAGCCCTAAAAACTGTTCACCACCCTAGCCGCTACCCATAAGTAAGCCTTAAAAACTCCCATCCAGCCCTAAACTCCATCCATCCATGAACCTTAAAACCCCCAACACCATTACACTCCACCCATCACTGAACCCTAAAAACCTCATTTTATGCCCAAACTTCAATTATTCCTGACTGCCTAAAAATCCCTCTTCACCCTAAACATTACCCAAAAACCCACAGTAGTCCTAAACATCACCCAAGTTTAATGTAATTTTGGATTTTTCATTAAAATGATCTTTCCTTTAAAATGTTTCCTTTAATTTTAGATTTTTTTGTATTGCCTAAAATTGTCTTTCCTTAAAATTTGGTTTTGCATGATTTCGTTTCCTCTAATGTGGTTTCTCAGTTTTTGTTTTCCATTAATTCACAGATCACTTTGAAACATCCGCTCTGTTTTACCTTTGCAGCGAAATGTTATAAAATTTTTATGTCTGCAACAATGTCCTCCACCAGTGCTATGTAGAACAATAAAGAGAATGTGTTATTGAGACCCGTAAGGGTGAGTAGCTGCGCTATATAAAAACGGACTTACATTTTTACTTACAGTAAAATGTTGAAAAGAATGTATCCGCTTATTTACTTTCAGGAAAGCAGGTCTACATCTTCAGGAAAGACAGCTTAATGCATGTCTGATGTGGTAAGGGTCAACAATGAGAGCCAATGTAAGCCCAATCTTTATCCATCGTAGTCCATGTCCAATAAACTTCTTTGAAGTTTACAAACATAGGATTCAAACCCCAAGAGGGCATGTGGCCAGGCAGTGGGCTCACAGTGGCCAGGCAGTCTGGGCTGGACTGTTCCTGTTTGAGCATGACCAAGACTGATCGAAATATTGGGCCAGGTGTGTTACGAACTGGTTGCAATATACTGGTCGCAATTTGCTACCAGCATTTTTGTGACCAATTTGGTAAATTGCGAACTGACCTATTTACTAATAGGTCTGTTCACAAATTACAAATTCCTATTGCATCGCAATTCGACCTACCTTATACATATTAATGAGGTAGGTCACAATTTACGACCCACAAGGAATTGCAGCCATCACAGGGAGGGTACCCTGCTGAGATCAGCAGACCGCCAGGTCTGTGATTATTTTTAAATAAAGCAATTTTTTTTAATGCAACCCGTTTTCCTTAAGGGAAAGCTGGATGCATTTAAAAAAATAAATAAAAGTAAAAGTAAATGTTTTTAAGAAAGCACCGCTGCTTACTCTTAAAAAATATTTTTTCAGCATTTACAAAAGAGTCCCTTGGGGAACTCTTCCTATTTGCAAATGGCTTACCACCTTCTTTGAGGTAGTAAAATGTTAACATTTTGTGACCAGAATTCCGTTACAAAACATTAATACATACCACTTCGATTCGGTATTTGGAAGGGACGCCCTAAACACACTATTCTAAATACCGAATAGGTGTCAGGTTGCAAACTCAAATTGTAAATCACCAATTGTGATTTCTACATAATAAAAGTCTTTTTGCGATTGCAATTGGCCCGATTCTGTGAATCAGGCTGCTTGCGATCGCGAAAATGCTTCCTACACCTGGCCCTTAGATATTACCCTGCTTGAAGTGCCATAGTGGGCAAAAAAACTGTTTTTGTTGTCCCTTCTGGGCTGGTAAGATACCTCAACAGTCGGAGCACACCCCCGTAGACATGTAAGTCATAGAATCAAACAATCATCATGAGGGCTAACTGAACCTGTGACCCTTCTGCATTAATGCGTTGACACTATAATGAGGAACGAGTGGAAATCTTGAGGTAAAATATTGAGAGAAATATTGACAACGTTTATTATTTTAACCTTCAATATAAAAACGTGGGCAATTTCTGCCTTCATTTCTAAAGGAAAATTCCCCTACCTAATTACTTCAAAAGAAAATGACAATGTTGTAAAGTGCACCACAAATGCAGAGCAGACACGTAGATTGGAGAGGCTGACAACTGAAAACTTCAAGACAAAACAAAACACAAAAATAAACTGGGACTCGGAGAAGGGCAGGAATGGTGAGTGATTATTTTTTTTTTCAGGAAAACAATGTGAATGGGACGTCCCATAAATAGAAAACCTGCGAAAATATGAATTAAAACAATACTGCTCTAATTACATTAACTATTTGTAACCAAATATTTTCAATTTGATATTTTACACCCAGCACTATTATGTTGAGATTAGGAAAACGTTTTTATTTTAGTGCCAATAAGTAGTCCAGTTTGTGATAAGGTCTGTTTAAGGAGTCATCATTTGACGACACAGATTGTTTAAATGAGTTTCCTTATTTCAGCAGAAATAATGCACACTTCCAGGCTCAGTAATGTGACCGTTGGCACTGATCAGTCTAGCGAGCAAATTCCTAACAATTTAAATGGCCTGGGGTACTAGGGTGATCCCAGCACTCTTAATAGAGCCAGGCACATTGGGTCACATATTCCTAACAGCTTTGTAGCAATAATAATAATTCTGTTTTCTATTTTAAATATAGTTAAAAGTGAAAGAAAAAAAGGAAACATATTGCTGTGCTTCCATAAAGGAGTTGTCTTGTTTCTGAGAAAAGGGTTGCAGTTATGTAAATAACTTATCTTCCAAGAAATATGACAGAATACTCCCTCTAGATGTTTAGCCTGAGTCTGTTATTGCTGTTGTAAAGCGTCCCTGAAAGGAGGGGCTGGTTAAGGGGGAGGAAGGGGAGGGCAAGTCAGTGTTATGAGTCTGCATGTCACTTTGTCTGGCCTTGCTCAGGGCTTTGTTGTTGGAGTTTCTCAAGTAGTGTATTAACAGCATTTGCACTAAATATTGTCATGGCAGTCACTGACAACTTCTTTCTTGGACAGTGCGTAAACGATGGTTATATAACATAAATAAGCATTGATAAAGCCAATAGGTCTAGCCTTGGCTGCCAGCCTTTGGCATTGCCAATGCTTGTTTTGTCATAGATTTTTGCAAACCTATATTGTTGGAGAATCTGCTCGGCCACGTACATAAAAAAACACACTGATTAAAAGGAAACATGTTTTTTTGCCTCAAAAAGCACTAGTTTCACACTTTTGTAGACTAAATGCTAGCTTGGTGTTTTTCTCATATTCACTGTATTTACGAAACCCCAGTTTTGTGATTGTTGTTCACTGTCAAACACAGTGACACTTCTAAGGATAATATTAGTGCTATATAAACATTTAAAATGAATACATCAGTAATGAAATCCTGTTGGAACTCCACAGGAAGAATGGACTGCAGTTGAAGAGAAGGGGAAAAGACAGCTCTAGCCGTATCTGCATGGAAGGAGATAAAACGGTCAAAAGAGGTTGCCCTAAGAACTTCATGACAAGGAAGAATGTTTAGCAGATTATGGTGATTGAAGTGTTTGAAAGCGATGGTGACAGGTAGAGTCTCTGCTCTCACCTTCCCTACTGTCACATCTCTGATGTCACCCTCTCTGCTGTGGTCTATCTGCTGTCACTTTTGCACTTAAGGAAGTACGTAAGCGCTGCTACTGCTCTTCTGATAGTGCAGAAGCCAGCTTGGACAGTGCATAAGAAGGAGTAAGATTTGAAGTTGACTGATCGGGTTTTTCTATATCTTAATCTTCAGGTGTACTAATTAAATAAACACCTCCATTGGTCACATAGACCTTTGTTCGCGAACAAGGAGAAGTTAAAAGGAGCAATCATCTACATCAAAAATCATATAAACGATAAATCATTCAAGACTTGAGTACAGTCAATAAAAAGAATTGGTATAAATTAAAGGGTTTTATTTATCAATTTCGTTACTTATTCAATCAGTATTAGTCTTTTAAGCATCAGAAATTAATATAATTCAGTAATCAATATTTCAATATAAGGAAGAATACTTTGTAAGTATACCAATTAATATTGTAACAATACAGCAAGTGTGTTTCATAACCGGATTTCCCTAATCCAAGTTGTATTAGAGTGGAATAGAATTAAGATGTCAATTCAGAAACCCAATAAAGAGTTCTGATGGGGGAATAAATGCATAAGCATAAAGCCTTTGCAATCCAATTAAAAGACAGGGCAAAGTTCGAAAGTATTCTTAGCTTAGAGATCAGCAGACATCTGATAAAACAGGGAATAGGCTCAAAAGCAATCTCCCATGAAGATATGGTCTCAAGAAACCCAGTCATGGATCTCCATAAAATGCGAGTGTGAGAAGCCCCCCTCTACTCTAGGGCATGCATTAATATAAAAACGCAAATTTTGAAAATGGTAACAAGTATTACATTCTTTGTTCACAACATGCAATAGGATTTCAGTAAAACCTCGGGAGTACGTAAACTCACGCCTTCGCAAAGGGCCACAGACACAAGTCCTTGAAAAGATACAGGTGTTTGGACAAAATTTCAGATACAAAAATACTGTGCTGCAGAAATATTGTGTCAAGAATATCGGGACTTTACATATATCGTGGTAATACTGTAGTTAAAAATATTGTTTTTAGTGTTGTTTATAATACCAATGTTAAAAATGTTGACATATTAAATTTCGTTAGCTAGAAAATTGTTTTCTATCATAAAACAGTATGTTATGTCTTTAAAAAAAGTTTAATCTTTGTGTTTATAATTCATGTTATATTTTTTAGAAGTATTTTCATTTATTGAATTTTTGAAATTTGTACGTTTTTTGTAATTTTATTTTTAAATGGAGTATATTATAATCATACAGAGAGACACAGATACTCGTAAGGCTACGACCCAACATTACCATTCGCCAGAATGGAATACCAAGATTTAAAGCACTGTACAGGGTGTGACTGGGACTAAGCTTTAGAAGACAGACCTGAAAAGGAAAGCTCGCTATATTGGTGTGTAGTCATGACCGGAGGCAAAACCTAGAAAGAGTGCCCGCAATGGATCCCAAATCTTCCTAAGCCTAGTTCCTTGCCTGTCACTATCAATAAGCAGAGTTTCAAGGAGATCCATATTAAAAAATTCAGGCCACTAAAGCATAGGATTAGGAGCTTGGGCAAGTAGCCAATGGCGGGCCAAGATTAATTATACTAATACAAGTGCGAAGACATATATCCCACCTAAATGACTCGGAATTAGTGGCGAATGATCTAAAACAATTAAATTTGGGTCCCAGGCCAAATTAGTGAGACAGAACCAACCGAGTTTCCCAAAAACTGTCTGCCATTAATAAGTAATAGCAGGACAAGCAGCAAAGATGTGGACAGCATCCGCATCATCTGCCGAGCATCGAAAACATTTAGCCTCCTGCCTGATATTCATGATAAATAAACAGTGGGGGGTGTAATAAAAATCATTCATGAATTTAAACTGATGGGTTGTAATGCGTGAGACATTTAAAACACTATGTGCAAACACATTAGTGCGTCTTATATCATCAAGGTTTACTTCTACGCCGAGATGGCAGCTCCACTTATCAGCAGCATGTTAAAATCATTTTTTAGGCCAGACTGATGCCCTTCTTCTGCGGGCCATGCCGCAGATGATATAAGAAGGTATTTGGAGAGCAGTCAAGATCTTTCATCTTCCATCTAAGGATATGCCCGAGCTGAAGATAACGAAAGACTCCAGAGAGGGGAAGAGAGATTTTTTGACTAAGCATTTAATACGAGAGAAGAGTGTCGCCATCATTAAAGTGACCCAACATAGAAAGCCGAGAGGTCTCCCAGCAGCCCATGAAACTTTCATGAACTTGCAGAGGAAAATCAGGGTATAGCCTAAATATGAAGATGAATTAAAAAAAGTAATTCTCTATACTCTCATTTTGTGGAGTGCCCATATGGAATGAAAGACCAGCAGGGTCTCAAATCAGGTCCTTTTGAAATATACAGTACTGATAATACTGCAGTGTGGAACAATATTTGACCTCCAAAGAAGATATTCGGGTAACATGGAACATAACTCCCATAATTCGCAACCCAAGACCTTGATTAGGCTTGTAATTTTTATGTTTAATTGTTTTAATGTATTTTTATTAATTATGGAAAATATATTTTTAGTAACAGAATGTTGGGTCAATGGGGGATAAAAGTGGGGAGATTTTAAAAAAGTATATTGAAATTTTTATTTTGAAGTAAATTTTTATTATATGCAAATTCATTTTTAATGTATTTTATTAAATGCTTAATTTATATTTTATGTGAAATAAGATATATTTTAATACTTTTATAAAAAATCAAACATTACAAAATGTAAACAAATTTAAAAAGTAAATATGTTTATAAAGTGTTATATTTGGATTTATTTAGCTAGTTTAGTTAAAAATATGTTATTTTTTAATGAAATTATTTACAATTAGAAAAAGATATAGATTTTTTTTAATATTTCAAAAAATTATTTTAAAGTTAACATTTAATATAGGATTTATACAATTTACTTAGTAAATGTACTAATTTATTATAATTGTATTTGTACTTTTTAAAGTTTATGAATGGTAGATAATGTTGTTTCCAAAATCGAAAAATTTATTAAATGAAATACAAATATATTTTTTTAATTTTAATGTGTATATAAATGTTAGTAGTTGAAAATAGTGGTTTATGATATTAATATTTTTCAAATGTAAATGCTTACTAAAGTTTGATAATTTGTACTATTAATAGTGTATTGTGCACTTTTTAAATATGATATTCTAAGTAAAAAGTTGTATTTAGAATTGGATAAAAAACATTGCAGTTTTTAGTTTTTTATAGCTTCTTTAAGTCGTTTAAGATTGGAGTGGGAATAGTAAATGTCCCTCCTTTATTGTCCAACACCTTCCCCAAGTTGGATATGATTGGAGTTGGAATAGTAAATGCCACCCTTTAGTGTCCAACACCTTTTATGAGTTGGTTAAGATTGGAGTGCAAATAGTAAGTGTCACACCTTTATTGTCCAACACCTTCCCTAATATGGTTAGATTGAAGTAGGAGTAGTAAATGTCATCCCTTTACTGTCCAACACCTTCCCCAATATGGTTTAGATTGGGAACAGTAAATGTCACCCCTTTAGTATTCACCACCTCCCCCAATCTGGTTAGACTGGAGCGGGAATAGTAAATGTCACCACTTTACTGTCCAACACCTTTTATGAGTTGGTTAAGATTGGAGTGGGAATAGTAAATGTCACCCCTTTAGTGTCCAACACCTTCCCCAATATGGTTAGGCTAGAATGAGAATAGTAAATGTCATCCCTTTACTGTCCAACACCTTCCCCGATATGGTTAGATTGAAGTAGGAGTAGTAAATGTCATCCCTTTAGTGTCCAACACCTTCCCCAATATGGTTAGATTGGAGTGGGAATAGTAAATGTCACCCCTTCAGTGCTAACACCTTCATCAAGTTGGTTTAGCTTGGAGTGGGAATAGTAAATGTCACCCCTTTAGTGTCCAACACTATTTATGAGTTGGTTTAGATTGGAGTGAGAATAGTAAATGTCACCCCTTTAGTGTCCAACATCTTTTATGAGTTGGTTAAGATTGGAGTGGGAATAGTAAATGTCACGTTTTTAGTATCCAACACCTTCCTGAATATGGTTAGGCTGGAGTGGGAATAGTAAATGCCACCCCTTGGCTGTCCACCACCTGCAATGAGTTGGGTTAGATCAGAGTGGGAATAGTAAATGTTTCCCAATTAGTGTCCAACATGTTCCCCAATATGGTTAGGATAGAGTGGGAATAGTAAATGGCCCCCCTTTACTGTCCAACACCTTCCCCAATATGTTTAGATTGGAGTTGCGAATAGTAAATGTCACCCCTTTAGTGTCCAACACCTTTTATGAGTTGGTTTAGATTGGAGTAGGAATAGTAAGTGTCACCCCTTTAGTGTCTAACACCTTCCTCAAATTGGTTTAGATTGGATTGGAAATAGTAAGTGCCACCCCTTTAGTGTCCAACACCTATCCCAATATGGTTAGGATGGATGGGAATAGTAAATGTCACTCCTTTAGTATCCAACACCTTCTCCAATATGGTTAGGCTGGAGTGCGAATGGTAAATGTCACCCCTTTATTGTCCAACACCTTCTATGAGTTATCTTAAATTGGACTGGGGATAGTAAATGTCTCCCCTTTACAGTCCAACATCTTCTCCAATATGGTTAGGCTGGAGTGGGAATAGTAAATGTCACCCCTTCAGTGTCCAACACCTTCATCAAGTTGGCTTAGCTTGGAGTGGGAATAGTAAATGTCGCCTCTTTAGTGGCCTACACCTTTTATGAGTTAGTTTAGATTGGAGTGGGAATAGAAAATGTCACCCCATTACTGTCCAACCCCTTCCCCAATATGGTTAGATTGGAGTGGAAAAGTAAGTGTCACACCTTTAGTGTCCAAAACTTTTCCCAATATGGTTAGGCTGGAGTAGGAATAGTAAATGTAACCCCTTTACTGTCCAATACCTTCCCCAATATGGTTAGGCTGGAGTAAGAGCAGTAAATGTTACCCCTTTAGCATAACACCTTCACCAATTTGGTTTAGATTGGAGTGGGAATAGTAAATGTCACGCATTTAGTGTTCAACACCTTTTATGAGTTTGTTAAGATTGTAGTGGGGATAGTGCCACCCCTTTAGTGTCCAACACTTTGTATGAGTTGGTTTAGAATTGAGTGGGAATAGGAAATGTCACCCGCATAGTGTCCAACACCATCCCCAAATTGATTTAGATTGGAGTTGGGAATAGTAAATGTCACCCCTTTAGTGTCTAACACCTTCATGAAGTTGGTTTAGGTTGGATTGGGAATAGTAGATGCCACCCCTTTAGTGTCCAACACCTTCTATGAGTTGCTTTAGATTGGAGTGGAAATAGTAAATGCCACCCCTTTAGTGTCCAACACCTTCCCCAATATGGTTAGGCTGGAGTGGGAATAGTAAATGTCATTTTTTTAATTTCGAAGGCAATTTGACTGCTGGTGTAATATTCTACGCTTAGGGCCCGATTACGAGTCTGGCGGTCCAAGGACTGCCAGACTCATGGTGGCGCGATTGTGGTGGATCCAGCCGCACCGGCAGTCCGACCGCCCAGTTACGACTTAGGCAGTTTGACCACTCTGAGACCACTGGCTCTGCCAGGGAACTGCAGTTCCCTTGCATTGGAGAAGTGGTCAGAGGCTGCAATATGCTTGGCTGGACAGCCACAGTTCCGCCAAGCAAATTGCGAGTTGCCTCTCCTCCAGGGTTTACATGGATGATCTTCCTCCATGCCATGAGGAGAGGAAACGATCGGCCCGCCAAGCATTTTGCGGGATCTGACCGCCACTCCAATGCCAGGGAATGGTGTTTGCCTGGCGGAGCCGGCGGTTGCAGGGCGGTCCGACTGCACATGTCGTAATCGGGCTGTCGGACCGCCGGTGCAGCAGTGGCTGGATCCGCCACTGCCACGCCACCACAAGTCTGGCAGTCCTCAGACTGCCGGACTCGTAATAGGGCCCTAAGTGTAGATTTTTGTAGGTGTCACCATCTACTCTGATTAAAGTGGTAGTAACAGCCTTGTATGGTTGTGTGGAGGTATATTTTTCAAAATTGTTTGAATCATAGCTTGTTCAATGTCTATGATTATTTTTTGAGGGTAGTAGTTATTTGTTTGTCATATAGCATATATGAAAGAGGTGTTGGTATGTTGATATTCACCATGTATGGTGCATATTTGAATGAATGGTTTAGGACACATTTTAAAGGTTCTGTCCGTCATCCAGGTTTGGCATTGGGTAAGTTTCATTACGTTGTTTGTAGTAGAAAAGATTAGGATTCACTTTTCGTGATTTAGATTGTCAAGTAAAAGGAAGGGTTTCTCATTATTTTCAAATGGTTTGGTATTTGAATGTCCTGCTATCTTCTAGGAGCAGGTAGGGTTTTGCTTGTGGCTCTTTTCGTGCATGCAATTAGACGCTTTAAAGTGGGGGTAGATTGTAGTTGGCCTGTTATGTGTTCAGAGACTTTGGGTAGTATGTTGTCCAGTATTTTGCTTGTGGGATCCTGAGAACTAGTGATTGCCTCTCTTATATGTTGTAAAATTTCTCCAACTTCAATTTTTGTTACATTTGAGGGGTGGTTACGCTCTTTTGCATTAATTACAACATTTTCTTTTGTAGTTGCCCATCTATAACATGAATTAGAGTAATATTTATTACATTTCCAGTTTATAGTATCTATCGAGGCACTTTCTTGTCGGTAGGTGTAGCCCATGTGACTTAGGGCCCGATTACGACGGCGGTCGGACAATCGTCTGACTGCCTTCGCAGCGGGATTGGGACCAACCGACAAGTATTCGGTGGTCCCACCTGCCAAATTATTATGCGACTGCCATGTAGGCGGTTGGAATCATGGCTTTTTCCATTGCGGCTTGTGCTGCTGCCCCAAAAGGGCCGCAGCACAAGCCGCAATGGAAAAATGGATGTCATGCAGCGTGTGCCAGGCCCCATGTGCGGCCTGGCACATGGGGTAAAGATGTTTGGGGGGCACCACAGGTGCCCCCCGGGCTTATTAGCAGAGACCAACGGGAGACGGGAGCCCTGCTAGCGGCCCCCAAACTCCCTTTCCGACTGCCTTTCTATGGCGGTTGGACCACCATGGAAAGGCTGTCAGAAAGGGATATCGTAATCCTTACCGTGGTGCCTGCTCAGGCCGTCGGTCGATCTGACCGACGGCCCAATGGGCTCCTGGAGCAAGTCGGAAGCGTTGGTCGGTTCCCTTCGACCGATGCGGTCCGACCGACTGCATCATAATGCAACGGTCAGACCGCTCTGCTGGATGTCGGTCGGACCGCCACAGACGGCCTGTCAGTAGCAGTCTGACCACCATCCTAATGAGGCCCTTAATAATTGCTTTCCTTTTTGTGAAGAAATACATTTGGCACCTTCTGTCATAGTATCTGTAAGTAGTTTAATATGGAAATATATCATAGTCTAACTTTTGCATGTTACTTATTTATATATTTAAAAATGGAGTTACATTTATTTTACTTACTTGTATGTTTTGTGGAGATGTTTTGCCCTGTTTTGCAGTCTTCCTTTTAAGTTTGCTTTAATGTGGAGCAGGTGTTTGTTTTCTGTTGAAAGAGGAAAACAAATAGAATTAATTAAAATGGTATTGTTATTGCTAGTTTGTTGTGGTTTAGGGAGTTAGGCTTTTTTTTGGTAGCTGTTTGGATAATTTCCTAATTTATAAATTTTGTATACTTACTTTTTACATGCTTTTGCTGCTCAGTTATTGTTGATATTTTCTGGCAATTTGTTGACTTCGAAGTTTTTGTTTCTTTTGGGTAGTCTATGAAAAATGATAAAAGTTACAGAGTGTGTTACTATTTAATTGTTTATTAATATTCTTTTGATTTAGTAACAGTTACTTCATAGTTTAAGTACAAGTATTACCTACTTGAATATTTAGTTGTAGAAATTAATATTTTCTTTTATAGTTGTTTGTTGTGAGAATCCGTCATAGTTTTCTTCTCTTACAGCGTTTGTCGCTTTTGGAGTATTCCTTTGCTTTAATTAGTGTGCTCTTTTATATTGTTTGGTTAACTGTTTGTGCCATTTTACTGGTTAAAGTTGTTTATAGTGTTGATTTATTCGCTGGTTTAGTTTGAATTTTATGTAGCATAATTTAGAGTTGCTTTAAATAAATATAAATTTATTTATTTTTCTTTCTTACAATATATTTTTATTTGTGCATTAATGTTTATATTTAATAATAATGTATTTGTTATATTTATTGTATGTTAATCAGGTGTACGATTCTTTTGGAGTGAATGTTTAATTTTTTGGTTGGTGTAATATATTTTAATTTAATTATAGATGTTAATATTAAGTGCAGGGTTTATTGAAAGTAAATGCTTTATGCTAATATCTGTACTTTGGTGTTTATTTTGTGTATTTATTTGTGATGTTGATGATAATTTGGTAGTTGAGTTTGTGGTAATCGATATTTATGACATGTTATATATTTATTTATAGGTGACAATATTTGTGTTTCTGATATTATTGTTATCGATATTTGTAAAAATCGCTTTTAACAATGATATTAGTGTGCTCGATGTTAGTGTTTAGTTATGGTTATGTATACGGAGGTGATATTTTTGTTCTATATATTACATTTCCAATATTTGTGCTTCTCCATATTTATTGGATCAATGTTAAATGAGTGATCCAAGATACTTTGTCCACATTTTGCAGTTCAGGCAGTTCTTCCCATGAATCATCTTTCCTGTTGTCTCCTATCCTCTTGGTGAGAACCGCTCTATCAGTTGCCTAATACAAAACAAATGCCTATTCACTAACAGAAGGCTTCTGGGAAGTTACAGCATCCTCAGTGAAAAGATAAACATCTCGTGGAAAACAACAACTCTACATGGAAAACATGATTTTCAATGCTGGTGTATTATTTGCGGTTAACATGGCATCGACAGTTAAGCTAACAAGTCAGAACATTATCATTTCTTATGTATGCTTATATTGTCTAAGTATGATTACCTACTACAAATTGCATTCAAATATACATGTTATTTAACCTGATCTTTTACACTTTTCAGTTAAATGAGTTTTTATTTGCATATGCAGAAATTCGCTGTATCAAAGTGATGCTCAACACAGCACCCTGCTGCCCTTTGAGGCTGGGGGGGATATGTACAAGGAAAAGGCGGAGCGTGTCGTTAGCCTCCTTGGCTTAACGACACGCTCCGCCACTTCTGAAACGCAAGGCTGCACCATATTTACAAGAATGTGGTGCAGCTTTGCGTTTCCCCCTGCGATGGCGCTTCCTTGCACCAGAGTGCAAGGGTGTCTGCGTGCAGGGGAGGATTGTTTATGTGTAGGAAGGTGTCCCTTCCTACACATAAACAATCCTAAAATGCAATTCTGTCACTTCCATGTGTGCTGCAGCACACATGAAAGTGACAAAATGGCATTTTTCTTAAAGATTTGTTTATGTACAGGCAGGGACACCTTCCTGAACATAAACAAACCATGGCATTTTGCTTTTTCCATGTGTGCAGCACAAGGCAGCACACATGGAAAAAGCAAAAACGAGGAGAAATAATGCATTTCTCCTCGTTTCGCCAACTTAAGACCAGGGTTTTCCTGGTCTTAATTTTGGCGCTGCCTCCTATGTACACCACCCTTGTACATAGGGGGCAGCGTCAAACACAATGGGTGTTGCGGTGGAACGCCCACCACAACACCTACTGCACGCCCCTTTCACGCTAACCATAGCGTGAAAGGGGGCCTTCTGTACAAGGCAGCGTTAAGCCACATTAAGTGGCTTAATACTGCCTTGTACATAAGGCGCAGCCCCTATCGCCACCACAACGTGGGTAAAAGTGACGTTGTGGTGGCGATAGGGGCTTGTACATATGCCCCTAAGTTTCTACTTTACAACTACTGCCAGCAACGTGAAATGAATTGAAGAAAAGTCTTGGAGTGACAAAAGGGGCAGGATTTGTGGGAATGGGGGTTATATGTTCGGTCATGGTACGTGGAGAGATGGTTTATCAGATTGTCACACATTTGGCCTAATCCTCCAATCTGAGGCTCACTCTTGCTGATTCCAATAATGGTAATAATCTGAGGGTCAGAGGAAAGTGCCTGGCCCAATACTGGAGATTCTCCTCCTCAGTCATTGGGTCCATCGAGTAATCCTAGGAACCAGAGTCCAACCCTGATCTGAAGCCCCCGCTTGGATACACAGTAGGATCATCATTCAACAGGTTTCATACACTTCTTGTACTTGTCTTGCTAACCGATTTTCAGGTGGTGAGATTGAAATTAGGTTTTGACACTGAGCTATGAGAGTGAGACAGAATGTGGTTGATGGGTAGTGCTAACACTGTGTTTCCTGAGGGAGAAAACCCATTGAGCCTGAAGCTACATTTTGAATGCAGGGTTAGAGGGTGAGGGGCATGCCATGGTGACTTGTGGTGACAGAATACATTAGAACAATATCTGGACTTGAAATTGCATTGTGAGAGTACAACATTACATTGCCATCCAGAATAGCTGGCTGTGGCTGTTGGTTGACGACTCCTACCTGTGCGACTCAAGCATTCCCCCCACTGTTAACATTTCCTCAGTAGTGAATCATGCCTGTGGTTGAGGACAGATATGGAGCTGCTTTACTGCTGCCATGAACATTGGCTCTGGAAGAAGGGGTGCTCGGGGTGCTGCAGCACCCCCAAAAATATCAAAGCTTTAGTTTGGAAGGAGAATGAACAATAAAGATACCTTTGAATTTTGTGTTAACTTGTCACATTTTGTGTGAATTAAAAGACAGAGGTCAAGTGTCAAGCTCTGTCTTCTGATCAATTGCTGATTATTCAGAAACTGATGACTACTTTTATTTCCTTGACTGCAAAGTGCAAGAAGTAAAAGAGAAGGCTGTAGGATGTCAGTTTTGTTTTTTGTGACACACAACAAAATAAATACCTGTAAAAGAACTATACACATATTTCAAAATGTATCAGTAATTAGGAAAGAACAAATTAAGGAATTCTTTTTTAATTCTTAAGTGTAATGGAAATAAATATTTTAATAGGATCAGAACAAATCAAGACACTTGACTTGGTGAAGCGAAAAATAATCATTAAAACCGGATTTCCACACATTATCGTTTGTGCGCTATATAATTATACCAGTGAACCACTTATGGAAGATGAGGAGAAGATTCTGAATTCCAGGGGAGCCTGCATGGAATAGTTTGTTATGGGAACAATATATCCTGTAAAGCACAGGATATGCACACTACACCACAAAAGGACTTAGACAAGAAACAGAGCTACCCATGTATTTCCCAGGAGTATGGGTCAGAATTACACATTACAAGGATGTTTCAGTTATAGAAAACATTCATTGTTCAAACTTCTGAACTCATTAGTCATACTCAGAGTCACACCTCCTCCATAGATCAGCATATATCATATTTTCAGACACACATGAATTGCAAAAGGATACTAAGAAGAATATTCTGTATTTAAGGTGAGTTGCATGATGAGAATGAGTGGATGAAAGAGATCAAGACCTAGGGTTTTCATGTCCTTAACCAGTTAATGGAGGTAGAGAGACTCAAGGATTATTCTATACCACTTACACAATACCTATCTGACTTAATAGAAAATGATACAAAAAAGCTTGCAGTGTTGGCTGGAAAGTGATTTGGTAACAAGGTTAACACAGGGCTAGAGCAGAACAGCTCTATACTAAAGGAAGAAAAGAACTCTCAAAAGACTGGTTCCAAAACAGAGGGTAAGGTCCATGGTGGTTCCCAAGGGGCCAACAGAGAACACAGGCAAAAAGGGAATTAGGTTCCAAGTTAGGAACACAAGAAGAAGGGACAATAGGGAGGTTCTTCTACACCTTCTAAGTTTGTCTAAGTTATAGATGTCACAAGTATGGGGCACCGCAAAGACACTTTTAGGTAAAAATATTGTGTTCAGGTGCACCCATTATAGCTAGTGTGTTGAATATGGGTGAGGGGACCTGAGAGGGACCGCACCCTAGTAGCAATGGACATTTGGGGAAAGGATCCAAATGCCACGAAGCACATTCACCCAAACACAATCAGGTTTGTGCAGGAAGCTAGTATCAATGGGATGCACGTTTCTACTCTTCATGATACTGGTGCTAACAGGACTATTGTTGAGAGAAATTATCTCAAACCTGAGGAGATTCTCCCTGATGTCAAAGGAATAGGCTTTGTAACCAGTAGTGCTGATGTAGAACACCCAACTGTCTAAGATAAGGTAGAAATCAATGGCAACTCACCCATGGTTGATTTAAGAGTGAGAGAAAAGCAAGGTGCTAGATGTCTATTGGGCAATGGTCTGTTTGTCCCTGGTTTAGTATGAGAACCACAAGCGTACGTGTCTTGGTCAACTGTGTTGTCCACAGCACAGGCTGCATGCCAGTCTCAGGAAGAGAATGAGGCTATCATGGTTTGCAAGGACCAGAGAAAGGTAGTGAGCGGATCAGAGTGGACTTAGAGAAGGTGCAAGCCATGGTGGCTATAATCCACACTCCAGATGGAGAGGAGGATGAGACACTTAAAGAAGACCTGGTGTTGGAGTCTTGGTCTTTGCCAGAGCTGCTGGGCTTGTCAGTTTCTGAAGGACCTACCTGGGTGGGGTTTTGACAGGCACAAGTTGAGTGCCCTTCACTTGTGGGACTTCAGAAAGAAACCCAAAACCAGGTCAGTAAGGGAGTGGCTGTTGGAGGTAAGACCAAGGCCCCATTAGTGCCAATGACAGTAGTAGGTTTTATATGTAAGCCAGTGCCAAGGACAATGTTAGTCCATTTGACACAACTCTCCCAACCCTCTGCATCAGACAACAAGTATATCTTGTTTTAGTGGACCATGCCACAAGCTATCTAGTGGCGTTACCTCTGAAGAGCATGTTTGCGAAGGTTGTAGCTAGGGCACTCCTATGGGTCTTTTCTAGGGTTGGATTTCTCAAGATAGTGAGTTCTGACCGGGAAACAAACGTTATTGCCTCTTACACTGGGGAGAAGTGGGAACAAGCTTCTCTACAGCATAACATCTGCTGATCAATTGCTCGGTAGGACAGTTTAACAAGATACTTAAGAGCATGATGGGAACTCTGACAGAAAACCTAGTGAAGAGGTGGTATCTTCTGCTGCCATGTCTCTTATTCCCTCACAGGGACATTCCTCAGAAGGGACTGGGATTCGATCCCTTTGAACTTCTGTTGGGGCACCTAGTATGTGGCCCACTCACCTTGATCAGAGGAGGGAGGGAAGGAACTTCCAAGCTGTGATGGGCTATGTGACTGACTTTAAGAAGTTGATGGTGAAGTAAGTGGATCAAACAGTGAAAAACCTTCTGGTAAGTCTAGAACTGATGAAGAAGTGGTGTGACCAGAAAGTGATACTGACTGGGAACCAGGAGGTTTTGATGCTGAAGCCCATTTCTTTTAGATCTTTCAAGGATAAGTGTGTGGGCCACAAACAAATAGTGAAGAAAGTTTCTGAAGTGAACTTCTTGGTGGGCACAGGTGCCCCAAGGGAACCAAAGAGGGTGTGCCACATGAACCGGCTTAAGCCATACCACTGCAGACATTTTGAAGTGAACATACTGGCAATGTCATAGGAGGCTGAGGATCATAATGAACCCCTTCCTGACCTGTTTCACAGTGATGAGGAAGATGTTTCAGTTGAAGGGGTAAAGTTAATGACAAGCTAATCAGGTAACACCAGAGTTAGAGAACCGCTCATAGTTATTTTTGAGAATGTGGAATGTTATGAAGGTAAGAAGGTTTTTTTTATTTTTTTAGAGTTGTATATAGCGCAAACTTAACACAAAGATATCAGGTATCAGAGCGCTTTACATGAGCACCAGTTTCGTTACAGATGGACTCATTAATTTTTGTTAGGCGAGGGGAGATTAAGTGACTTGCCCAGAATCACAGGAAAATGGGCGTCCCTGCCGAGACTCCAATCCGGATCCTCAGCTTTGAGGTCGACCGCTCTAGCCATAAGGCTTGATGTCTACGTCTCTGATGATGAGTGCCTGAAATGGTTCAGTAATGGGAGTTTCCCAGCCCTGTGGTTTAGCGGGGTAGCAGCGTCTGGGAGAGAGGTGCATCTGTGTTAATCGAATCCCTGAAAGAGGAGACTTTGTTCATGAAAATCCATAGCAGGTTATGTGGTGCTTTGAGTTTAAAGAGTGGGCCATGTGTGATGAGCTTAATTTCACCCCTAAGTCTGCAGTGGTGAAAGGAAATGGTGGGCCAAAAACAAAACAAAAGACCTAAATTGTGCATTCTCCAACAAACAACAATCAAAAGGAAAAGAAAATTAAATTTGCATTTTGAGAACCCCAGAAATTTTTATTGGTAATGCTCTCTGGAGCTGGACCCGGAGCTGGATCCAAAAGAACTACATGAGAGACCTAAAGCTATTCATAAAAAAGATCTAAAAATAAGTGTCCCTTATGTATTTTAAAGGCTATATGTATGTATGTGAGTATGTATGTATCTATGGCTGTGAGTAGGGCATTGCACCATCCAAATGCAAGAGTACAAACTGCTAAAAAGCAGTTCTGAAGTTGTTTTCTGGGAGGATGTTGGACAGGGCCCTCTCTGCAGGGTCACCCTCAAGATTTTTGCCTTTACCCTCCACTTTTAGCTGAATTAGTTTTTGCTGGCAATTGGACTCTGTGTACTTTATGACTGCTAACCAGTGCTAAAGTGCTTGTGCTCTCTCCTTAAAACTTGGTAGAATTGGCTTATACCCAATTGGCATATTTAATTCACTTATAAGTCCCTATTAAAATGGCATGTATCCAGGGCCTGTAAATTAATTGCTACTAGTGTACCTGCAGCACTGATTGTGTCACCCACTTAAGTAGCTCCTGTAAACATGTCTCAGAACCTGCCATTGCAGCCTGTGTGTGCAGTTTTTAAACTGCCATTTCGACCTGACATAATAAACCTTTTGACAGCCCAAACCTTCCTTTTTTAATACATATAAGTCACCCATAGAGTAGGCCCTGGACAGTCCAGAGGGCAGAGTGCAGTGTACTTAAAAAGTGGGACACGTGATTTTAAGTTTTAGCTGTCTTGGACGTAAAAGACTCTTAAATTTGTTTTTCACTGCTGCAAGGCATACCTGCCCCATAAACTAACGTTGGATTTACTGTATTAATGTAATAAGCTGTAATTTCCAAATGGAAGCAGGTAACCAGTTCATGTTTGGTGTATTTGGAATTGTAATGAAAATTCCTAACTTATGGTAAAGTTGGATTTTAAATTACAATTTTGAAAATGGCACTTTTAGAAAGTTGTTACAGCAAACAAATGATGGACGGAATGCTGACAATGCAAACATTCTCCCCCAGTCAAAAGATCTGGGTTAAATCCATCGTTCTTTTGCCCACTTCGCCACCCCAGTTTGGACCCAGCCATATACAAATCAGTCTTGACCCTGTGCCCCATGGGAACAGTCCAGACCGAACTGCCAGGCCAGGTCCTCCCTGGACCGGAAACAAGCATCCTGGGTCCGGTTTCAGGGTATGCCACCCTTCTTCAGCCAGGCTAGCTTGAATCCAGTGGCACAGTGAGCAAGGGACCCACGTCTGGGCATACCCATCCCACTTAGGGCGAAAAGTGTTACATCAAACAAATGATGGACGGAATGCTGACAATGCAAACATTCTCCCCCAGTCAAAAGATCTGGGTTAAATCCATCGTTCTTTTGCCCACTACACCACCCCAGTTTGGACCCAGCCATATGCAAATCAGTCTTGACCCTGTGCCCCATGGGAGCAGTCCAGACCGAACTGCCAGGCCAGGTCCTCCCTGGACCGGAAACAAGCATCCTGGGACCGGTTTCAGGGTATGTCACCCTTCTTCAGCCAGGCTAGCTTAAATCCAGTGGCACAGTGAGCAAGGGACCCACGTCTGGGCATACCCATCCCACTTAGGGTGAAAAGTGTTACAGCAAACAAATGATGGATGGAATGCTGACAATGCAAACATTCTCCAAACTGGGGTGGTGTGGTGACCAAAAGAATGATGGATTAAACCCAGATCCTTGTGACTGGGGGTGAATGTTTGCATTGTCCAGCATTCCGTCCTTCAATTGTTTCTTTTGCATATGTCGCCCTAAGTGGGAAGGGTATGTCCAGACGTGGGTCCCGTGCTCACTACACCACTGGATTCATGCTAGCCTGGCTGATGAAGGGTGATGCCCTGAAACCGGTCCCAGGATGCTTGTTTCCGGTCCAGGGAGGACCTGGCTTGGCAGTTCGGGCTGGACTGTTCCCACAAGGAACAGGGTCAAGACTGATTTGCATATGGCTGGGTCCAAACTGGGGTGGTGTGGTGAGCAAAAAATGATGGATTAAACCCAGATCCTTGTGACTGGGGATGAATGTTTGCATTGTCCAGCATTCCGTCCATCAATTGTTTCTTTTGCATATGTCGCCCTAAGTGGGAAGGGTATGCCCAGACGTGGGTCCCGTGCTCACTACACCACTGGATTCAAGCTAGCCTGGCTGATGAAGGGTGATGCCCTGAAACCGGTCCCAGGATGCTTGTTTCCGGTCCAGGGAGGACCTGGCTTGGCAGTTCGGGCTGGACTGTTCCCACAAGGAACAGGGTCAAGACTGATTTGCATATGGCTGGGTCCAAACTGGGGTGGTGTGGTGAGCAAAAGAATGATGGATTAAACCCAGATCCTTGTGACTGGGGGTGAATGTTTGCATTGTCCAGCATTCCGTCCATCAATTGTTTCTTTTGCACTTTTAGAAAGTTGACATTTTTCTGCTTAAGCCATTTAGTGCATATAGCCTCTACCTGGGTCACATTACTGGGTGTAGCTGATAGATGAACTTTGTCTATTTTTCCTAGACAGCTACACACAATAGGGAACTTAGTTGTACCTAGATGGGCCATCACTGACAGGATGGGAGGGAGGAGCTGGGCACAGCCCCACTTACACTTAAATAGGCTATGTCCTGCCTCTACACAAAGGGCTGCATACCCCTTGTAGTTAGTCTGGAGCAAGGACAGGGAAGAGACTTCAAAGGGAAACATGTAAAAGCTTTTCCCCTCTTCAAATGCACAACTGGGTATGAATATTGAAGCTCAGACACCAGCACTTCAGTACACTTTCGTAACCTGTGGAAACCCTGCCAGGAAGAAGGACTACTGTGCTGCTGAAAGGACTGCCACTCTACTGGACTGCTACCTTGCTGGACTACTGCCTTGCTGGACTGCTGTCTTGCTATGCTGACCTGCTGTCTGCTACCTTCCTGCCTGGTTTAGAAAGACTGGATATGCATCTCTGAACCCAGGACCCCAGAGTGACTTGAAGGGCTAGTTAGTTAGCTGGCCTCCTGACCAGATGCCTCAGGGACCTAACAGGCTTCCAACAACCTTGAACCCAGCACCTGGACTCTGCCATCTGACCTCCCAAGTGGTGCCACCCCAGTCCTGTATCCTTGGGTGTGGGCCTGAAGGTGCTCTGCCAAGCCCATCTGTGGTCCCCATTGGAACCAACGCGAAGTGACGTAAAACACAGCAAAGCCTCTCACCACAACTGCCAGCCGCATCAGAATCGATGCCGAGTAACAAAAAGCCCCGCAAAGCCTAGCCGCACAGCTGCCAGCTTATCGGAACCAATGCAAAGTGACACAAAGCCCTTCCAAGTTTTGCCACACAGCTCATCGGAAATTATGCAAGATGACACCAACCCGGCAAAGCCTTGCCGCACAGCTTCCTCGGAACAGATGGCGGGTGATGCGAAGTCTTGCAAAGCAATGCTGTGCAGACTGCGCACCAAGATTAAAGGTACTGTGTTCAGTGGACCTAAGTGGGTCCCTGTAGTCGGCCCACACTCCATCGTGATCAGCCTGAACTTGTGACTTGTCCCAGTTTGACGTGACCAGATAACCACAGTTAGCACATTGTGCTTTTCGGGTGCTATTTTCACTGAAATCTTTATACCTGTTATCTCCATTCTACTGATTGGATTTTTGTCATTTTTTTCTTGTTTTATTTATTAGAAATTACTTATTTTTCTAAACTGGTGTGGGATCTTTTTGTGGTGTATTTTCACTGTGTTACTGTTTGAAGTGTTGCACAAATATTTGACACATTGCCTCTGAGTTAAGCCTGACTGATCTGTACCAAGCACTGAGGGTTGAGCAGAGTTTAATTTAGGGTTTGCTTGTGACTTCACCCTGAGAAGAATTGTTCTTGCTGCTTGACAAGGGCTCACACCCCAGTCAACCAACAACCCAATTTATTACAGAGGAACATTTTCATTTTCTTTCCTAGAGAAAGCTGATACCTGGCCATCTTGCAATATGATTATTAGTGGTGAAGTTGATGTCCAGGGTAACTTAAAGTGACTTGGCATTGGGTGCAAGTTGTTGTCTGAGCTTGGGTTAGGTGCTGGACATCCAGGTCTGGATGAAGTGCAGGCAGCGTGTGAGCCATTGAATGTCTGGAGCGGAGGAGATATTCAAGCAAAATTTTATGTCTTCAGTATATTACAATATTTTTGTTCAGTTATCCATGAGTAGAATCCCAAGTTGCTCAATGTAGAGGTTGAAAATGACGGGGGACAAGAGTTGAAGCTGTGGGACTCCACAGGGGATAGTGATCTTCTGCAACCTGGAGATGGCCTGTGAATGCACTGTAGGACACTGGCTGCGATTTGTAGATAGTTGTCTCCATGCTGCAGAGTGCTCTGATACCTGATTTGTAGTGGTGGCTGAGATGGTTGGCATTGGTGTGATGTTAGATTGTTCATAGAGTGCTTTTTTGACAACCTTCAGCTGAAAGTTAGTATGTATGTATGTATGTATGTATGCGTGTATGTCTATGGTATTTATATAGCATGAACCTAACCAAAGGCAAACTTTAAGTCAGCGATTAATAGAAGTGGAAGCTAAGATGTGGATGATTAATGCACTGTGATGTAGTGTTTTTTGAAGAAGTGAGACTTTAACTCTTTCCTAACCTGGAGCTGAGTAAGGGTGGTCCTTAAAGATGAAGCCATTTTGTTCCAGATCTGCATAGATGGCAAAGGCTTGTTATCTTGTGTTTCATTTTATACTTTTTAGACTGTTGTCTGATGGTGTTCAGGATGCGGGTGTGCCGATAACCACCAGAGATCAATCAATCAATCAATAAATCATATCATTTGTAAAGCGCACTACTCACCCGTGAGGGTCTCAAGGCGCTGGGGTGGGGAATGCTGCTACTGCTCAAAAAGCCAGGTCTTGAGGAGTTTTCTGAAGGTCAGCAGGTCTTGGGTCTGCCGTAGGTGGATGGGGAGGGTGTTCCAGGTCTTGGCGGCGAGGTGGGAGAACGATCTGCCACCGGAGGTCGCTCTTCGGAAGCGGGGGACAGTGGCGAGGGCGAGGTCGGCGGAGCGGAGCTGGCGGGTGGGGGTGTAGAAGCTGAGTCGTCTGTTGAGGTACGTTGGTCCGGTGTTGTGGAGTGCCTTGTGTGCGTGGGTGAGGAGTTTGAAGGTTATCCTCTTGTTGACCGGGAGCCAGTGCAGGTCTCTCAGGTGGGGTGTGATGTGGCTGCGGCGAGGGATGTCGAGGATCAGGCGTGCAGAGGCATTCTGGATGCGTTGGAGCCGTCTCAGGAGTTTGGCCGAGGCTCCTGCATAGAGGGCGTTTCCGTAGTCCAACCTGCTGCTGACGAGGGCCTGGGTGACCGTTCTTCTCGTTTCAGTGGGGATCCACTTGTAGATCCTGCGGAGCATGCGGAGGGTGTTGAAGCAGGCGGAGGAGACGGCGTTGACCTGTTTAGTCATGGAGAGGGTGGAGTCGAGGATGACCCCTAGGTTGCGTGCGTGGTCGGTGGGTGTTGGGGCGGTTCCCAGTGCGGTCGGCCACCAGGAGTCATCCCAGGCCGAAGGGGTGGATCCGAGGATGAGGACCTCCGTCTTGTCCGAGTTCAGCTTCAGTCGGCTGTTCCTCATCCATTCAGCGACGGCCTTCATTCCTTCGTGAAGGTTGGTTTTGGCGGTGTGGGGGTCCTTGGTGAGGAGAGGATCAGCTGGGTGTCATCGGCATAGGAGATGATGTTGAGGTCGTGCCGACGGGCGACGTGGGCGAGCGGTGCCATGTAGATGTTAAACAGAGTTGGGCTGAGGGAAGAGCCCTGGGGTACGCTGCAGATGATCTCAGTGGCTTCGGAGCGGAAGGGGGGAAGGCGTACGCTCTGTGTTCTGCCGGAGAGGAAGGAGGTGGTCCAGTCCAGGGCCTTCTCTTGGATCCCGGCGTTGTGGAGGCGTATTCGTAGTGTGTGGTGGCAGACCGTGTCGAAGGCGGCTGACAGGTCCAGGAGGATGAGGGCCGCCATTTCTCCGTTGTCCAGCAGGGACTTGATGTCATCGGTGGCGGCGATGAGGGCAGTCTCGGTGCTGTGGTTGCTGCGGAACCCGGACTGGGAAGGGTCCAGGATGTAGTTCTCCTCGAGGTAGGGGGTCTGTTGTTTGTTGACGGTCTTCTCGATGACCTTTGCCGGGAACGGGAGCAGGGAGATGGGCCGGACGTTCTTGAGGTCCTTGGGGTCCGCCTTGGGTTTCTTGAGTAAGGCGTTGATCTCGGCATGCTTCCAGCTCTCCGGGAAGGTTGCTGTCTCGAAGGAGGTGTTGATGACTTTCCGGAGATGGGGTGCGATGGCTGTGCTGGCTTTGTTGAAGATGTGGTGTGGGCATGGGTCTGACGGAGATCCGGAGTGGATGGTGTTCATGATCTTGATGGTGTCGTCGTTGATGTTGGTCCAGGAGAGCAGGCGGTTGGTGCGGATGGTGGTCGTGGGGGCGGAGGTCTCAGTGGTTGTCGGGGCGGTCGTGGCGTTGAAGCTGTCGTGGATGTCTGCAATCTTGCGGTGGAAGAAGGTGGCCAGCGAGTCGCACAGGTCTTGCGAGGGTGGGACGTCGTTGGTGTTGGAGCTGGGGTTGGAGAGTTCCTTCATGATGTTGAAGAGCTCTTTGCTGTTGTGCGCGTAGTTGTCTAGGTGGTCTTTGAAGGAGGCCCTTTTGGTGGATCTGATGAGGTGATGGTGTCTGCGGGTGGCGTTCTTGTGGGCTGCGTGGCTGTCCGGTGTTCGTTCACGGAGCCAGATCTTCTCCAGCTTTCGGCAGGTTTGCTTGGAGGCCCGGAGGTCTTCAGTGAACCAGCTGGCTTTCTTGTTGGTGTGACTGTTGGAGGGTTTCTTGATCGGGGCGAGGGTGTTGGCGCAGTCGTTGATCCACTGTCTGAGGTTGCGGGCGGCGGTGTCGGAGTCGGTGGGGTCGGCGGGTGGGCTCTGGGCGAGGGTGGTGGTTAGCTGGTCTTCGGTGACTTTGCTCCAGCAGCGGCGGGGCATCTGTTGGGTGCAGTGGTGCGTGGTGGGTTTCTTGAAGGTGAAGTGGATGCAGCGATGGTCGGTCCAGTGGAGTTCGGTGGTGTGGTTGAAGGAGACGTGGGGGCTTGCGGAGAAGATGGGGTCAAGCGTGTGACCGGCGGAGTGGGTGGGTGTTGTGACGAGCTGTCTGAGTCCGAGGTTGGCTAGGTTGTCGATCAGGGTGGTGGAGTTGGTGTCGTTGTTGTTCTCGAGGTGGAAGTTCAGGTCCCCTGGTGAGCTTGTCTGCAAGAAAAGGGGTGGTGCTATTTTGATTGCTTTGGAAATGATGCAATTGGTTTTGAAGATGGTGTGGGCTGGTTAGATGATTGATTGACCAGCTATTGGCAAGGTCATCAGGTTCAAGCGTGGGTTTCTTCAGGGATGGGAGGATCTAGAGGTTCTTGAGAGGTGAGCTTCTGGTAATATACATTAAGTGAGTAAGGCACTGACTATAGCACTGACTGAGATATCTTAAGGGAGTGTGTTCAAAGAGGGATTTGATAAATAACAAGAGTATTATATCATTTGGACTTGGGCCCCCTTAGAACGCAACTCATTCATTTTGGATCCCAGCTCCCACTGTCGCTGAGAGGTTCTTTTACCCAGGTCCGAACGTATTTGATACGTGACATCCCCGTGCTTTATCTCTCGCTCCTTTAATGCTCGCCCCAACACCAACTCCTTGATTGAAAAAGTTAAGAAGTTAACTACGATTCTTCTTGGGGCCTTTCTCCCCGGGTGCAATCTATAGGGGTCTCTATGAACCCTTTGGAGTTCTTTATCCCAGGCAATATCATTCCTATCCTGAAGCAAATCTCCCAGGAGTTTACATACGAAGCCCTTAATGTCCGAACCTTCTGCATTTTCATGCACTCCCAAAATGCGAACGTTGTTTCGTCTAGCATGGAGCTCCAGCCTTTCCAGATCTTCTTGTAAGGACCTATTTTCTTCTCTAAGGCTCGCTATTTCTTTAGAGTTCCCTGCTACGGCCTCGCCCAGCCCCTTCACGTCCTCCTCCAATGCTGTCGTACGCAACGCAATCCCGTCCACCTTTTGCTCAAGAATCCCACATTTGTCCTGTATAGCCTTCTGATTTTGTTCGGAGGTTTCAAACCTAGACATCATATCCTGTCTTAAACTCAGTAGGAGATCTGTCACATAAGTTGTCAAGGGGGCCCCTCCCAGGACACCATGCTCCATCCTCACCCCTTCTTCATTGGATTCTGGGGTCCCTCCCTGTTAAAACCCTCCTCTGACACAAGTTGTGGCATCGGCGTTGGCGTAGGGATAAATTTAGGTCCAGGTTTAGGCATAGGCTTAGGCATAGGAGTAGACGTGGGAAGAATATGTGTAAGAGTACTCAGAGCCTCTGGGGTACCAGATATAATTTCTTCTACGCTCTCTGCCCCAATCCCCATAAGAGGAGAGAACCGATTCTCCAGACTCAGTGACTCGCTCAAATCTTTCTGCCCTGTCTGTGTAACTGGAGCTCCTGCCCCCTTCCCTATATCCCTGAGAGACTTCTCAGTCCTTACTGAGCCTGCCACTTGCTCCATAATTTTAAAATATGACCTGAGCGAGGGTGGTGGTTTAGAGAATAAAGCTGCTGCTTCTTTTTTACACTTTCTCACTCTTCCTCCCTTTGAAGGTTTCTTGACCGGAGTTATAGCTTGGGGAGTACCAACTTGTTTCACAATGGGACTCCTCCTTTCCGGGACAGAACGCAAAAGATATCTACTCCTTCCAGTTGAAATAAACTGTGTACGAACCTCTTCCAGGGCTTCAGAATTCTCACGGCCTCTGAATGTGTTTGGCCCCTCTGATGCGGGCAGCTCCTGCCCCCGAACTCGTTCCGCCTCAGATCCCCCTGTTCCTTTCTCTCCCTCTGATCTCCCAGTGCTCAAAACATTCAGAGGTAGATCCCTTGATGCAGGGTCCTTCTCCTTCTCCATCCACTCCTGGATTTCAATAAACTTTAGAATCTGCTCGTATGATGTTATTAAAGGGAGAGAGACTCCCCTAATCCAGCTTCTTTCAACATCCTTTTCAGCCTCCTGTAGTTGCCAAATACGATCACAAACAATGGAGACACAAGCCTTCCGCCCCTCTATATATGCAATGTACCCTTGTTATTGCCTTCCGAGCAGACCTCATAAAGGCCCCTGCCCGAACCCAGCCTCCTTGGGTGGCGGAGTCACGTCCTGCTAAAATCGAACCAATATTGGGGCTCATATGTAAAAAGGGCCCACGATTGTGCCGAAAGTCCGAGAAATAAGCCCACAGGAACCACGAACTCAAGACGCACAAGATTCTCCCCGCCGCGATCCTAACAAAGCAACTACCCGGACCGGCATCCCCGAGGGGGGTGGAGTTGCGTCCTGAAGTCCGGCACAGCCAAGTGCTGAGGCTTACGGTGAACAAACACAATGGGCACAAAAAAGCACTCAGTCCAAAAAGTCCCGGGCAGAGAGACCCATTAAACCCGCCACCTTGCCTTACTTAATCACAGCAAGTATCCGCAGTAGCTCACTCCCCTGCCGCACAGCGTTCCTCCCGACCGGCGCTAGCCAGCCGCCGCCATGTTCCCCAACCACGTGACCACCTGACTGAGATATCTTAAGGGAGTGTGTTCAAAGAGGGATTTGATAAATAACAAGAGTATTATATCATCTTCTTGGGAAATGGCTTTGACTGAGTAATGTGTGAGAAAAAGGCTAAAGTACCACAGAGGGGTGGGTGTCAGAGCAGAGGCAGACTTGGTGCTGGCAATGTTTTACCAGATTTCATGTATTATTTCTTTGAATAGGACGTTGATGCCATTAGGCTTGTCTAAGGACTGAAGACTGGGAGGGTCAAGTAGGGTATTGATGCAGTAGTAGATGCCTTTAGGTGCATTCTGCTTCTGTTGTCTGTGTACTGAGCAGAGGAACATCAATAGTGTGAGGTTGTCAGGTGTTCTGATTTTCTCCCATTTTCTTTCCTATCTGGAGATAGAGTTTTTGTTGTAAGTGAAGTCTTTGAAGTACCAAGGTTCTACAGAGTTCAGCGTGCACTTACATGTTTTAGTTGGAGTGTGTGAGTTCACATGATTTTCAAAACTGCCTTTAAGTAGTTGAGAATGGTATACTGTCAAATGTGGATGTGGCAGGGTAAGGTAAATTCAAGTCTTGAGGTCTTGATGGATAAATCTTAGAAGAATCTGAAGTCTTTGTATTTTCTTTTGAGTTAACCTTGGTGTGATGGTTGGTTTCTCAGCAGATTGATGGGTAATGAAAAGGCAAGGGCTATTTCAAGGATATGAGTGGTTTGTATAGGATGGTTGGTGATGTTAAGAAGATGAAATCAAGAAATTGGCTTTTGGAGTGTGCTGGTTGGGTAACATGCTGCTCCACATTGAGTGCATCAGTGAAGTGGAGGAAGGTGTCTCTTGCTGTTTTCATACTTGAGTTGTCTGGAAGTTTGAAGTCTCTGGGGAGGTGCTGTAGGTGTTTTGGATGGATGAGATGATGAGGAGACCTGAGAGTTCATCAAGGATGTATTCTGTTCAAAGTCTTGCTCTATTCAATAGGCCTCTAAATGAGGTGGACGGTGGCAGTCTGAGAGTGGAAAGAGACATGTGTGAAACTCCATGTTGTTCAGTGCTATTTGCTTTTATAATGTTCAGGACAAGGAGGCCCTGTGAATGTCAGTGAGCATTTCTCCCTTCTTATGGGTGGTGTCTGGATATTGAATACTCTAGCCTGTATTAACAAAATGATCCGTTGTGGGAGAGCCATGTTTCTCTGTTACAGAGTTTGTCAGTTCTGACAGGTGATGAGGTCTGCCGTATTTAGAATGTAGAGCACATCAGAACATGCATTAATGAACATATGTGTGATTGTATGCTTGGAATTTTAAGAGTGTGAGTTAGGTAGTGTATGCGTATGAGTCTGGATCTATGTATTGTGAGGATGTGGTAGTCTATGTAGTCAGGTTTTGTGTTTGATTGTGGAGCTGGGCAGTGGGGGTAGCTAGACTAGGCACATGATGATACCTTGGCTGGTAGGTGCTTATTGAGGTTGTATTGGAGTAAGCGTTCTGGTCCAAGGTCCTACCGGGCCCTTACAGTCTCAAATAGACAATGCTCTATCTGTATTTGTCCTTAGATAGTGCCCTGACAACGGGATGCCTGTATATTGCTGTGCCCTGAGGAGTTGACTGGAGTAGGTAAGGAGACAAAATCTTTCAGGTGGGAAATGCAGTAATGTCACTTCCTCTTGATATGTGTTAAACCTGTCAGCCTTAGGGTGGTTTTCTCCTAAATGTTTTGTCTGAACCCTCCTGTTTTTCTGATTTTGTTTTTGCTGGCCTTAGGACTCTCTACACTTTACCACTGCTAACCAGTGATAAAGTGTATGTGGTCACTCCATAAAACGTTAAAATTGCATTACACCTGATCAGCATATTTAATTTACTTATAAGTCTCTAGTAAAGTAGTGAAACATATACCCAGGGACTATAAATTAAATTCTACTAGTTATGTTATGTTATCGCAGATTTATAAAGCGCTCGGATACTCAAGAGTGTCCCGGCGCTAGAGCCAGTAGGAGTGAGACAAAGGGTGATCGTAGAGCAGAAGATTAATTAAAAAGCACGGTTTTTAGCTGCTTCTTAAAGAGCCTGAGGTCTTGAATTTTTCGCAACTCATGAGAGAGAGTGTTCCAAGCCTTAGCCGCCCTAAAAGAGAGGGATCTTCCCCCTGTTCTGGCTAGTCGGTAACGTGGAATAGTGGCTAGGCACTGTGTTGTAGACCGGAGCTGTCTGGAAGGCGCATAGAAATTAAAGCGTCTCCTTAGATAGGGGGGCCCCAAATTGTATAGAGCACCATGAGCAAGGGTGAGGGCTTTAAACAGAACGCGACTTCCCACCGGTAGCCAGTGTAGATCTCGGAGGTGTTGCCTGGCACTGGTCTTGCAAGAAAGACCCAGAAGCACTCTCACTGCTGCATTCTGGATAGACTGCAGTTTTTGCAGCTGATAGGCAGGAAGGCCAATGTATAAAGCATTAGCATAATCGATGCGTGACAGGATGAGAGCGCGTGTCACCATTTCCTTTGCTGGTTTGGGCAACAGTGGAAGAAATTTCCTAAGCATTATGAGTGTGCCGAAGCACACTCCAGCCACTTTTTTTATCTGAGGAGCGAAGCTGAGGTCCTCACTAAACCAAACCCCCAGATTCTTTACTGGGATCCCCGAAATATTAGGCAAGGGGTAGCCTGTTGGCCAGAGGTCCTCCCTAAAATGCGGCGGGAAGGACCCGTAAAGGAGGACCTCCGACTTCTCCTCATTACATTTAAGTTGGGCCCTTGCAAGCCA
Source organism: Calotriton arnoldi (assembly GCA_963921515.1). Lineage (NCBI taxonomy): Eukaryota > Metazoa > Chordata > Amphibia > Caudata > Salamandridae > Calotriton > Calotriton arnoldi. The sequence continues at coordinate 278,280 of CAWUFW010014415.1, forward strand.
TTTGAAAACAGCTGCTAGACACTTTTTGGCTGCATCGGGAGACAGATCATTTTTCCCCAAGTAAAGAGGAGCTGGGTATCATCGGCGTAAGCGATGATCTTAGCGCCCAGCTCCTCTGCCAGGTAAATTAGTGGCGTAACGTAAACGTTGAATAGGAGGGGGCTCAGGGTAGAGCCCTGAGGCACACCCGTAGTCACCTTTCTTGGGACCGAGGAAAACGGAGGCAGCCAAACCTGCTGTGTCCTATTTTCTAGGAAGGATGCGATCCAGTCCCAGGCCATGCCCGAGATTCCAATACTGGAGAGACGAGCCAGTAGCTGATGATGGGGCACCGTGTCGAAGGCGGCAGAGAGGTCCAATAGAATCAGGGCCGCTCTGGCCCCTGAATCAAGGCAGTCTCTAATGTAGCCTCCGACATCTCAACCAGGGCCGTCTCCGTACTGTAGGATGCCCTGAAGCCCGACTGGGCGGGGTGGAGGGCGCCCGAAGTCTCGACAAACTGAGAGAGTTGTTTATGTACCGCCTTTTCACACACCTTCGCCACAGCCGGGAGAAGAGAGATAGGTCGGTAATTAGCTAAAATAGCAGGATTCAATGTGGGTTTTTTAAGCAGGGGGAGAAGTTTCACTTGTTTCCACTCCAGTGGCACCAAAGCCGTTTGAAGCGAAAGATTGATGATGTTGTTAACCTCCGGGTTAACAACCTCCGCCACCGCTGCTAGCTGTCTGGCCAGACAGGGTCCGCTGGGGATCCAGATTTGAGAGATTTAAGAATGGCCAGAGAGTCCGACAAGGAGATGGGTAAGAACGCTGCCAGGGAGGTTTGGGCTGGGCCAAAATCCCAGCAGGTCAGGGAAAGGGGAACCATCAGCCCTTGGGAGGTGGGCCCGAAGCTGTTCTGAATGGCTTGAATCTTGTCAATAAAAAAGTCAGACAACTTCTCACACCAAGAGTCAGAGGCAGGGGAGCTAATGTTCGCCGCACGCGGCTTCAGGAAACTCTGAATGATAGCAAAGATTTATTTTGAGTTGTTTTTGGACTGAGCAATGCGTTCCGCGTATAAACTGCCTTTGGATTTTTTAATAGCGGCATAATACTCTTTCTGAGATTTCCTCAAGGCTATTTTTGCCATTGGGCAGTAGGCTTGTCTCCAACTGCGCTCCAACTTTTTACAAGTATGTTTTAGCTCTCTAAGCTAGTGGGCCTGCAGCATGTGTTGTGCCACCCACTTAAGTAGCCCTTTAAAACATGTCAGAGGTATGTCATTGCAGCCTACATGCAGTTTTAAACTGACAATTTGACTTGGCAAAAACCCCTTGCCAAGCTTTAAATTCCCCTTTTTATTATATTTGTCTCCCCTAAGGTACGCCTTAGACAGTCCATAGGGCAGAGTAAATTTTAATCACAAGGTTGGGCATGTACACATTTGTTTTTCACTACTTGGAGGCTCACCTCTCCTATAGGATAACATTGGGTGCCTTATTACATTTAATAAGTGCTAACTGTTGATTAAGAACAGGTAGGAAATCCATGTTTGGTGTCTGAGAACTTGTAATTTAAATTCCTCTTTAATGGTAAAGTCGGATTTTAAGTTACTATTTTGAAAATGTCACTTTTATAATGTCATTTTCTTCCCCTATTTGATGCCTGCAGTCTGTTCCTGGGTCACATGACTGGGTGTAGTTGGCAGTTGGACTCTGTGTATTCCTCACAGACAGCCATGCAATAGACGAATTTGGTGTGCCTGGATGGGCCATCACTGTCAGGATGGGGGACGGAGCTGGGAACAGCTTTACTTGCAAATCAATAGGCTGTGCCCTACCTTCATACAAAGAACTTCACACTAGTCCATTGTGCCGGCAGGCAGGCTGGAGCCAGGATTAGAAAGGAGAGGAAATTCCAAGCACTTCAAAGGGAATTTCTAGAAACCTCTCCCAACTTCAAAGAAGGCACCAGGTATAAAAGTTGGACCCTTAAACCCACTCTTCAGTTCACTCTATGGACCTGCAGAAGAACACACAGTGGACTGCCAGCTGCTGTGGCTCACTGTGTTCTTCAGAAGACTACTTTGCTGCACCTGGAAGGACTGCCCTGCTGCCTGAAGCCTGCCTTGAACCCTCAGAGGCCTGCCCTGGTGCTTGAGCCCTGTTCCACTGCATGAACCCAGGACTACCAGAGTGACTCCACGGGCTAGTTGACTGGCCTCCTGATCAAAGCCTTAGGGACAGGAAAGGATCCAACCATCTTGAGCCCACAACTGGACCGACCCTCTAAGTGGTGCCTCTGCAGTCCTGGACCCTTGGAAGTGGTGCAAAGGGTGCCCAAATAGCCAGAATCCAAAACTTGAGATTGCAAAAGATTTTGACTAAAAGGTTGTCTGAGAACCAAGAGGAGACCGGCACCTACCTGCTCGTCGATCCACATGAGGTGCATCACCGGTCGGCCTGACTTTGCGGCAGCTCCAGCTACATTTTTCTCCACAGCAGTAAATCCTGTTCAGCAGCTCTTTGCAGAAAGTGTATCCAGCCTCATGGAGCCCTCATAGTCTACACCCTACAGCTTCGACCTGCTGGAGATTTTTTACTTTAAAAAAAGAGACAAAGGGGCTCATTACAATGTCGGGTGGACTCACGTCCGCACAACACCATAGCGGTCTGGAACCACCCGACCTTAGGTCGGCGGTTCCGATCTTAGCATTAGGATGTGACCGCCCACAGGGCAGTCGGAAACATCCATTGTACTATGGCAGCTTGTGCGGTGGGTGGAAAAGGCCTGCAGCACAAGTTGCCATAGTAAAATGGATGTTTGGAAACCTCCCTGTACCGTGTGGCAGGCACCGGTGCTTTCCACACGGTGCCAGGCTCCATAGCAGAGTACCAGGGCGGAAGCGGGCCCTGCTAGGGTCCCCCAAAGTTATTTTCCGACAGCCATTCTATATTGGAAAGGCCGACATGGAAAGGCTGTTGGAAAATGGCATCATAATCCCAAAGGTGGAGCCAAGACTGGCTCCGCCGTCATTAAGGGATTATGTCCATTTCCGATGCACACCAGTGGATGGCCCCTCTACCCGATGCCTCCTTCCGCCGCATTGTAATGTGGTGGACTGACTGTGGACATAGATGACGGTGGGACTGACACCGACGGCACGTTGGTGTCGGTACCACTGACATCATATTGAGTCCCAAAGTCGGAACGTAGAAATCTTCACTGCAACTACGCCCAGCGACTTCCCGAAGATGACACCTCCTTCACGGACACTGCCTGCAGCCTTGCCCCATCAAACTTTACCCTTCTCACCCATTTTTAAACAAAATTTCTTATAAGTCCAAAAGTAAACACAGACAGGGCCCAATCCACTTCTTGCATCCAACTCGCGCTCCATCACGGTTGGCCATATTTTTCGACTCTGACCCTGTCTCATGCGACTAGATGTGCATGGTCGGTGCTTTGATTTTTTAGGCACTAGTTTTTATCTTAAACTTTAAAAATTCATAATTCTGGTTCTACTGACTGGATGTTTGTCGTTTTGGTGTCAAAAAATGTATTACAATTGACTGTTTTTTTTCTAAATTGGTGTGGGATTTTTTTAATGTTGTGTTTTCACTTTATTACTATTTGTGTGCTGCATAAATACTTTACACATTGCCTCTAAGTTAAGCTTGACTGCTTTTGTGCCAAGCTACCAGAGTGTTAAGCACAGATTAATTTAGTGACTTTAGTGGTTCACCCTGACAGAGATTGTGGCTTTTGCTTGAGCAGGGTTTCCACTTGACTCAACCAACAACCCAATTTCACACAATATGGATGCTGGGAAAAGAGTGATGTTTCTTTCTGTTGAGATAGTTGCTGGGTAATGAGGCTGACTTGCCTGATTTCTTGTTTTATGAATGTTTTTGCCAAGAAAACAGGGATGTCATTCCCTGTAGAGATGAATGGTGGAAAATATATTGATTAAGACAGGACTGCTGAACCTGGCATCAGACATTTTCCTGGGAGGCTGGAAGTGTGTGTGCGGGGGGGGTTTATTACTGGTCGGCCGGTTTTGCAGCAATGCTGCAATATCAGGCCCCGTTAACAAAATCAGCAGGCCAGCATAATCCACTCAGCACTCACTTTTGTTTCCAGCCTCACAGTGCTTTGAAATATGTTATGGTTTTAAAAGCATCTGCCTCAGAGTTCCTTGTATATCAAGCAGTTTTCAGCAACAATAAAAGTGTCAAGATAACTCTGGTGATTAATCTAGAACAGTGAACTATCAACTGCCATCATAGAGCTGCATGCAAACTGCATGTGACTGGTTAGAAAGTAATGTTCTTTCCCAGTCTTTCATTATCCTAATGTTGCTAAAAAGGGTTTGTTTGGGTAGAAAAAAATTCTTATTAGTAAAGCCAACCCTAACGGGAAACAGCCATTACAATGCGGCTGTTATCACACATGGCCTTTACCACACGGTTGTGGCAACGTGGCTATCGTTACCACGCATAGCCCTTACCACATGTGACGTTATAACTAATATGCCTTTACCACGCATGCCTTTACAACAAATTATGTTGTAATGGTATGAACGGTAAGGGCATATGCGTGATACAGGTGGTAAGGGCATATGCGTGGAAAAGGCAACCAGAGAAAACGAAGAGACTGTCTGAAACCAGCCAAGTCTTCCGCTTAAAAAATCAAATAAAACCTGCACGTCAGATTTGAACAACTGCAACTGGTACAGCCTTGTTCCCATTAAGGTAAGGAGGTTTGCACATGAAGGCATGGGGGCGGGGGGGTTTCCAGGGTTGGTGACGCGGCAGGTCTGACTTTAGGGCTCAGGGCTGGGGATGGGATTTTTTGGTGTACGGGGGCCGGTTTTAGAGCTTAGAACTGGGGCCATTTTTTTTTAGGGTTGGGGGCCAGGGGATTGCGCTGCGGTCCGGTTATAGGGCTTAGAGCTGGGGCCAGGTTTTTTATTTAGGGCTGGGGGCCAGGGGGGTTGTGCCGGGATCCGGTTTTAGGGCTCAGGGCTGGGGCCGGGGCCGGGATTTTTTTTAAGGGCTGGAGGCCAGGTGTGGTTGTGCTTGGGTCCAATTTTAGGGCTCAGGGCTGGGGCTGTTTTTTTTTAGGGCTGGGGTCAGGGGGTTTTGCACCAGGGGCCGGTTTTAGGGCTCAGGGCTGGAATATAGAGAGGTGACATTTAGATTTTGAGGAAAAACATTTACCACACATTTGCCTTTAACATACATGCCTTTACAACGAAATTTGTTGTAAAGGCATGCATGGTAAATGCATATGTGTGGTAAAGGCTATGCGTGGTAAGGGCATTCGCACTGTAACGGCTGTGTTGTAATGGAATGTGTTACAACAGAATGCGTGGTTCCATCATACATCCAACCCTAACCACTGTATTACATTTTGAAACCTGAGTATGTGCTTCTAGAGACCAATCACTCTTAAACAATGCCAACACCTCATAATCCCCTTTGTCTTAGTTAAAATTTTCTATACACTGATTTACACACGTATTATTCATTGTCTCTCTGTGTGTATGATGTAAAATGCTCCAACACAAATGAAATACATGTGAGTGAGGGGCTATGGAGAGATGAAGGGTACTGTTGGAGGGTGTAGTGAGGGAACATTGAAGGGCCCCAACAAAGATTCTTGTATCCTGGTGAACTGCAAGGTCATCATTTACTATGCTTTAAAAGCTAATACAATTGGATATATAATGAAAAATGTGTTGTAGAATGTACCATTTTTGCAATTTTCCCCAAAATTTTCTTGGGGGGAGAACCCCTCAAAACCCCTCTTGTAACTGTCTAGCTTGCTCACTGCACTCGCTTATGCAACATACCGGGACATGGTTGCTTTGGATTCCCAGTCTGGCCTTGATATTGATGCCAATTCATGTAGAGATGGATGATGGGGAACGAAGTCCACTGCCCTCTTCTTTTACAAATACTTATGGTGGAGAACCAGTTGTATAATTTCTTTTAGACGTGAATATTTGGAAATGCAGCTACATCACTTCATGTAAAGATGGAGGCTGAGAAACGAAGTCCACTAGTCGCGATCCTTCTTTTAAACATAAATGTCACTGGAGTAGAGATAGATGCTGGTAAATAGAGCGATGTATCTTCCAGTAGCAATGCTCGGAAATGCAGTAATATCACTCCCTGTAGAGATGGACGCTGAAAAAATTGATTCACATGTCTGAAATCAATGACGTCACTTCCAGGAGAAGTGGGTGATGGGAAATACAGTGATATCACTTCCTGTAGAGATGGATGCTGGGAAATGAGGTCTTTCTTTCTGGCTTCTTTTAAAGACAGTGATGCCTGCATGGGCAAACATTAGCTAGAAATTTAGTAGGTACAATAGCCATACATTAGCTCAGATGCGCAGTGGGCAATAGATTTAAATTGCCACTGTTTTTAGAGAGTAGAATTATTCAGTTGGCTGCATAATTTGACCTTTTGTCAGACGGTTCACATGTTTTAGCTTTCCCCCAATAGCGAAAAAGATGTCATCTGCACAGCAGGCACTACTTGATATTGGAGGTACGTAAAGCAGGCTCTGCTAGAGTGCCAGACAAAAAATGAAACTTTGTGAACACTGTTCCATAGCAGAGTTGGTGACAAGTCTATAAGCACCACTAGATCTCTACTCATGCCCATTAATTGACGTCTACCTAACCACACCAACCACTATTTCTTAACACACTTCCTGTTGTTTTTCACAAAATAAGCATAACGTGGTATTTTGTAAGAAAAACAGCTCATCCTCCCTTAACTATACAGTAATTTATGGAAATGTGGGAGAAATCTAAAATACCTTCAAATAATTTTGGCAAAAGATCGGTTCACCTTCAGGTTTTAGGTGCAATATGCCATTAAGTAATTATGGAAGTTTTTATTCTGTGCTAGTTTCAGCTCACCAGTCACACAGAATTGTGCAATCAGGCTAATGTGATTCATAAAATCAGAGCAAAAAAAACGTAAACGTATAAAGTGACAGGAAGAACATTTGAACAGGGGGCCAGCTTCTTGTGTGGAGCACAAGGGAAACTGCATTATGGTATCTTGTTATGCATATCTGTTGGTGTGTGTGTGTGTGTGTGTGAGATAATAATTTGCGAAGAAAAGTTTTATTGTTTCTTAGATTGTATCTTAGTACCCTTTGTACAGTTTGTCCTCAGCTGAAACCTTCCTTGATCTATCATATAATATGGAGTCTGTGTATTCTCTAATTAATACCGGAAATGCCCATTCAGCCCTTAGTGTGTACTCTGTCATGCTTTCCCAACTATGACGGTTCTTGGTAGAAAATTATTTAGTAAACAGGACAATTTGTTCAAATTTATAGCGTGCACAAGTATAATTTCACTTGCAACTAACATGTTCTCTAAGGCCTGGTGTTTAAACTGATGTGTGTTTTTAGACTCCATTATTGGTATAATTCCTTTTTGAGCGAGGAGTTTTCTATGAGATTATGTACTTACCTTGTTGTGTTATCTGGGGTTATTTTTGCTTAGTTTTCTCCTTGGCTGTGCTGCCCTACCTATATTTCTCTTTGAAGCCCGTGTTGTGCGCTCAAGTTGGCATTCAAGTATCTGCCTGAACTGTACTCACCCTGCCTTTTTTCCTCTTTACATTGCATTGTTTATGTGATGTGTCTGATTGGTCAACCTAGGTACCACTGTTACAGTCCTCACACCATGTTGTTTCCATATCGAGCACATGTCTTGCCTGTGCATGAGCATTTCTTCAACGGCGTGGCTGTTGCTTCTTGACAGTGTAATGTCTCTATGCGCAGGAATGGACACCTTCCGACACATAAACAATCCTTAAGGGTGTTTTGCTCTTTCTTTCTACAGCACACATAGAAAAAGCAAAAATGAGGAGAAATAAAAGCATTTCTCTTCGTTTTGCCATTCTAGCTTCTGCTCTTGCATGGCGTTAGTTGTTGACACTGCCTCTGATTTACACCTCCTTGTAAATAATCTGGGGCAGCATCAAAAAGCAATGGGTGTTGTGGTGGAACGCCTACGTCAACACCCATTGCAATCCCCTTTCACGCAGATACCTGCATGAAAGGGTATCATATTTACAAAGCGGTGTTAAGCCTCAAAAAGTGGGTTAACGCCACTTTGTAAATATGGAGCAGGGCATTGCGCCACAGGAACGTTATTAAAGGGACGTTCCTGTGGTCAAATGCCCTTGTAAATATGCACCTCTGTTTCTGAGGGTTCCTGTAACAAGCCACATTGAGAGGCAGCTGTTATGGTTTGTGTTGTTCTGACTCTGATAGCCGAAAGGCGTCTACCACTGATAGCAAAAGGTGTTGGAATCACTGAGGGAATACTTAATAATTTCCAGGATGTACCATGAGATTGAAATATAAACATCAATTTATTCTCATTGGAGTATGCTTGTGATGTCACTTTGTGATTTGGAGGTAATGAATTTTATTTTAGCAGAATGTTGAATTTTATTTTGGGTAGCTGAGTGCTTCCGGGAAACAGGATGTCAGTTTGAGCACTGTAGTGTTTCTGTATAGTTTTCAGTGTTGCCTTTCTCTAGTCTGGTGTACTTAAGTTGCAAAATATTCCTCCTCCCCATCTGTTTCTATTGGTTACTGTGAGGCATAACACCAGCACGTCCAGAGTGGAGGAAACTACTTCAACTATGTGTAGGAGCATGGCACTTATATTTCAGAGCAGGATGATCGTACATTGAATGATCCCTGGACCAAAGCCAACATTCTCTTGGCCTGAATGGACTCTCAATGCATATTATGCTAAGAGTCCAAGAGTCCAGCTAAGGTACTGGGTAGGGTCCTTCTCGCTCGTCTAGAAGATTGGGCTTCCACCACAGGGATTATGTCTAATACACAATATGGTTTTAGGAGGGGGATGTGTACGACTGAGCAATGTCTTAATTTGTCCCTAATTGTCAGCAAGCACGTGAGCGCCAGGAAGGGCTCCATCCACCTGGCCTTCATGGACTTGTCTAGTGCCTTTGATACAGTCAACCAGGATAAATTGTGGGCCATGATGGAAGCCATGGGCGTCGAAAAAGCATTAGTAACCCTCCTCCGTAGGCTTCACTCCAATACTACAGTTACTATAAGATATGGCAATAAAGGGGAAAAAACTCACCCAATCATCTCGACAGAGGGTGTTTGGCAAGGGTGTATCCTAGCCCCATTCCTGTTTTTAATCTACACAAACGGGCTGGAGGCTTTCTTATTAAGTAGGGAGCTTGACTTCCCCAAAATCGACAACAAATCTGTTCCTTTATTATCGTATGCAGACGACACAGTTTTATTGTCAAGGACAGCTATTAGCTTGCAGAAATCTCTTGATGCTTTTACTGATTTCATGTCTTCCCTTGATCTAAAAGTTAATTTTATTAAATCATACATAATGGTATGTGGCCCTAAGACCACAAAAACTAAAATTTTGACTGTACAGGGTAAGAGGATAGAAAAAGTAAATAATCTCATATTTGGGCAATTTATTTAACAATCAGATGAAATGGGAACCACTTTTACCATTTGAGCACAGCAGACAAGCAGGGCGGTGGATGCTTTATTTCGGTTCGCTTGCAAACTGGGGCACAAGCCTGTAAAGGAATTAATCACTCTCTATAGAGCTAAATGTACTTCCATTGCTACTTACAGGGCCAGGGTTTTGGGATATAACAAAAGCCAACAGCTCCAAGTAATAGAGAATACATTTATTAAAAGATTACTGATGACCCTGAATAGTGCCCCTACCCTAATCTGCCATAAGGAACTGGATCTAGAGTTAATAGAAGACCACATAGGGAGTGCCCCTTGTTTTTATGGGCCAAGATTTGGCTTTCAGATGACCTGATGTTTTCAAGAGTAGTCATCAAAGATTGTCTAAATTCGGACAATGCCCTAATGATACCTTGGCTCCATTGTCTGAGGGGAAAATACCATGAGATAGGTCTGGGATATGTTTTTGAAAATCCTGAAAGTATCCCTCCTAATGCCAAGGCTATTATTAAAGAGGCGTACCGCATTAGAGGTAATATGCGCAATTATCAACATGGCGATATGTGAGTGTCCCACTTGTTTCCTGCGCGACCGCAATTTTATTTAACTTTTTCAACCAACTTTCAGATTAGATTTTATCTAACAAGATTCCGTTTACGCACTGTGCACTTTTTGTTGGCATTTCGTCGCAAGGAGGGTGGTTGGGCAAGCTTACGCCTTGCCCGTGTGATAATTCTTCGAGCCAGAGCACGATGAACTTTGTATTATTCTGCACTTTATATAAATCGGTGAGAACCAGATTTTTGCTTCCATTATTAAGGAATATCTGCCCTTTCTCATATATTGATGGTTATAATTTTCTGCATACATTGGCTACCGCTGATATTTGCATTATGGTAGCTAACTATATAAAGGGTTCTATCGCAATTAGAAAGCATTATGAGTAAAGTTGCATAAGATCACCAGTGTAATATCTTGCTGCTTAAACTGACTATGGTATGTAAATAATATAATGCTGCTGAAATTTTATGAACTGGTTTAAACTTTTTGCATGATTGTTTTATAAATTGTAAAATTTTATTGATTTTGTCAAACTTTTATGGTTCCTTGAACCGAAATAAAGTTATTCTTGACTTGTATCTGCAACTCGGGTAAAATGCATACCATCTCTGGAGCAGTGTAATTTTGTTTTAGTGGAAAGACCAATCAGTCATGGTGTACAATTGTTAAGTTCCAGAATTGCATGCATTGACAACTTGAAAATAAGTATAGTTGTTGCTCCTTTACCTTATTTCATCCCATCTGCTTTGATATGTGCCCAGTCTATTTGTAACTAATGCTATTTTTAGATTCAATTGTGACTCTCATATTGCACATTCAGTTTGTTATTGTCTTTTTTACATAGTGATTTTTACTTTTTTATCTTAAACTTGTATTAGTTTTTATTAACTGAACAAATTAAAATGCATACTTACCACATAAATGCGATAAAGTCACTGTTATTGCACTGTCTGACACTTGGAGATGATATAGAAAAAAGAGTGGAAGGTTTAAATTATTTTCCTGTTTATTTAGGAAAACTCGGCTTGTATTGCAGTCCAAGCATTTCATTTGCATTGCTTTACTGAAATATCACTTTTATAGGAGAGCATAAATAAATAGTGAAATTAAGAAAGATATCATTACCTAGCAATGTATGGCCTGATTCACAAAGATAAATATACCTCTATATATTCACTACTTTTCCTAGGTGCACCTCACACATTTCTGTGATTCACATGTCTTCACCCGCTCAAATGAGGGATTGATCTTCCTACAGCATAATTTACAACTGTAAAGTTACTAAAAGTAACTATAAAACCGTATTTTACAATTCTCCTGCTTTGCCGACATGTTCGCCACAGGAGTAGAGACATCCACCACAGAGAGCGTGTTCTCTGCCACAGAGATGAAGACCTCTGCCACTTATATGAAGACCTCAAAATGGAAGGCAAAAGGCAAACAATAAACATATCACCCAAATCACATACACCTCACACCAATTCACTTAAAACACATACATACAGCCATCTCCCTAAGTACTGCCTTTTCCCCTTTGAATTACCTGGTTCTGCAGCCTACAGGAACCACATTCAGCCTGTAGGATGAGGATAACACTGAAGAGGAAGATGCATTTACTGAGGAGGGGGTAGCCCTTGCAGTAAACCTTGTTTTATAACACTGCCTGCCACATACTACAACCTGCTACATGATGTGCCTCCATTCATCCCCAGTGCAGCACCAAAGGCAACTTTGTGGCAGAAGGTCACCGAGTTTGTCAATGCATTGAAGGAGGATGCAGGCACCGTGGGACACAGTAAAAGGAGTGGCAGGTTAAAAGGAGGCGGGTGTAAGAGAAGTTCTCCAGGATTCAGTCTGCAAAAGCTATTCTTGGAGGCACACTTGGATCCCATCTCTATCTCATCCCCAGATGCTATTTATATTGATTTCCTTTTATTCTTCCTTCCACTCATTTAGTCACCATTACAAGTAAATTGTTTCCTACATCTGGGGCAGGCACGCAAGCAAGTCAGCACCTAGGACCTGTCTCTAAACGTAACCCTACACTAAGAGGTATGCCATTGTGCTATCAATGACACTAAAAAACTATAGGGAATTTCTATATCTATATATTGCACCATAACTATGTATTGATATTATATTTTGATTATTCAATTTACTCAACTATATCTTGTATTTCCTATTTTTAACACTACTAAGATCATACACTTTTTTTCTTAAGCCACCTTTAAGGGCCTTTGTTGTTGTCCCATCCAAACCCTGCAACCACTTCTACTTCTGCTTAGACAGAGGGAAGATACTGGTCACTATAATGTCTGCTCATTTGAGTTTTGGTCAGACTTATCTCTCTTTGAAAGTGACAGGATAGGTGTATATCTACTGTCCATCACCATAGATACACAGATGTCTGAATTTTATTCTATTGTTGACTGTGTGATCCTTTGTAATTTTTCTACATACTTAGATTGACATTTTAATGGCAGCTCAATCCTATTCCCTTCAGCCATTGTGTTAACATCCAGGAGAGGAATCAGTGTTTGACTTATTATGTTAATGTCATCAGATGTCTTATTGCTCAGTACACTGTACATGTCTTTATTGTCAGCTCCAGTGCCCACATTGCAAAGAACACCAGAGGTGACATTAGAGGAAATCCTGGCACCAGCAATTCATCCCTCCACCATCTGTTGATCAGGTATCCCCAGCATCCCTGGAATTGTGTGGCAAGGGATGCCCAAATTATGTGGCAAGGTAGACTAAATTATGCGTCAAGAAAAAGGAAATGATGGCCTCTGTGAAGGCAGTCTTTGAGTCATAATCAGGAAGAAGAGGGTGGGCAACACAATAGGGCTTATGGGTGTCAGAAGTGAAAGTGTCCCTCGTCTGCGGCTGCTGTTTCAGGGACGCACTTAAAGCACGAGTTGTTGAAGGTTGAGCAGGGTGTGCAGCTGGAGGACCCGTCGGTATGAAGCATCTTGATTTATGTAGGGGGTGGGTGCAAGCTCTGATGATGGTGGAGCCTACTCTTGGAAAGCCACAGAGATACATTGTTCTATACCAGGAGGGGCCTCATTGCCCGCCTCCTTGTTGGTGGTGCCCAACTCCTCCACCCACTCGGTGAGCTTGTCAGCATTAATCTTGAGTATTCTCATGATTGACCCAATTTGTCTCCAGAATTGTGCACGCTCCCTGCTCGTTGTAGGTTCCTGGTAGTCAATAGTTTTTGTGCCCACTTTGCAATTAACAATCTTATTATTCACCCCAGGTCGTGCTCCGATGGTTGTTGGCATGCTCTGTCTGCTAAAAAGGAATTAAAACAAAGCAAACTAGCATTTGCAATGCAGTAGGTCTCGCATTATGTGAGAGTTGGAGCTATTGGAATTGTAAATGACAATGCCTTTTATTTATGTGTTTTGAAAACCTGTAGGCGGTGTAGTTGTTGCTTACAAGAAGGAAGGCTGGCAGTAACTGCGCCTCTTTTATTGCCGGACTTGCTTCTCATAAGCAAGGACTATGAGTACAAAGTGGGTGTTTATGCACCGCTTGCAAGTTTTCAAAACATATAAATAGAAGGCATTGTTATTTACAATGACAAAAGCTCAAACTCTCGCAAATGCGAGACATTCCATTGCAAATGCTTGTTAGTTGATATATATATGCTACAGCGCCCAACAGTCTGCAAGAAACAGTGCAGCGTTTTACACACAACATGCTTAGTGCACATGATCACCTGGATCACGTGGTGTTATTTATAGAACAAGCTGGTGCCTGAGGTACTTTTGAGACAAGATCACACAAAGCAGGATTTGATTTGAGCGGTGCTGAGGACAAGTAGAGATGAGAAGAAAGGTCTCCAGGTTCCCCTAACAGAAAGGTATCCTCAGGCCCATTTTCAGCCATCGACAATTATTTATGGAGGGAAAGAAAGGAAACAAAAACAAGCATTGGCATAGCCAATAGGTCTCGCCTTTGGGACCTTATAAGTGTTTAGCCATGCAACAGTTAATGTTGTTGCAGTAAGGATATTGTGCTGCATAACTAAATACTTATAAGGTCCCAAAGCGAGACCTATTGGCTATGCCAATGCTTGTTGTGGATGTCACCAACTCCCTTCTGTTGACTCTATCATGCTGTGCGTTTCGGTCCAAGACCCACACTGCAATCACCTGATGTCTTTTAACCTCTGGCCATTAGAAGAAGAGGACTTAGTCCATGTATTTCATTTCTCTTGCATCTTCCCCTGCTTGTGTGTTGTGTTTGCAAAATCCTGGCACCTTTAAGCGGTGGAGGTGGGTGCATGGAAGACAGTCACCAGAACTTCTCCTTTTGCCCCACTTGATCATTTCACACTGTCTTTTGCGCTAAGGAACACCAACAGGAAACACTTATCGCTGTCCGCCTCACTTCATTGTCGCCCCCTTTCCATGATCAATGGGTATTAATGACTGCGACTTTCACCAACAGAGAGAACAGAGAACTTGCGCCGAGCACCGGCTTCTTTCACGTATCAGCGTTTTCTCTCATTAAATTTAGAGGTCAAAGGTCATTGTTGGGTATTTAATACCTTTCACCTCCTTCCATAGCTTGGAAACAGGGAAATTAAGCGACACAGTCTGAATAGCACTTGTCAGGATGCATGCACTACCACAACACCATACAACTGTAAATACGACGTGTCCACTTGATCTATGCATTACTGAGCTCTGTGAAAAATGAAAGTAAATCTTAAACTTAAGTAGGATTGTGTCTATGTTGCGTGGAAGGGGAAAGCATTCTGCGCTGTCAAATAATGCAATAGTTCTAACATACTTCCTCACTTAAAGATGCATGCATCTCAACAAGAGAAACTGGGTCTGTAGATTGTAAAATAAATAGATACATATTTAACACACAATTCATTTCACGTCATTTCTTTTTCAAAAGAACCGGGCGCTTGTAATGCTCCCCTTTGGAAACCTTATTGATTTTAATGTCTTGCAAACAAGACAGCACACCGCATAGCGCCAGGGCGCCGTCCCTACACGGAGTGGTGTTCAGTTTTCGTAGGCAAGTACTCTAAAGATTTAAAAACACACGATATAAAAAAATATTTAAAAAAACTTCTGCAGCAGAAGCTACAGTACCCCTTTCACCATGAGACTCCTCCTCCCCCCCACCGCCCTTTCACCATGAGACCCCCTCGAGACGAGAAAAGAAAACATACAGAGAGCTTGCAGAGTGGGTACTCACAGGACTTCCAGGTCGCGGAGTGCTCGGAACGCCCCGTCTTCAATGCAGCTGATCTGGTTGTAATCCAGTTGCCTGTGAAACAGAGCAGCGGGGTCAGCATAAAGATGGCAAACAAAGACGGCGTTGCGCGAGCTGCGCTGTCCCGGCTGGTCGGCGCTACTAGGCTCAACTTCAGTGCTCCGGTCAAAGCGCCGCGCGGCGTTCTCGGGGTGTCCCGCGCCATTCTGGCCTTGATGCCGCGTGCCACGGAGATCTCTCTGCTCCAACCTCCCTGCTCAGAGCCGCAGCGCACAGGAAGCCCCAGTAAATAATAACTGCACCTTATATTAAACGCCAAAGGAACTCAATTTCATTACATCAAGAAAAGCTATCCATTAGAAGCTCTCAGCGTCATCTCGCGAAACAATTTCATTAAGGTAAAGGACTGTAAATCACTTAATGTCACATGCATCCCCTCGGTGACCTAACAGAATCCATTTATCAGAGGAGCCCAGCTGCATGTTAATTCCACCTTCCTTTGCAAGAAGCTTTACCCTCAGCAAAAAAAAAAAGCACTGAAACACAAGTGCGGCCCCGCGCCGCGGCCGCTAAAGTGAAACAGTACTCCGGGACCCGGGTTAAAGAAGTGGGAGGGGTGGGGGGAGTGCGATTCCCTTGCGGGAGCGAGCGGCGCCAGGAGCGATAATTGCTACCATATGGCGCCAGCTGCTCGCTCCAGCAAGTGAATCACCAAACGTGCACGCGTTGCCATTGAAGGCAAAGGAACGCGTGCACGTTTTTGGCTGAAAAGCCGAATCGATTGAAAACGGTCTTTTTGCCTATGCAGCGCATGTGCGCTGCGTAGGCGAGACCTAAAAATGAAGAGTGCATATACCTACTACACAATGAACGTACAAATTCTTTTCGTGGATATAACATCAATAAATTAAAACTGATACTGTGAAGACTTTGGCTACCCTTTGCTGTGGTAATTGGTAAGGTAAATCAAACATTTGTCACAATATAAACTTACTTCAACTGATTTTTTAATTAGTCAGCAAAGATTCCAACAACCTTTTTAAAGCATGCCTACAAAGCAGGACAACGTTAGTACTGGGTCACGCCAAACCTACCAAACAAATGATGTAGTGGCATAAGTGCCTCTTTAGTTTTTAAAAAAATCTATTTAAACAGTGCATACAATATTATGAACAAATTAGTAGACCTGCACAAAATGTTGTAGATGGATACTGACATTTTAAAACATAAGCCACTACATTTACGATGGCATGTTAACGTTACACAATGTCACATGTAACATAGGTCAATATTCAAAGTGTGGTAAATGATGGTATATAAACCCAAAATGTTGTGTTCATGATAGCTTTCTATTATGCCAATATAATATTTCTATTTAAGCCTAAATGAGATTAGGTTGAGCATGTTCTTGGTTTTGTTATGGACCGGCAACAGAATTCTTCCCAACTTTTGCAGCATTCCTTTCTCTTGTTGATGTTTTGAGACCCACAGCAGTGCCATGCATAGTTGGGTCTCCGGAACCACAGAGCTGAGGGTAATTTTGGAGGATCCCCTTGTAAACGATATTCAGTTCCTAAACTGGAAAGTTGGGGGCCTTCTCTTCCTTTTTCTCAACCATTGTGGATGTTTAGTATGTCCAAGGAGCCGCAGGATGAAGTAGGGTGGTTGTGTGGTGAGAGGATGGCTTAGAATGACCAGAATGGCTTTATTTTTCCTATTGTTTGCTAGTATTCTTTGCTGTCTTCATTGTTTTTTATGGGAGTGTGTTACAGTACCAGTGATTGATCATATGTGGTGGATGACTTTCCCTGAGGCTTGTTCCTATAACAGCTCTAGTAGAATTTGAAGTGTACTTTGTGTATAGCAATTGTCTTACTCTTTTTGGATGTTTTTTGTGTAAGCATTGTCCTACCAAAACCCCTCCTTAAAAGTCCTCCAATCTCTCCCATCTAGGAGTAATTGTTCTATATATTCCTACCACTCTCCTTTGTCCCTCATACATTTACCTCTAAAATGTAGAGGCGGCGATGTCTGGCCAGGGATTTGTGAACTGCATTTTGAAGTAAGTAAATACTACTCACGGACTACTGCTTTACATACTCCAAAATGCAGTTTGTGAATTGGGCCCTCAAGGTTTTGAGGTCAATGCATTTCAGACATGTAAAAGTACATAAAAAAGCACTATAGGGGTACTACTTTACGTACTTGAAAATTTATTGATCTATTTGGGCCATCTTATAGTATTGACTATGAAAATTCTCATTGTTTTGCATATTCAACTAGTTGAAACATTCTCTAAATCCAAACTAGACAACAGTTTAATTTTGCTCCGACACCCCAACTGTATCCAAATATATTATCTCTTTGAGAAATGTCCTTTTCTTTTCTGGTAATCAGTAAAATTCGCAGATATTGCATATGAATCTAAATTGTTTCCATTTTATTCAATCCTAGTACAGATCAGATATAAGCGAGTTATACTGATGCAGCAACAACAGTCACATTATGCTAATTTCTGATTTAGATCACACATCTACTGTCTTCTCTCTATTGGTGTAATTGTTTGTTAAGAACAAAATTATACATTTGTTCTTTATGCTGCATGCACGCACATAATTCCAGTCCATAGAACACATTTTTATCGCTTTCCTAGTTCTCACCTGAGAACCCTGCAACTTCAGTGTCAATCTTATTTGATGGCTCCTGATTGGCTAGCGAGGGTCAATTTCACATTCTCTTTGTTTGTTTGTTAGAAGCATGGACCAAGTTCTGATTGCTTTTTTTTGATTAGTGTCCCTCCGCTGTACCTGCTGGGATTGAGGTACTTTTTTTCCT
Organism: Calotriton arnoldi; assembly: GCA_963921515.1. NCBI lineage: Eukaryota > Metazoa > Chordata > Amphibia > Caudata > Salamandridae > Calotriton > Calotriton arnoldi. The sequence goes on from CAWUFW010014415.1 coordinate 296,432, forward strand.
TTCTTTTTCCCCAGCATCCTTGCTGTTGCTTGTTCCCACCCAGTCAGTATGCGTGCCACTATCCTCCCACCACCACCCTACCACCACCACTCTACCACCACCACACCACCCAACTACCACCACACACCACCCTACCACCACCATCCTTCAACCACCACCACCCTACCACCACAATACCATCACCACCCAACCCCCAACATCACACCACCATTCACCACAACCCTATCACCACCCTACCACCCACCTACCACCACCACAGCCATACACTGACCACCCCACCCTATCCACTACCACCATCCAAATGACAATCACTCTACCAGCACTACCACCGCCCTACCATGACTAAGACCCCACCCTAACACCAACACACCACCCTCACCACAGCCAACCTACCACAACCAGGCTACCACCACCCTACCACCACCCTCACCACCATCTTAACCACCACCCTAACCATCACCCCAACTCTAACCACCACCATCACCCTACCCACCACAACCACACTAACCACCACCACCCTACCTTAACCACCACCCTAACCACCAATACCATAACCACCATCACACTAAACACCACCATCCCCCTAATTACCACCACCACAACCCTAATATCACCACTCTCCCACCACCACCCTCCCACCACTCTACCACCACCATCCTACCACCATTACTCACTACCAACTCCCTGCTACCACCCTACCAAGCACCCTAATCTCCACTACCACCCTAAACCCCCATTGCCACCCAAAACATCACCCTAAACTACCCCCACCACCTTAACATAACCACCACGCTAATCACCACCCTGATCAAGACCACTTCCTTTACCACCACACTAATCACCACCACCTAACCACAACATTCACCACACTACTATCACCATAACCAGCACCACCCTAATCACCCCTACAATCACTCCACTGTAAACACCACCCAAACCACCATCCTAACCAACACGTAACCACCTCCACCACAACCACCACCCTAACTACCACCTGTTCCACCACCACCCTACCACTACCACCACCACCCTACCCCAACCACAACCACCACCACCCTAACCATCACCACCACCCTAACCAGCACTATCCTAACACCTACTATTCTAACCACCACCATCTTAACCATCCTACCACTACCTTCCTACCACCACCAAAACCTTACCATTACCCTTGCCACCAACACCTTAACCAGCAACACCCTGCCACCACCCTGACATCCACCACCACCTTAACCATCATGATCACCACAACCATCATGCCCCTAACCACCACCACTAACACTCTAATCATCACCATCACCCTAACTACCACCACCACCACCTTCACCACTACACTCACTCAAACCACCACCACCCTCCATCATCACCATCCTAACCACCACTACCCCACTCTAACCACCACCCTAAACACCTCTAATTCCGCGTCCTACCACCCTACCACCACCACTCTAACCATCACCACCACCATAACCACCATCCTAACCATACACACCCTAACCACCACCACCTCCATTTCCACCATCCTCAACACCCTACCACCACCACCACCCTAACCACCACCACCACCACCCTATCTACCACTTCTCTAACCACCCTAACCAGACTACCACCACTCTACCTCCACCACCCTGCCACCACCAGCCTGTCACCACCACACCCTATCATCACCCTAACCAGCAACACCATACCACCATAATATACACCATTACTACCCTAAGAACTGCCACCACCGCAGCTACAACCACCATCACCCAAACCACCACTACCTTACCCTAACCACCACCCTACTCTAACAAACACTACGCTACCCTACTCACCACCCCCCACCCCAACCATCACCCTAACCGCCACCCTACCTTAACCACCACCTGAACCACCACCAACTTAACCACCACCACACTCACAACCCTACCACGACCACCCTACCACCACAACTAATCACCACCATATCTACCATCGCTACAACTACCACCACCTTACCCTAACCACCACTGCCTTACCCTACCCACTACCACCACCCTACCAACAGCACCACTCTACCCTAACCATTGCCACCATATCTTATCCCCATCACCCTAGCCATCACCATCCAAACCACCACCTGACCCTTACCACCACCACCCTAACCACAACCACTCTACCCACCACCCTACCTATCACCACTCTAACCAGCCCATACCACCACCAGCACCGTAACCACCATCCCCACCATAACCATCACCATCACCACCCTAACTACCACCACCCTACCCACAACCCTATCCTAACCACCACCACCCTAACCACCACCAACACACTAACCAACACCAACACCCTAGCCATCACATTCACCACCATCTCTAACATCACCCTACCAGCACCACCACTACTCTACTACACCTCCCTACCAACACCACCAACCTAACCACAACCACTCTGACTACACAACCACCCTAACTACCACCACCACCACCCTCACCACCACCTTCACCACCAGCATCCTCACCACCACCACCCTCACCACCCCTAACCTCACCACTAACACCCTCACCACTTCAGTTCTAACCACCACTACCTACACTCTACTAATACCGTACCATCACCACCCTACCTCAACCCTACCACCATCACCGTCAGCAACCCATCATCACCACCACCCTCACTGCCCTCACCCACACTGTCCTCATCTGCACCACCCTCACCCTAACCACCACTGCATTGCTTTCTTGCCTGTGTACTTCCCTCTCATTTCACATTGCCATTTCTCTCGCCTGTGTGCTTCTGTTTCACTATGCTCCATGTTGCTCTCTCCTGTGCAGTCTGTGTACTTCTCCCGTTATCCTCCATGTTACTTCCAACACCATCCTCCATGACCCTTCCACCCCCCACCAACACCTTCTGTTTTTCTTCCAACCCCACTCTCCTTGTTGCTGCCCCACAACCACTGTTTTAAAAGAAACACATTGGTGTTACCTTTTTTTTAATTTACAAATCCAACTTGAATCAGGAAGTAAAAAGAAAAAAAGCCCCCACACATTTTGCAGGTGCATGCATTTGGGGTGCACACACCTATAAAATGATACGGCCACTGCAGCTGCGTCATAGCACCTTTTTGTGGTTCCCTCTTTATCCATGCTGCACAGCATCTCTAAAAACCATTGGCAAAGCCAATAGTTCCCAAAGGCAAGACCTATTGGCATTGCCAATGCTCGTCTTTTCTATCTTTCTTCCTCCGACCTGTCAGACATGGAGGACTTTCTTTGATGTGATTCATTAAAAAACAGGGGACCTAAATTTTTCTGCTAGTTTCTAGCTCCATGAAGTGAATTTTATTCCATTAGCTCCTATTCTTTTTACTATGCTTACACATAAAGGCAAATTAAACATGATAGCTTCTGATAGTAATGCTTTCAATTTAATGTGAGAAAGCAAAAGACACACAATTGATGGACGGAATGCAGAACAAATCAAAACATTCACCCCCAGTCAAGAGATCTGGGTTAAATCCATCATTCTTTTGCTCACCATGCCACTCCAGTTTAGACCTGGCCATATGCAAATCAGTCTTGACCCTGTGCCTCATGGGAACAGTCCAGCCCGAACTGCCAAGCCAGGTCCTCCCTGGACCGGAAACAAGCATCCTAGGACCGCTTTCGGGTTTTCACCCCTCTTCAGCCAGGATAGCTTGATTCCAGTGGCACAGTGAGCCCAGGACCCACGTCTGGGCATACCTGGCGCACTTAGGGCGAGAAAGCAAAAGACACACAATTGATGGACGGAATGCAGAACAATTCAAAACATTCACCCCCAGTCAAGAGATCTGGGTTAAATCCATCATTCTTTTGCTCACCATGCCACCCCAGTTTAGACCTGGCCATATGCAAATCAGTCTTGACCCTGTGCCTCATGGGAACAGTCCAGCCCGAACTGCCAAGCCAGGTCTTCCCTGGACCGGAAACAAGCATCCTAGGACCGGTTTTGGGGTTTCACCCCTCTTCTGCCAGGATAGCTTGATTCCAGTGGCACAGTGAGCCCAGGACCCACGTCTGGGCATACCTGGCGCACTTAGGGCGAGAAAGCAAAAGACACACAATTCATGGACGGAATTCAGAACAAATCAAAACATTCACCCCCAGTCAAGAGATCTGGGTTAAATCCATCATTCTTTTGCTCACCATGCCACCCCAGTTTAGACCTGGCCATATGCAAATCAGTCTTGACCCTGTGCCTCATGGGAACAGTCCAGCCCGAACTGCCAAGCCAGGTCCTCCCTGGACCGGAAACAAGCATCCTAGGACCGGTTTCAGGGTTTCACCCCTCTTCAGCCAGGATAGCTTGATGCCAGTGGCACAGTGAGCCCAGGACCCACGTCTGGGCATACCTGGCGCACTTAGGGCAAGAAAGCAAAAGACACACAATTGATGGACGGAATGCAGAACAAATCAAAACATTCACCCCCAGTCAAGAGATCTGGGTTAAATCCATCATTCTTTTCTCACCATGCCACCCCAGTTTAGACCTGGCCATATGCAAATCAGTCTTGACCCTGTGCCTCATGGGAACAGTCCAGCCCGAACTGCCAAGCCAGGTCCTCCCTGGACCGGAAACAAGCATCCTAGGACCGGTTTCGGGGTTTCACCCCTCTTCAGCCAGATTAGCTTGATTCCAGTGGCACAGTGATGTTAGCAGATCTAGCAGTTTTTATTTAGGGATTTTGAATACAGTGTGACATGCAACATTCTTTGTGCTTCAATACATTCTTGCGCCAAACTTAGGAAGGGCTCAATTTTCAAAGCTATTTTTGGGTGTAGAGTTATGTTTGTAGCTTCAAGCGGCTCCATTTATGCCTGTTAGAAATTCAAATAAGGATTCCTTAAAGGTGTAAATGGTATTACTACTGTGAATTTCTCCACCACAAGTGAAAAGAAATCTGCAGTTGTAAACCCCATGCATAAGGAGGGAAAGTGCAGACCAAGGCAGGTTTTATTTTATTTGCTTATTTATAAAGTTTTATATAGCGAGAACTTGACCCAAATAGGGTATCAGAGTGCTTTACTATTGGTTAAGAAGTAGAAAAGATGACAAACAAGCAACACAATTGCTGTCAATAGCCGTTGCAAATCGGGAGGAGGTTAGTGAGTTATACACCCGGACGTCGACGGCGAGTGGGAGCCCAGTTTGTGACACTGTGTCAGCGAATTATCCATATAATGAGTCTGAGAGTTCTAGGATAGAGTTTTGTTTGTCAAAAATAATTTGACTTCTTTTTTGAATGATGTGGTTGATGGATTCAGTCTGATTTCATGTGGTAGGGAGTTCCAAATTCTAGGGGCCAGTCCAGAGAAGACTCGGTTGTAGGTTTTCTTTTTCCAAAATTTCTGAGGTTTTAACAGTAAGGTGCTGGTGCTCCTAGAGGATCTGCAGCCGCCAGACAGCTCCAGTTTGTCGGCTATGTACTTTGGTGTGTTGAAGTGTAGTGCTTTATGTGTCAAGCAAGCAATTTTCAGCTGCATCCTTGCCTCATAAGGGAGCCAGTTTAGTGTCTTCAGATCGGGAGTGATGTGGTTGTTTCTCTTGGATCCAGTGGTGAGCCTTGCAGCATAGTTAAGTGACCCCTTAGTGCAGCCAGCTTGGATCTCGGCAGACCACCTAAGGTAGCACTCCCATAGTCTAACCTGGCGATCACTAGAGCTTGCACAGCTGTTTGAGGTCGTCGAAGGGAAGGAAGGGTTTTATTTTTCTTAGTATGTTGATTTGAAGGTTGGCTCCTTTAGTAGCTGTGCTGATGTGTTCCTGCATGTTGAGATTCTTGTTGAGTGTTTTTCCCAGTGATCTTGTGGAATCTATAACGTGTGGAAGGCAATTGAAGGCTGTTAGATGTTTCATCCAATCTTTGATGTCGTGGGATCGTTTTGGTGGTGCGATTAAGAGGAATTCGGTTTTGACCGAGTTGAGTTTGAGGTTATTTTTGGTCAGCCAGTTTAGTGTTTTTTGTAAAGTTGTTTTGAGTAGACGTATATCTTCAGGGGAGGAGATTTTTAGGTACAGTTGGATGTCATCAGCATACATGTGGTATTTGACATTGTGCCTGAAACGTTTGTGTATGCCCACAAACTTGGGAGTTTGTGGCCATTCACAAACTCCGATCTCACCCTTTCCTAACCAAGAAATTATCAGTGTTTTATTACGGCAAAGGGTTGGAGGAACTCCCCTTCCAGGGAGGGATTAAGAAACAGAGGGATGTTGAGGAATGGGTTTGTCCATGGGGAAGAAATTTCCCCTGTGAATTATTATTATTTTTTAAGTGAGCAATCCCACATCATGCTGAGTTACCCCTGGGGTATAGATGCACTCTTCAATTCTGGATTGTGGTAAAAAGAAGCCCATAAAGTGCCCAAAGGCTTTTTAGATGTGCTGCTGGGAATGTTTGTAAATGTAGGTAATTTGCACCCATTCATAGGTCTACTGCTACTACAGATTTACTACTTTCTCTTGACTAAAGAGTCCATCACCCCAGAGAAAAATCCTCAAAGGGGCTGGATGATTGCTGATGGCAAACAAACCTAGTGATAAGCATCTCAGAGACTTCAGGATTGTGAGATCAGTTCATTTTTCTTTTTTACATTTTGTATTCTATTTTTTGTTTTCAGAGGCGAGGCTATCAAAAGTGCAGCAGGTGAAGTGGCACGAGGACCCAAAACTGAGGCGCCCATGCCAACCTAATTATGGCTGTATTTTACAGCCCAACTATGGAAAGCGAGGATGGCATTTTTCTTCTTGCATTAGGGCCCTAAGACAGAGACTTTTTTAAGGCATGGGCCAAGTGGGCTCTAGCCCAGGGCCCCACCTTTCAGGGGGCCCCTCACTTAAATTTTGGAAAGTGCCAGACTATCTAGATTTTTTAAATATCCTGGGTCTCATCTACAAGAAAATGACGCAGCAGAGCACCGCAAGCCATTTAGCTGCGCCGTGCTGCGTCATTTTCAAAGCACAGGGATGCTTTTTGTATTTTTGTATGCATGCTGCATTCTGCAGCACGCATAGAAAGAGGAAAAAGCGAAGAGAAATACAAGTATTTCTCCTCATTACGCTATTCCTACGCCAGCCCTGGCGAGGTGTAGGATTCTGACGCATTCCCAGTTTGACAAAATGTTGTAAATCTGGGAATGCGTCAAGTTCCATGGATGTTGCATGGGAACACCCACAGCAACACCCATGAAATGCCCCTTTCACACAGAGTAATGCGTGAAAGGGGCTCATATTTACAAGGCAATGAAAAGTCACGCAGGGTGACTTTACGTGGCCTTGTAAATTTGGGCAAGCCCATTGTGCCGCCGGTGCGTTTTTTTGACGCACCGACGGCGCAATGGGCTTGTAAATAAGCCCCCCCTGTTTGTTTACTTACTTTCTTTTTTTAAGACAGCGCAGGTTGGCTGGCCAGCAGCCCCTGATTGAGAGAGGAGGGGGATAAAGAAAAATACGTGTTTTTGATCTGGATATATTCTGTAAGTGCCCTAACTTTTACAAGTGCTCATTGTGACGGTTAGCGCACCAGCGTTTATCGCTGGCGCGTGCTAAGTAATCACCACCCCTGCGCTCACGCTGGACGGCGTGAGCGCGTGTATAAAATAAATATGGGCGGAGCCGCGAGGCAGTCCGCGCCACACGAGCATACCGAGTGTGTGTCTTATTTGCACGGCGCGCTAATTAGGCCTAGCGCGAGCCTCAGTGTCGGGAGGGAGGCCCCCCCCCGATCATCACATTGGCGACGAGGGCGGGGAGCAACACACGCTGCTCCTGCCCTGCTCCAGAGGGCAGCACACGCTGTTTCTGCCCTGCTACGGAGGGTAACAAGCAAACACCCTGCTCTGCCTCAGCCTTTCTCGAGCAGCCCCCCCTGGCCACAGCTTCAGAGACAGCTGCTCCCTGCCAGGCACACCTGCCAAAGAGGTCTCCAGCCCCACACTACGAGGGGGTGAATCGTGGACACCCAGGAAGAGCCAAAGGACCCAACACTGGCCCATGCCAGCCCGGTGAGTGGCGCACCACTGAAAGCACGCAAGCCCTCACGGTGCCCAGATCGTGCGTCAGCGCCTACACGCCTAGTCCCACCACAAGACACCAGCATCCTTGCCAAGCTACTTCTCTGCACCTACATTAGGCGCAATGAGGGATCAGGACAATGCCGCCCAGGCCCCTGCGCCAGCAGCTCCCCACCACCCGCCCTCAGGAGTCCTGCCTCCATTCAGTGAGTCGGCAGACCCCTCCACAGCTGCGCCGCGATGGCAGACCTGGCTAGGTCGCCTGGAGAATTACTTCATCGCCACGAGGGAGAAGGATGGCGCAGTGAAACGCTTGTTACTACTCCACTATGCGGGAGAGGAAATCTACCTTCTGTTCAAGCATCTACCGAACACAGGACTCCCTGACGACTACGCGGCAGCCGTCACAGCCCTGAATGCCCACTTCGACCCGCAAATGAAGGAACCGACAACCTACCAACAAGACGAGTCCACGTCAGAGGATGAAGGAGAGACATACCTGATCTCGTTTACCCGGGCCCTGAAGAGCAGGAGGCGACCCCAACCTCGCTGCACAGTCCAGTTACAGGGACAGATGTCAACGCGGTAATCAACACCGGTGCCTCAGTAACGGTAATGGGAATCCAGCAGTACAGCAAGTTAAGACCCAGGCCAGAGCTGAGACCGTCGAAGACACAGATCTTTGTGTATGGAAGCAACTCGCCACTACCCCTCCGAGGTAAAATGACCGTGCCAGTACGATCAGAAGATGTCGAGATCACCATTGATATTCATGTCATCAACCAGGAAGTGGACACACTGCTCAGCAGCCATGCCGCTGAAGACCTGGGTCTGGTGATGTTTGCTAAAAGGATACAAGCAGACCAGACGGAAGAACTACTGAGCCAGTTCGAAGACCTATTCAAAGGACTAGGGAAGATAAAGAGAGCCCCCATCCTTCTGCACATAGACCCTACCGTCCTGCCAACAGCCCTACGACACCGAAGAATCCTGTTCCACCTACGGCCTCGGGTAGAGGAAGAATTGCAGAAACTCGAAGACCAAGGAGTCATAGAGAAAGTGTCCGGGCCCACGCCGTGGGTATCACCCATGGTAATCGCAGAAAAACCTCACCAACCAGGGAAGATCAGACTCTGCATTGACATGCGCCTTCCCAACAAGGCCATTCGGCGTGAGCGCCACATAACGCCGACCATGGACGACATTGTGGCTGACCTGAACGGATCCAGATGGTTTTCGAAGCTGGACCTGAACACGGGCTATCACCAACTAGCCCTTGCCAAAGACAGCCGATACATCACAACGTTCAGCACACACCTACATCTCCGGAGGTACAAACGGCTGAATTTCGGAATATCCTCGGCCGCGGAAATATTCCAGAACGCTGTCAAAGAAATCCTGGTAGGATTACCTGGCGTCCTCAACGTAAGTGATGACATACTCATCCACTCCAAGACAGCGGAAGAACACTACCGGCACGTGAGAGCCACGCTAAAGAGACTCCTAGAACACGGCGTCACCCTCCACAGAGAGAAGTGTCTGCTGTTCCAACAAAAGATCGAATTCTTCGGATACACTTTCACCCAAGAAGGCATACAGGTCGACCCACGGAAATCCCAAGCAATCAAGACCGCAGCTGCCCCACTATCTGTGGCGGAAGTACGCAGCTTCCTGGGAATGGCCACGTACTGTGGACGTTTCATTCCAGACCTAGCAACTCTTGCAGAGCCTCTCCGAAATCTCACCAGGGCAGACGCTATGTGGCAGTGGGGTCCGGCTGAAGAGACAGCGTTCCAAGCCATCAAGAAAGCCCTCCTCGACCATACCACGCTGGTATATTTCGATCCGGCAAAGAAGACGGAAATATTAGTAGACGCTAGCCCCGTAGGCCTAGGGGCCGTCCTCACCCAGGAACAAGAGCCAGGACGATGAGCTGCCTTAGCGTATGCCAGCAAAGCACTATCACCGACTGAAAAGCGATACTCTCAAATCGAGAGAGAGGCCCTGGCCATCCGATGGGGGTGCAGGCATTTCCACCTATACATATGCGGACACCCTTTCCTTTGGTCACGGATCACCAACCACTAGTGCCGCTTTTCAAAGGCTCAGCGCCCCACCCGCCGCCACGCATTGAAAGGTGGGCCATCGGGCTCCAGCACTGCGACATAGACGTCGTATACCGGCCCGGCGCCAAGAACCCGGCCGATTTCTGTCCCGACACCCAGACACAACAGGAGAAAACGACGAAGAACCCAGCAACAATGTCGCGGAGGCACACCTAGACATGATCGCGACACTGACGTGTCCCCGGGCATTGACGCTCGAAGAAGTGGTTGCCGCCGCGGAGCAAGACCCAGTTATAATCAAAGTCCGGGAAACCATCTAGGTGGGCTGTGGCGCCAATTTCTACAAGCTGAAAACACGTGGTCAAGCCCCGAGAAAGAGAGATTGATGAACATGTGGAGAGTCCGAAACAAACTAAGCCTCACCCAGGGGGGTATTCTCCTCAGAGGACCTCGTATCATCATCCCGGCATCCCTACAGGTGCGGGCAACGCAACTCGCCCACGGGAGACATCAAGGAGTGGAGAAAATGAAAGCTCACATGAGAGAGAAGGTCTGGTTCCCAGGGATGGACACTCAAGTAGAAGAGACAGTCCGGAGGTGCCCATCCTGCCAACTAACGAGTGGTCCAGAACGACCAGCACCCATACTCACCGAGGAGCACGGCCGACGACCATGGGAGAAAGTAAGCGTGGATTTTGGGAGCTTCCCTGACGGACGTGTCACGTTAGCTCTCATTGACAGCTACTCAAAGTACCCAGTAGTTGAAGTTGTACAGTCAACCGCCTTCCTGCATGTCGGCCCAGTTCTAGAGAAAATATTCGGCCTGTTTGGATGTCCAGATGAACTCCGCAGTGACAATGGGCCCCCATTTCAAGGACACGAGTTCCGTGAGTTCATGCACCACCACGGCATCCGGCACCAGTGCATCACCCCACAATGGCCCCAAGCCAATGGGGAGATTGAACGCCTCATGAGGACAATAAACAAAACCCTCTGCATCGCCTTGGCAGAGCAAAGTAACCCAGAACATGAGCTGCAGAGGTTCCTGTGGGAGTACCGAAGCACGCCGCACTGCTCAACACGCCAAGCGCCCTGGGTGCTAATGTTTCACGGCACCCGCCGAGACGGCCTACCCACCGCGCCCGGGTGGTCTCCCAGCCCCCATTTGATGAGAGAGGCACCTTCCGGAGTAGGGAACAGCGCAACAACACTGCCAGCCAAGCTCGAAGAGCTGCATTTCGCCAATTACAGCAAGGAGACACTGTCATCATGAAGGACAAAAGACCCGGAGGGAAATTCCGGACCAGGTATGAACAAGGGTACTGGACAGTGACCAACACACAAGGGACCATGGTGACGGTCGAGAAAGCAGGAGAAACAGTAACCCGCAACATCTCATGGTTCAAACGGGTGGACAGACCCCACCCCACCCCTGCTGTCGCAGACCACGCAGAGGAGCCTGAGGCCAGGCCAGGTGAACCCCAAGCAGCTGACAGCCACCATCCTGAGGTGATCCCGATACCGGCAAGTCCGGAAGCCCCCGGTGAAACCCCCAGCCTGCCTCCAGGACCCAGCACACCGGTCCCTGCCCCCACCATCGGCCGGGGCCCTGCCAGGTACGCCCTAAGGGGAAATCCTCCGCTGAGCACTCGCCTGAGGGACTTTGCCTGCCAAGTAAGTGGACCATGAGACTCTTGAGATCCAGTCAAGGACTGAGTTGAGATGGGATGTGACGGTTAGCGCACCAGCGCTTATCGCTGGCGCGCGCTAAGTAATCACCGCCCCTGCGCTCACGCCAGACGGCGTGAGCAAAATAAATATGGGCGGAGCCGCGAGGCAGTCCACGCCACACGAGTATACCGAGTGTGTGCGTCTTATTTGCACGGCGCGCTAATTAGGCCTTGCGCGAGCCTCAGTGTCGGGAGGGAGGCCCCTCCCCGATCATCACACTCATCACTGTATGCGCAAATGGTGGTTACAGACTAGCTACAATACATAGTGGAAAATCAAGAGTATATAACCCGACCCAACAGACCATAAAACAGGCCCACAAAGAGCCATAAAAACGGCCCACACACAAGCTACCCTATCAGACCAGCCCGATCTCCCTATAGCACAGATCGACTCTGTTTTCATCGTGAGCATTTAAGAGGCTTCTTGACCTCAAAAAGACGCTCAGCCACCTGGGTACAGCATCTTATTCGACCTGATAATAAAGTTGCATCAAAACGTCTGTATTCGCTGAGCTGCAGGGCCGCAGCTGTGTGATGGACTCCGGTGAATCACCGTCGGCCCTCCATTAGTGAGACCAGGGCTGCCCGACCTCATACATGCGACCAGCTACTCATCACTAATTCTGGAAAACAGCCCCGCATCCCTGCCACAGGCCCACTGATAGGCGTTGTTATTACCTCGACTCTCATGTAAAGATCAGTCTTGGTAATAATCGAAGCAAACGGGCTGATATGTATTCCCGTTCCATGTAAGAAAGCCAAAAAAGTAATATGAAAAAATAATATATAAAAACTAACGCGTAGGAGCGTGCAGAGTTTTGTTTTTTTGCATTTTAATTCAGTGATATTTTAAGAGTTCCAATGTTAATAAAGTTTGCACATGTTCCTGGTTAACATTAGCTTTGACTGTGTAAAATTCTTCTACGCATTCAGAGATATTTTCTCTGCAATTTTCAATGCTTTTTAAAAAAAACTGAAAGTAGAATTAAATGAGAAAATGCACTTTTTCAGGACACCCGCTAAAGCTGCAAAATTTATTCAGAAACACTTTAGCAAGAGGAAACTGGCTGCACAGGGGCGACTCTGGAGACATCCATGTGCTCTGCTAGAATTCGTGGTTTGTGCTCTGTCGACATGACTGATGGTTACACGTAATCCTTCTTTGCATCCGTATCTGATTCCTAAAACCAGAAAAGAGCTTTAAAAGATTTGTAGATTACACCTGGATATCCCAAAATATATATGGAATAGTCAATGATTCCTTATTTTTTGAACTGTTTGCAGTTTCAGAAGTGCCCTGCTGAAAGGCAGAATATTCGAACCATATAAAACACCTAAGCAAATATACTGGTCAACTTTTTATGGCATGAGTGAGAACATTTTACACTGAATTAAATAAACAGACTGCACGAGTGACACGTCAGGGTATATGTCTCTTGTCAGGGGCAGCTAAAAAAAACTACAGATGTCAAAATGATTATACAGGGGTGTTCATATTAACACAGACAAACGAAATGCTACAAATCACATTCAAAATTGCTTCAGAGAGAAAGAATCAATATATATGTTACACCATTCAGATGTATTACTGGGGACATACTTAAGACTCACATTCAAGCTGACAGTATTGCTGATTTGGTCAATTTAAGTACATTGACTCCATCTGATTGACATCTCACCTGCCAGAGTGCATCCATTACAGTAATCACACATGACTCATTTAAATGCATTAATGCAAGATCGTTAATACACATGTTGCAGCATTTGCTTTGCGTGAAGCTGCTCTCACTTCAGTTTGGCCTTAGATGCATGCATGTATGTATGTGGTAGTTCCATCTAGCCAAGTGGCAGCGGAGAGCTGTGCAGGGTCAAAGACAAGCATAAAGTTAACGAGGTCAACAGTATGTTAACCTCCCACAGCTCAACTGTGGGAGGTTAACATACTGCGACTGAGGGGCATATTTACTAGAGAAGCGCCGGAGCGTAGCGCTATCCTCCTTGGCTTAACGCCATGCTCCGCCACTTCTGAAACGCAGGGCTGCACCATATTTACAACAATATAGTACAGCCCTGCGTTTCCCCCTGCGCTGGTGCTAAATTTAGCAGCCAAGGACCAATGCAGGCACCCTTGCACCATAGTGCAAGGGTGTCTGTGTTGAGGGGAACTTTGTTCCTTCCTGCATATAAACAATCTTTAAATGGCGTTTTGAAACTTCTATGTGTGCTGCTTAATGCACCACACATAGAGCAAAACATCATTTTTTTATTGATCGTTTATGTGCAGGAAGGGACACCTTCCTGCACATAAACAATTAAAGACCTTTTGCTGTTTCTATGTGTGCTGTACAACGCAGCACACATGGAAACAACAAAAACGAGGAGAAATTAAACATTTCTCCTCATTGCGCCTGTTTTAGACCAGGTTTTCCCTGGCCTTAATTTTGACGCTGCCCCATATTTACGCCGCCCTTGTAAATATGGGGCAGCGTCAAAATCAATGGGTGTTGCGGTGGAACGCCCATTGCCCACCCCTTTCACGCCCAGTATAGTGTGAAAGGGGGCCTTATTTACAAGGCGTGTTAAGCCACGTTAAGAGCTTAACGCTGCCTTGTAAATAAGGTGAAGCACATATCGCCACAGAAACGCCGCTAAAAGTGACATTCCTGTGGCGATAGGGGCTTGTAAATATGCAACTTAGTGTTCTTTATAAGAAGTGCATCTGCAATTCTTACCTAAATTGGACCAGCATTTGCATGGTCCTGGTGGAAATGGGGATGTTTTTCCAGATCCTGGGTGCATAGATGGAAAAGGCTGCTGCCTTGTTCATTCTGTTTTAAATTTCTTAGTTTGCAGTCAGATAGTATCCTGGCTACAGGTGTGCCAGCAACTACCAGAAATGGTGTGCTCGACTGCAAGATAAGTGGGGCTGCTGGTCGTGATGGCTTAGTACATGAGTTTTGAAGATGGTGTGGGCCAGCAAGAGGAGCCAATGGAGATTTGTCAGAATCTCAAAGTCTGACTCTAGGAATTTCCAAAATAAATAATAGTTATTGCACTTCTGGAAATTTTTACTTTTTCCATGTTCACTAAATAGGTATTATATTGAAGTTGTATTTCAATAGTGGTTCGTACGACTGACGTGGTGCCACAGCAGATTGGTGACGGGTTGCATGCTACAATGTAAGTTGTACTTCACTGAAAAGTTATTTATAGTTGTTCTGGTGTGGCATGTGATGTTCAAAGTGGTGCTATTATACTGCCATTTATTGCTTCACCTAAGCTTTTAGTGGAGTGAGGGATAGAACTTATTAACTTTATATCATTTTTTGTCTGGTTGAAAGTCTGTGGATACCCTCATGCAAAAAGGTAAGCATCTGACGCTCCAGAAACACAATTGTCACACACAACAGCCATTACATTCTGGTCATTCTTCCTCTTCCCATGCTCCTGTGCAAAAGTATGACCTCAAATGCGGTGTCATTACGCAACGTGGTGTAATTTTAGGAAATTGCCTTAACCAGCGTAATGTGAAATTCCTGAAATTATGTGAAATACAGCAGCGTAGAGCACACTTACACCCGTCAGGTACAGCTGCATTATATAAAATTAGAAATGGTGAGAAAATAAAACAGTTTGATGATTGAGAGCTGTAATAATATAAATATTCACATATATTTTCATCACCATGTGTGGTGTTGAAGCAAGCTGCCTTCCAAATTTTTTATTATGTGCTTGTATGTCTAACGGGAACATTGATCAATCAGCAAATTTCGTATTTCAAATTTCAAATTCACTTTCTAGAAGCATCCTTTGAGGGCTCGTCCACAAGCCCATTAGTGTTGCCAGCTCAGGTACCCCAGTTCTCTAAAGAAATCAATCTACAACAAAAGCGTTGACACTGTGGTCTCCTTCTTGAGATCATATTGGTGGTCAGATGTAGATTCACAACAAAGCTTCTTAAGGGTTTTAGGCTATAATGAACTTGTAATAAAGCAGACATGATATCTGTCACATTTGTGACTGAGTACTAGTGTGCCAGACTAAATCAGGCACTATTTAGTCACCTGCCATGTTAGAGTTGGAGTATTGATTGGCAATCACCGTACTTGCATCTTTACTAACGCTGTGCATTAATCCGCATTGGTCAAGGAATAATGTACAAAAAGCATTTTTTGATAATGCACCAAGTGTAAAGTCATCAGTCGTAAATATTGTCGATTACACTTGTTATCTTACGAAGAACGAACAAATGAAGTTAAAAAATATGTAGGAGTGCATCTTTAATTATTTGAGCTTTTTGTGACTAATATGGGCTCATTGGAATAGAATAGCTATATAAAGGGTATACCTTTGAGCCCTGCACATGGGCGGTTAGTAATTACAGCAGTTTTGCTGTTTTGGAATTCCTAATATTGTGTAATCTTGTGGCCATGTAGCATCTTTGTGAAAAACCTGAAAACATGGAACCTTCTGTAGAGTTTTGGCAGATGGCCTGCCTTCTGCCAGTAGGGCGATGGTCATAACCACAGCCACCCTGTCAGATTACCGCCTGCCATATTTATAATTCTTTGCCTGTTTGGCTGAAATCTCTATGCCTTCAGAGGAGCCACCGTCATGGGGGTTCCTCCAAAGGCAATATAAGTTTGCTGATTGGCCACCACGTTTCATGTAGCTGCTCAGCAAACCTTTATTTTTTTTCAAAAACAAACTCCCAAAGTGGAAGTTTGTTTTTGAAAAACACAACAATAGTGGTCCTGAAACCCTCAGAGTTTCCCCAGAGTGTGGGGGGGTTATTTGTTCATACTTCTTTTTTTTGTTGGTCAGGACCATTAGGCTTTTTCTAGAGGTCGCAAACAGAAAAAAACACATTACAACATCAGCCTTAAATTAGATGGATGACCCTAAGTCCACTGTGCTGTTACTGTAAGGTTTCGACAGGCAGATCCAGAAGGAAGTCCACCGGTGGAAACATGATGATTCACTGATTCTATGGACCTCATTACAAGTTGGTCAGAATAGGCTGGGGTATCAAACACAAGCGGTAACTCCTCTTACCCCAGAGTGAGGCATTTACCAAAGGGAAAAGTGCAGGGGAGTAATAAATATCACTCGTATTTCTGATTCCTGTACAAGCTTTTGTTTGCACAGGGATCTGAATTTACCCCTTGACTTGTAATGATTGCCCAAACGGAGAAGTTTAATGTCAGTGTGGTGGACAGGGCACTTCTCACATTTGTGGCAGGGTAGCCTATCCTCCAGAATTTAAATGAGACCCCTTATTTCCTAAAGCAGGCTCCTATGTTAGCCACAGTTTATATGAGCATTATTATTTGGGAAAATCCTATATTTTCAGAATTTACATTTAAACCATTGCCTGTTAATTTTTCATGCTGACCATCACCATCAAGGTCTAGATGAACAGTACACCAGTACTAAAAGTGTCCTTGAAATGTATGTGTTTGCAGTATAGATTCCATATTTTTTCCCCCAAAAAACAAATAGTTTATCATATATTAAATACAAATTACCTTCCTCTTCTGTCTTCCTCATCACAGTCACCCAGGAACATGACTGTGATGAGGAAGACTATGACTCGGAGTAATGAAGATTACCGGTAAGTAACCGAGTCTTTACCTTCCTCCTCCGTCTTCCTCGTCACAGTCATGTTCCTGGGTGACTGTGACGAGGAAGACTATGACTTGGAGTAATGAAGATTACCGATAAGTAACAGGGCCATTCCTAATTATGAAGGTCCGGATTCACCAAAGTAAACATACACCTTTGTGTACGTTTACGATTCTTTGCAAAACACGAAGCAATTTTACAAGTAGTATCTTTATGACTGCCCATTTTTTTTATGTGCAGTCTCCTTCACGAGTGTGGGGACTCCTCAGTTGTAAAGATACTTCTCATAAACTTCCTTTGTGAATTGCAAAAATCATAAACGTACACAAAAGTGTTGTTATCTTTGTGAATCAGGCCCGAAATGTCTCCAATGCTCCAAAAGACCGCTACACAAACGGAGGTAAGATTGCAGATAGCCCAATAATGTTCACTCTACAGTTGATGTTATGACAGCACTCTGATAGGAAACACATTCATAGATATCGATTTATAATACATGCTTCACACAAGAACGGTGTAAGAGCAACCCTGGAAAATGCAATCATATCAGCATCCTTTTATACTGAGTGAGTATATCGAGTGAGTCTGACCACCTGCAGGAGGATTTGGGGACACATTGTATAATTATAAGTCTCTACAAGAAAATTGTGTGGTTCCCTTAGAGCTCTTTGCCAGACTGTGTAGCTGATGATCCCTCAATCAACCCATAAAACAGTCCCCTATCCTCATCCCATCAGGGAATTTTCTTAACTTAGTGTCAGCCTTACCTAGAGGCTGATGCTAAGCATCGGCTTCTGATTCTCTAGCAAACTGAGGTGGCAACCGTCCTTGGATTGTGGGCCCTGGATTATTTTACAAGAGAGGCAGTGAGACAGGTTTCTCGTGAAGATTTCCAATCCCTTCTTGGATGCTTTACCACAATACCCAGAGATTTATGCTTCCTCTGCTACAAATCTTACTTAGGAATAGGTCTATAATCAGAAAGGAGATTTTTACTAAATAGTTTTAAGAGTTAATGCATGCCAGCAGTCACTGGCTACAGTCATATGGTTTTCATTTCCTAAGAATATCACAGGATTTGTTTGCGAAATAGAAAATTTGCCACAGTTTGAGCATCCAAACTTGCTCCAACTTCCACCTCGCTTTTTTTAAGGCAAATAACACTTTCAGTGGCATATGGCAATGATTCTTAAAATTTGCAGCAAATGTTTCAATCGAAGTGCATACAGTATCAACTCTAATTTCTGGAATGCTGCTGTTTCAATATTGTGCGTGGCATAAAGGAGACATACAAATTACACATAAGATTTTGTGGCATTAATTTTTCTCTGAAATTTACCATTTCCCTGTAAAAAAAGATGCTCTTAATCTGCTGATACTTTTATAGTGCCTTCACCCAGCACCTCTGTTTTCTCTATCCTTGTCACTCTACCCTCCTTTGGAATTTGGAGTTCCCTACCTCATGCCCGGACAACTCAGCTTGTGAGCAACAGCCTTCAAGAAATCCCTAGACTCGTTCATAGGAAGAAGGGGTCTCAATGTTTTATTTTTCTTACCTGCATGAAATAGTGAGGACCTTTTTAGAGAATGGGTGAATGGAATTGCAGTAAAATACATAGCCTTTGCATGGCCCATATGGGTCATAAGTCCAGACAGACACATGCTAATTAGGGGTATGGAAAGTTGTGAAGTTCTTGGACTTGTAAGTTCACTAACTTAAAAAAAAATTGGGAAACGTCACATAGTGCAAACTTCTGGAGTACTAAAAAAAAGAGAGACAAAGAGTCCCGGGCACACGTAATGAGAGTAACAATATCCTGATGGTAGAAATGTCTGGTTTTAGCGAATCAGTGGTCAACACCAGTGGATTGATAAGAATGTTCTTTAATGAAGCGAAAAACAAAGAAACGACCAGCCGACACGTGTTTCGTCAAGACGGGAGATGTTCCGTGACTCATCAGGGCCACGTAGCAGAGGTAGAAAGAACAATGAAAAAGACCGGGATGCAATTAGCGGGTCCGCCAGAAGCAAAGAAGAACGGGTGTCAATGGGGACCCAGAGTGGGAGGTCCAATGGTAAGAAGGTAAGGAGATGCCTGGGGGCAGAATCGGAAAACCTAGACACCCAAACGGGGTGGAAATCCTGGAGAAAAGAATCGGGTGCCTTCCGCATCCGGAATTCAAACGGACCCATCTTTCCTTTGGTTTTCACCGTACATGCGAGGTGCCTGGCTTATCTGCCCCCAGGGTCTCTTCAGTCACAGGACCTCCTACCCTGGTCCCCAGTGGCACCCGATTCTTTTCCCCAGGATTTCCACCCCGTTTGGGTGTCTAGGTATGAACTGCCCCACCTGATGCACACTGCTCCCTCTACTGCTGTCACCCTCCTCAGTACCTCTTACTGGTGATGCAGTATAGAGCAGTCTGATCACCATGATTTTCTGATCCCATATGTCTGGTAGGCAGGACACCATGGAGCTGGAAAGGGTTTTTAAGAGATGTGGGATTTGGTTTACCGCTTCTCCTCAATGGATTTGGTGGAGTGGGGAAACCTCCCCTGCATTTGTTACGGGTGAAGTTTACAGACTTCTACCAACTACACAGGTGTAGTAAAATCCTTCTTACACTCCTAATACTAATCTGTATTGTTATGTTAAGTATATTTGGAAGTGTACATTCAAATACGCCTCTTGACACTACAGAGATAAACATCAAACTTAGACCTAAAACAACGTGAACTATACATGATTAAAAAGCCAAGTTTTCAACAATTTTCTACAAAGATTTAGGCCAAAGTCAGAACCTAAATAGAGGGACAAAGAGTTTCAGAGTTTAGGGGTTGCAATGGAATTTAGGAGTTACTCGCTTGCTGTAGGATGATGCCTAGATTTGGGTAGCAGTATGATGACTGTTCAGCAGATTGCAAATTTCAGTCTGGTCTATACCAAGAAAATGTAGAAGTGAGCAGGGCAGATGTATTCTGGCAGATGCACAATGGTCACGGATTCTGAAAATGCTCTGCTACAAATAAGCAGTCAATGAAGCGAACTCTTAACTGCGGTAGTGTGATCAAGTTTGGAACTGCCTGCAATCAGACAGGCTGCAGCATTTTGCATTAACTGGAGGCATTGAAATAGCCTGGCGTGTGATGCTAGATAAATTACCTGGACTGGATTAAAGGTTTGACCACTGATAGGAATGGAAGAATTACTTTGGAATCCTAAAATGAAAATCCCGTTGCTGTGACTTTAATTAGTGACCTTAATGGCTTCAAAGTCAAGGGAGAGAGGGGAATCAGTAGGAATACCAATGTTTCTTACAATCAGTGGCGGCTCCTCCGCTAAGGGGGAGGAGCGTCATCCCACTGCTTTGAAGCAGTGCAATGGAAAAAATAAAATTATAATAACGGAAGTTATTATCATTTTTTTTTATTCCCGTTGCTGCCAGGTTAGGGTGGGATGGGGCTGGGTACCTTGACCCAGAGGGAGGAGGAGTGGCTATTGCTGCACCTAAAGTGCACATGACTGTTTGGCCGGCCGTCTTCGGCCGGCCAAACAGTCATGCGCACTTTGTATATTCTTCACGCAGGTTGCATTACAGCCTGGGTGGAGAACAAGCCCAGGCCCCCAGGCCCTGTCTGTGAGCCGAACCACGGTGCTCAGACCAATCACAATGCTGCTATCAGCAGTGTCGTGATTGGCTGGGGGCATCTAGAAGCCTGGGTGCTTCCTGTTCCTGGTTCCTGGCAGAGAGGCGGCGGCTGGCGGTGGTGACGATCAGGTACGTTTAAAAAAAAAATCCTTCACCTTCCCTAAAGTATTGTGTGGTAGCGCATTTTCATTACCTCCCATCCCTCCCTCACCTTCCTTCTTAACTATTAAGGCTTCCTTGCCTCCAATAGTTCCCTCCCTCTTCTAATTAAAAACACCCCTCGCCCCCCTCCTCATCCTCTTCTTTTTTGTCTCCAAAGAGACTGACTTCTGGTGTTTTCCCTTCATGGTGAAGCCTGTGGGATTTCAATGGATGGATTCCCGGCAGTTGCGATGGTTCTGGCGGTGATCTCCAGGCTTGGTGGTGTTTTTCAGGTTTCCCTTCAGCATAGCAGGGCAGTCATCTGACGGAGTCTGGCAGTCTTGCGGTGGCTGGATCTGCGCTTCCAGGTCAGCATCTCTGGCGAGGCAAGATGCATTTCAGAGGCATTTTTGATTTCGAAGGACGGTAGGAGCAGGTTTTGTTGCTTGTTTTTCTCTGTTCTTATTGGGGGTATTGTGTGGTGGATTGTGTTGATCTCTGGGCCCTGTGCTGCTGACATCCCCATATTTGTTTATTTTGGGGTGTTTTTACCCTTATTGAAGGGTTCTGTTTCCAATGGGTCACTGTGGCCTAGCGTTTAAGGTCTTAGGGCCACATGTTTCAAGTTTGGAAAAAGTGATTACCTAATTACGATTTTCTGAGAATTGCAATTAGGTAATCGCTATTTCCAATGTATGAAACTCCACGAGTTTCATATAGCGATTCCTAGTGGGTTGCAAATCGAACTACTTCATTAATATTAATGAGGTAGATCGCAATTTGTGACCCCCTAGGAATCACTAAAATCACGGGGATGGTGGCCTGCTGAGGTCACCATGTCCGTGATTGCTTTTAAATAAAGCAATCTTTTTTTTAAATGCAGCCTGTTTTCCTTAAAGGAAAACGGGTTGCATTAAAAGAAAAAATGAAACGTTTTCTTTTCATTTTTTAAGAGCAGGCAGTGGTCCATGGAACCAATGCCTGCTCTTAAAAAACGTTTTAAAACCATTCCCAAAGGGGAAGGGGGTCCCTCGGGGACCCCTTCCCATTAGTGAATGGGTTACCATCAACTTGAAGTTGGTGATAAATTGCGAATGTTTTGTGACCGCATTAACAGTCACAAACCGTTCATACATATCGTTACGATTCGGTATTTGGAAGGGACGCCCTAAACATGTCCCTTCCAAATACTGAATCGCAAACCCATTTTGCGATTCGGTAACAGGTTACCGAATCGCAAAATAGGGTTTGATATATGCAAATAGCCTTTTTTGCATTCGCAAATGGGCTGATACTGCGAATTGGTTGATACATGTGGCCCTTAGTCTCTTGCCCTGAAGGTTATGTGTTTGTTTCCTGCTGTTTCGATGTTGACGAGTGCTCAGTTACGAGCATGGAAAATGGTATATTAATCGTTAAAGGTTGGAAAATATATATTTTTTTAAGGGTTAGATGTCCTATGTACATCATCTATCTCGAGGCTGGAGTTCCTGTCCCCCGCTTGTGGCCTCGTAACCCTTAGAATCCCGGTATGGGGTTGATGCCCCTTATGTCGGGGATGGGATGCTAGGCTTGGTTTGATCTGCAATGACTTGTGCCCTTAAAACTGAGTCTGGAGGGTCTGTTGTTGTGGCCAAGCCCTTGGCTGTTTTTATGTCATGGATCCTTCGGCCTCAGTTCTGGATGGCTCCCTTAACTTCTTCTGGGTACAGGGAAGTGATGTGGGATATTCTGTACCATATGCATGTGGTCTTAGGGTGTTCATCCTTGCCAGCAACAGTGGACGGAGTTGCCTTTTCTCGTTGGGGGAATGGAAGGATGCTGATGCAGTTCAGGTTCCTAGGCTGCTACAGAGGTTGTCCCTGTTGGGGTGGAGGTCTTTACCTCTCTCTGTGCACCTGGGATCTGTTCGGGCCTACCATGGATCTGGATGTCGGCCATGGTGTGGCTGACTGGGTTGCTTGCAGTTATATTGGCACAAAATCAAAAATACTTAAAGCTCAAAACTTAAAACTACAATATGGAAGAAAATACACCAACAGATATACATAAATACATATAATACACCAACTAAGAATTAAGGCATATTACATCTTATACAGTACACATAAAATTCTTTGAGTATATACAAGTTAAAATCTGAACAGAGACTCAATTCATTGAGCGCTAATTATTACAATTCATCTGTTTCATAATTTATCAAAGGTTATAAACACTCTCCTGAGAGTGTTTATAACCTTTGATGAATTATGAAACAGATGAAAAGTTTTGAGCTTTATGTATTTTTGATTTTTAATTTATTATAGATGTGCTGTGAGTTCCTTCCTTTGATCATAGTATTTGTAATATTTACACCCTATATGGGATAAAAAGTGTACCTAATTTATCTACTAATTAGAAAAAAAAATACAAGTATTCTGTTCTACATGGCCTATACTGTTTTACTGTATGAAAATCAATTGGCTGCCAAGAGTCTCTCTGCTCCTGTGCCTGTTCGTTGTGATTGTTCTGAGGTGGGATTTTCCAGAGTTGGTCCAGTTGGCTTCTCAGAAGTATGCAATAGTTGTGATCTTTTGTTCTGAGGGACGGTGTCCCCTGGCTTCGGTGGTGGACGGACTGTCTTGCTGTTGGCCCCTAGTTCTGGTGTCTGCCCTTTTGCTACGTCATTTGCTAGTGTTTCTGGTGAGGGTCCCTCTCCTGGAGTGGTTGGGGATCAGTCAGGAGTGGGATCTTCCTGGGGTTTCGTCTCCACTTTTCTTTCCGGCTCTTCCTTTAGGATCACTGGGAAAGGTGCAGTGAGGTTGCACAGAGTGTCTTAGCTTGCCTAGGTGCTCCGGAGCAGTTGGCGTTGACTTGGCAGACCTTGTGGTCATCTATTCTTCATTCTTATGCCAGCCTTTGGACAGCTTATTCATCTAGGTGTTTGGTGCCGCTGGTGATTCCTATTGTGGCCAGTCTGTTTCTGGTTGTGCAGTGTTTATGGGATGGTGCTACCATGTGTCTGTCTGTCGTTACTTTGAGAGTTCCATGGGTGGCGATTTAGGTGTTTCGTTGGTCTTGTCAAATTTTAAAAGGGGCTGGTACCTTGGTTTTTTCAGGGGCTGTTGTCCTTGTGCGTTCTTTACCTAAAATTGGAATTTGCAGTTGGAGTTAGATGCTTTGCTTGGTCCTCCATTTGTGCCCCTTGTGCGACTTGTTTTGGTACTTTTGATGTTTTGGACTTGTTCTTGGTGGCCATTGTTTTCGCCTGGCACTTAGGGATGATGGGGGCTTTGTCCTGTGTTTTTCCTTTCTGGAAAGGTTTCAGGGCAGGATTGTTTTGGTTCCGATCCCCTAATTTGGACCTCAGGGCAGTTCTGCCTTTCCTGTCAGTCGGTTGGTGATACTGCTGGTGTTCAGTCAGGAGTCGTCCTTTGCATGTGGCGTGTGATTTGCATTGTTTGGATGCCTGAAAATCTTTGCTAGGGTACCTGGATGGGGTGTTGTCATCCTGAATAGGGGTTTGCATTATGTGTGGAATGTGGCCCCGCAAGGAGGGGGACATCATCTACAGTGTCTTTATGTGTGTGGATACGTTCTTGGTCTTGTTGTCTTATAAGGGGATGGGTGTGGTTTCTCCCCTTGGTGTTTGGGGCCTTCCGTGGGCTAGATGGTGACTACGGTGGCTGTCTTGCAGGGGACCTCAGTGGTGGAGACTGTAGGACTGCGATTGGTCCACTCCTACCTCGTTTAGGCATCTCTATTAGATTCCTGAGTTGGATCCTCTGGATGATGTGTTGGGTCACAGAGTTTTGTCCTCTTTGTGGGGGTACATGTTTTTCTGTGTAGGCTCTAGGCCATAGGCACTCACAAACATTCTCTCGGGCCCAAAATTACAGTGTGGTTTGTGGCCTAGGGCTTCACCAGTGGGGGAGGGGTCAGTGAGGGGCGGGTTCATTGGGAGCGGGGCTAGAGTAAAAAAAAAATCACTGCCTTGTCAAAACATTACTAGACAATGTATTTTACTACCACCCGATCAGTATCTCTCCCATACTTTTTGAGAGAGAGATGATGCAAGTCTTGAGCCTGAGTGAAGGCACAGGGTGAAAGAATGTGAGAAAGTCAGATACACATGGAGAATGTAAGTAAGAGACAAATGGAGAAACAGAAAGCGATGAGAGACCCTTACATAAGATACCCAGGTCCTGTGCTTACCTCTCAAGGTGCAGTCGGTACCACAGGGTGGGCCCACACTCCGCCGGCAAGGAGCCCCCTACTGTAGTCCTAATGGAGTCAGAGTGCAGCCGAGAGCATGCTGCAGACAGCGGTGGAAGAGAACTAAGGTGCGGTGGAGAAGGTCACCAAGCTGTGGATGGAGATCAATCTGCGGGTGAAGATTTAGCTGCGGGCCGATGGAGATCAAGGTGCAGGTGGCGATCGAGCTGCGGGCGAAGACCAATCTGCGAACGGATGGAGATCAACTGGAGCGGAGATCAACCCTCGGTGCGGAGAGGACATCGTGGGCAACAAGAAAGCAGGAGGCTTTCCAGAAGGCCCTGTAAAAGTCAGCAGTGAAAGCACAACAGCTCAATTTTAAAGGGCCTTTGCTTCCCGCCATGTGTGATGTCACAGAGGTGGGCAGTAAACACAGAAGAGGGCCCCTGGAGCATACGTAGTGAATACGTATTGAATCTGCACAGGCTCTGCCAGCCCTCTTCATTGTTTACTGACATTTTTGAAAAAACATGGACACATTTCCTGCAAGGTCCGCAGACCACAAATGAAGACCTGCCGGGCCGCTGGTTCTCCGCGGGCTATACTATGAGTACCACAGCTCTAGGCACGCTATTTTTGTTGGGTGTTTCTGACTAAGTTGTTTGTTTCTATTTTACTTGCGATTTCCTTATTGGTTAAGAAGGAAGGCAAGGGAGGGACAGGAGGTAAGTTGTCCATTATTTACTGGTAATTGCATTACTCCTAGCCATACTCCCTCACCTTCCTTCTCAGTCCCTCTTGCCCTCCCAGTACGGAGCAACTGAGTGTCTGGGTTGGCTTGTTTACATACAGGATGAGGAGGGAGCGAGGGGTGTTTTGTTTAGAAGAGGGAGGAGTCTATTGAAGGCAAGGGAGCCTCATTGGTTAAGAAGGAAGACAAGGGAGGAAGACTAGGCATAATGCCATTACCGGTAAGTAATGGATGCATTTAAAAACAGTACATTTTTCATTGAAATGGACACTAAATATGCACTGACATATAGTTTGATTGATAAAACGATATAGCACACAAATGATAACGTATGGAAATTGGGTTTTATGAATATTTATCATCACCAAGTAAAGTGTCTTGATTTGTGTTCATCCTTTTAAAATCTTTGTGTCCAGCACACTCCAGAATTACTAAAAAATGTACTTCATTTTTGCTTTCCTAACTGTTGAACGCATACAGTCTATTTACAGTTATGTACATTTTGTTGTGTGTTTAAAATAAATATCCTACAGCCTTTCCTTTCACACTCCCAGTACTCCAGCAAGATTGCAGCATAATTCACTTTAAAAACTCCTCTCAATTTACAGTCAGAAAAAAGAATAGTAAACACCAATCCCTATGTTAAAAGAATAAGCAGCAATTTGTCAGTAGACACAGAGTGATATTTGACCACTGTCTTTGAAGCACTAACAAATGTGACAAGATAAACATACAATCCAAAGACATCTTTATTTATAGCTTGGACTTTCCAGACTTACCAAATATCATCTTGAGACCCATCAATGGGTCGCAACCCACAGTTTGGAAAACACTTCCCTAGGTACTTGCCTCAAGCTACTGTCCAACACCTTTTGTCTCCTGGCAATCTACCTACAGGTCATCCCCATATTGCATGATCACTCTGCTGTCTCCAGTGCCTTTTCATCATCTGTTTCTCATACTCAGGCCTGCCAACTTTGATTTTTTTATTCTGTGAGAGGAGGAGGTGGGACCCAGTGAGGGGGCAGGGCACCAAGCTATTTAATGTATGATCACTTGTGGAGGGTCTATGGAGAGAGGCTGTGGTTCTGTACCAGCACTGGTCAAGTGTCACATACAAGGTACCCCAAACAAAAAGGAAAACAAATGCTTCTGAAACTGCAGACAATATCCTGGGGAAGTTACAGAATCTCAAGTGGACATCAGCTATGTGCAATCTCCTCATATGAGCTGGAAATCAACTTTCACTATGGGTTACCAGCTCAGTTTGTCTCCCACAATGTGATATTGGCTCTTCACCGGGTGACTGAGTGAAAGGAGCCGATATCGTGTGACACATGGGGGAACTGTGTGACTTGGCAGGTCTGTGTTCTTGTTATGCGTACTTCTGCCTTCAGGCATCTGCATCTTGTCCTCGTCAGGCAGTCGTCTGAAAGGACGTAACTCCCCATCTGATTCTCATCCCCAACAAGCCATCCTCCTCCTCCAGGCATATAGCTTGCAATCTGCTTCCTGTCCTCATTTGATTATATTTTAACAATCTCCTCCTTTCCATTGTGTACCCCAACTCTTGTCCATCTTCTCCCTTTAAGAAACCTTTGCACTGGAAGTACCTCATTCCAAACTTCTGGATGATAATGTGTTCTCGACTAGAAGTACTCGCCTGCCGTGTTTTTTTCTGCCTCTCCCCAGGGACTCTTCCTCCAAGATTTGTGGAGATGGTTGGAAACCTGCCTTCCTGTCACAAGGATAAAGGGAAAAGAGATGCCCTGTTCATAATAGGATGAATCCACTTTAGTACTAGGACAAAGAATACCATCCCTTAAAGGGCTGTAATCAGTGAAGTGTGATCGATGGTATTGAATGCAGCTGAGAGATCCAAAAGCAATAATGCACCAACACCACTGCTCTTCACCAACCTACATGAATATCACTTGTTACAACACAAGGCATTACATCAGGGTGCTTTACCACAATGTTTTTACCACACATGCTTTACAATGCACTGTAATGTACCTTCAATACAACTACCCACTACAACGCAAGTCTTTACAACGTGTTTTTTTTTATTGTATTACACATATTAAATATAATTTAGGAATAAAACAATATGTTCATGAGAAATAAATATTAAAAATACGAAAAACTTACACAACTATACACAGTATACATGAATAGTCCCTTACAAATATGGTGCCCACATAGTTACAAAGATTGAGGTTAAAACATGCCTTGTAGTAAACAAACAATAAAAATATGTTTTAGTTATATATTTACAGGTTAAACAAATCAATCCGAAATCCATTTTAAAAATAAAAATGGCTGGATCTATGGGAAGCCGTTCATGTCAAAATTACAGATCCCCATATAGGACACCTTCTGAAATCCATAGCCAGCTGCAAAATGAATATGACACACACCAGAATGAATGTAATATGTGTCAAAATTAATATGATACCTGGCAGAGTGAATCTGACTTGAATTGAAAATAAATATGAAACCTGGCCGATTGAATATGCTACTTCGTGATTAATTTGAATAAAACACACTCCAAACTGAATAAGGGCAGTACTGAAATATATATCAATCATATTGAAATAAATATGGCCCTCACTGAAAATAATATAGCTATCACTGAAACGAATACAATATGCATCAGACAGAATGGGACATTTCTTGAAATGACTGACATATGCCAAGAGGTATGCGGCATGCATTGAAATGAATATGACAGATTGAAATGAATGTAAGTTTCTGAAATGTTATATTATATCCTGAAAAGAATATAATGCACATTGAAAATAATATAACATAAACTGAAATAAGCATTACACATGTTGCAATGAATATGAATTGTGGTGAAATGAATGTTACCCAGATTGCAATGAATATGAGATATACAGAAATAAATAGATGATTTAAAATGAATATGGCTTGTGTTGAAATGATTATAAGCCCCATTGAATTGAAGTTGACATGCCTTAAAATGAGAATGACCAACGCTGAAATTCTCATGGCATTTGTCGCAATGAATATGGCATGCATAGAAATGAATATGACACATATTCAAGTGAATATGATATGTGCTAAAATGGAAAAGTTGCATCTTAAAATTAATATGACAAGCGTTAATATGAATATGGCATCCATTGAAATAAATATACCATTGATTGAAAGGAATATAACACATGTTAAAATGAATACGAAATGTGTTGAAATGAATATGAGCTTCATTGAAATTAATTTGAAATGTTTTAAAATTAATACAAGTAACGTTAAAATGAACATGATATGTATCAAAATGAATACGGGTTACATTGAAAGTAATATGATACACATTAACATGATTATGATACGTGTTGAAATGGATATGTTTCATGTTAGAATGAATATAAGATGTGTTAATATGAATGAGACATCCATTGAAAGGAGTATGACACGTGCTAAGATGACTATGACATGCACTGAAATTAATATGAGCCCCATTGAAATATATTCAACATGTCTTAAAATGAGTATGACCAATGCTGAAATTAAATTGAAACTTATCAAAATGAATATATTATGCTTTGAAATTAATCTGATACACATCAAAATAAATATTGAATGTACTAAAATGAATATGCCCTATGTTGAAATGGATATGACCCATGTTAAAATTATTATGGCGAGTGTTAAGGTGAATATGACATCCATTGAAATAAATATGACATTCATTGAAAGGAATAGGACACATGTTAAGATTAATATGAACCACTTTGAAATGAATATGACACCTGGTGAAATTAATATGGCCTACATCAAAATTAACATGACATTTCTTAAAATTAATATGACACGTTTTGAAATAAATATGAAACTATTTGAGATAAATGTAGCATGCTTTGAAATGAATAAACCACATATCGAAATGAACACAAGCCATGTTTAAATGAATATGACCCCTGTTTAAATGAATATGGCTTGCATTGAACTTATGTTGATCAGCTTTAAAATTAATATTACATGTTGAAATTAATATTACATATTCTGAAAGGATATGATAAGAACTAAAACGAAGTAACTAAAATGAATATAACACACAGGAACCAGCCTTCACCACGCATCCATTACATGCATCCATTTGCCACACAGTTAAGTATTTCTACATTTGTCACACAGTACTTTATCAGGCAGGTAAGTATTTTTGTAAATAAGATAATTTTTTATGTGCGCATAGAGATAAAGAGAGGTAAGGATGATTTTAGGGTTTAAAGGTGGTTAGAGGTAAAGGGAGGTGAGGATAATTTTTGGTTGTAGGAAGTGGGTAGAGGTAAAGGGAGGTAAGGAATGAAAAAAGGGGGTTCTCCATTAAAAAATAAACACACACACATATATATATATATATATATATATATTCACTGAAAAAACCATAGGTTTTAGGGACAGTTATAGTTAGTTGGACATTGCACTCGTACAAAACCCGTGAAATTCCCCGTTATAGTTAGTTCAGGTAACTATAACTCGCGCCCCGCAATGCACTGCTGATGACGTCACATATTACATCACTCATGACATGGTCAGTGACATCACTGATGACATCACTGATGACATCTCAAATGACATCACAGATGACATCATCCAGTGACTGTGTGTTTCTGTAAAGTTTAAATATGTTTAATATATATAGGGAAAGGCGTATTGAAGAATGAGTGGGTGTATAAGTGTCTGAATGGATGATTTAGTAGGTGCGTGACTAACTCTATAAGTGAGTGATTAAACGTATCTTACTGAATGCATGGGTTAGTGACTAAACTGGGTGAATGTCTGTATCCGTCTGTCTGTTGCTGTGTAAGTGGCTGCATGGGTTTGTGAATAGCTACATGAGTGTCTATATGAGTTATTGATTGGTTGTCTAAGTATCTGTATGTGTGCCTGAGTGTTTGTGTGGGTGGGGTGTGTGCGACTCTGTGCATAGATGTGTTAGTGGGTGATTCACTGGGTGGATGGTTTCAAGAGTGCATCTGTGATAGACTGTATGGGTGGGTAAGTGTGTGTAAGAGTGTGTTAGTGAGTGAATGTATGTCCCAGTGGTACATGTGTGAGTAACTACATATGTGAAAGGCAGTATATATGTGTGTTGGAGTATATAAATAGCTATAAGCGAGAGTGTGTGATTGTGAGAGTGACTGTATGGATGAGTGTGTGCTTGTATCAGAGATTGTTTAAGAGCGTAAGAATGTGCTAGTATTTGTATGAGTAAGTGAGCTGGTGTGTGTATAACTGTATAGGTGAGTAAATGGGTGTGTGCTTAATTTTTTGCATGACTGACTAGTTGTGTGAGTACCTCTATGGATGAGTGGCGGTGTGTGAGTGTTTATATAGGTGTATGAGTGCATATAATAGTCCTGTACTGAGTGACTATAAGTATGAGTGATTGTACGGGTGAGTGAGTAGATGTGTGTGTGTAGACCTAAGAATCAGTGAGTGTGTATATAGTAATTGGTGTTGGAGTGTCTATGGTTTTGACAATGGCAGTCTGTAATTTACAGTGGGTGTATCAAAAGTTATATTAGGGTGTGAGAAGATGCATCAAATTATCTTATGGATGATGTCATCAGTGATGTCATCAGTGATGTCACTGACCATGTCATGTGTGATGTAATATGTGACGTCATCAGCAGTGCATTGCGGGGGCGCGAGTTATAGTTACCTGAACTAACTATAACGGGGGAATTTCACGGGTTTTGTACGAGTGCAATGTCCAACTAACTATAACTGTCCCTAAAACCTATGGTTTTTTCAGTGAATTTCTAAGGTTTTTTAAATGCTAATTTCTAACTATAACGTGCCTGAAACCTATGGTTTTTTCAGTGAATTTCAAAGGTTTTTTAAATGCTAATTCCTAACTATAACGTGTCTGAAACCTATGGTTTTTTCAGTGAATTTCAAAGGTTTTTTAAATGCTAATTCCTAACTATAACGTGCCTGAAACCTATGGTTTTTTTCAGTGAATTTCAAAGGTTTTTTAAATGCTAATTCCTAACTATAACGTGTCTGAAACCTATGGTTTTTTCAGTGAATTTCAAAGGTTTTTTAAATGCTAATTCCTAACTATAACGTGTCTGAACCCTATGGTTTTTTCAGTGAATTTCTAAGGTTTTTAAATGCTAATTTCTAACTATAACGTGCCTGAAACCTATGGTTTTTTCAGTGAATTTCAAAGGTTTTTAAATGCTAATTCCTAACTATAACGTGTCTGAAACCTATGGTTTTTTCAGTGAATTTCAAAGGTTTTTAAATGCTAATTCCTAACTATAACGTGTCTGAAACCTATGGTTTTTTCAGTGAATTTCAAAGGTTTTTAAATGCTAATTCCTAACTATAACGTGTCTGAAACCTAAGGTTTTTTCAGTGAATTTCAAAGGTTTTGTAAATGACAATTTTTAAATGTATTAATTGTTATATTTATTTTTTGATACTGATTTACAACATTTTTTTAAACTATTTATTTTTAGATATTTTATTTTTTAAATTACATTGTAATTACATTATACATTACATTACAAAATATACTTTCTCAGAATGAATTACTTTAGTTTAAATACTTTGCAAATAGGCAATAGACTTTTAAGTACAGTAGTTACAGTTGTTGCAATGGGCAACACAATTTCAAACACAATGCAACATTGAGCTCAATGTGAATTTCTAGTTAAATGCAATTAGTTACTTTATGGATTACTTTTCTAACCACAGGACTGGATCCTAGATTCAGTCCTGGGACATCTCCTGTAAACAGTTGAGTAAAAGCGTTTTGGTTACAGTAGTGATTTTTAAGGAATATTATTGTATTTTAAAAGTTGACAGAAACTTTTTCACATAGAATCACCAATGTTATCCTATGGGAGGAAATTCACTTAGCAGGTAAGTAGTGTTATCGTTACTTTTTCTTACTCAGTGTTGGATCCTGGATCCAGCACTGGTGCATCTCCTGTAAACAGTTGAAAGAATGCGTTTAAGTCATACAGGCGATTTTTAAGGAATATTTGTAGTTTGTGAAAATCGACACTTGAAACTTTTCTGCTGAAAACCAGACAATGGATTCCTATGGAAGGAAATTCAAGTTACTGGTAAGTACAGTTAGAATTACTTTTCAGGGTCAGTGCTGGGCTAAAAGATGCAGCACTGGGTTCTCTCCTGATAACAGGTGAGTAAATCGGAATTCATAGTTCGGCTGATTTTAGAGAAATATTATAAAGTTCAAAAACTCCACACTTAGAAGAATTTCCAAGTGAAACCAGTCAATGTTAGCCTATGGAAGGAAATACAAGTTACTAGTAAGTACGGTTAGAATTACTTTTCAGGGTCAGTGCTGGGCTAAAAGATGCAGCACTGGGTTCTCTCCTGATAACAGGTGAGTAAATCAGAATTCGTAGTTCGGCTGATTTTAGAGGAATATTATAAAGTTCCAAAACTCCACACTTAGAAGAATTTCCAAGTGAAACCAGTCAATGTTAGCCTATGGAAGGAAATTCAAGTTACTGGTAAGTAAGGTTAGAATTACTTTTGAGGATCTGTACTGGGCTCAAAGATGCAGCACTGAGGTCTCTCCTGATAACAGGTGAGTAAATCGGAATTCATAGTTCGGCTGATTTTAGAGAAATATTATAAAGTTCAAAAACTCCACACTTAGAAGAATTTCCAAGTGAAACCAGTCAATGTTAGCCTATGGAAGGAAATACAAGTTACTAGTAAGTACGGTTAGAATTACTTTTCAGGGTCAGTGCTGGGCTAAAGATGCAGCACTGGGTTCTCTCCTGATAACAGGTGAGTAAATCAGAATTCGTAGTTCGGCTGATTTTAGAGGAATATTATAAAGTTCCAAAACTACACACTTAGAAGAATTTCCAAGTCAAACCAGTCAATGTTAGCCTATGGAAGGAAATTCAAGTTACTGGTAAGTACGGTTAGAATTACTTTTCAGGATCGGTACTGGGCGCAAAGATGCAGCACTGAGGTCTCTCCTGATAACAGGTGAGTAAATCGGAATTCGTAGTTCTGCTGATTTTAGAGGAATATTTGTAAGTTTCAAAAATCAACACTTAGAAACTTTTTCAGCAAAAAGCAGGCAATGATATCCTATGGAAGGAAATTCAAGTTACTGGTAAGTACGGTTAAAATTACTTTTCAGGATCAGTACTGGGTTCAAAGATGCAGCACTGAGGTCTCTCCTGATAACAGGTGAGTAAATCGGAATTCGTAGTTCGGCTGATTTTAGAGGAATATTTGCAGAATGGTGAATAAAGGGGGTGGGGCCTGAGGATACATGTCTGCAAACACGCCCTGTGGTGCGTTTTAAGTTGGAGAATTAATTCCTCCTCAATCCCGAGGGTCCCTAGGGGCCAACTAGCCCACCAGGTACCTCCAGTATGCGCCAGAGAGCTGCATTGCAGAGAGGTGTTCAGAGGCCACGCCCCTTTTACAACACTCTGCAACGCAGCTCCGTGGCGCTTACTGGAGGTACATGGTGGGCTAGTTGGCCCCCAGGGACCCTCAGGATTGAAGAGGATTTAATTCCCCATCTTAAAACACGCCACGGGGCCTGTTTGCACACATGTCACCTGAAGCCCCGCCCCTCCCTTCACCACTGTGCAAACACACCCCGTGGCGCGTTTTAAGTTGGGGGATTAAGTCCCCTTGAATCCTGAGGGTCCCTGGAGTCCAAGTAGCCCACCATGTACCTCCAAAAAGCGCCACAGAGCTGCGTTGCAGAGAAGTGTAAAAGGGCGTGGCCTCTGTACACCTCTCTGCAACGCAGCCCTGCGCATACTGGAGGTTCCTGGTGGGCTAGTTGGCCCCAGGGACCCCCAGTATTTAAGGGGAGTCGTTCCCCATCTGCAAACGCGCCAGGGCGCGTTTGCAGAGTGGTAAAGGAAGGGGCGGGGCCTGCGGCCCGATCTTTTTTTTTTTTTTTTCAAAGGGGGCTGTGTGGCCCCCTTCCTTTCCTATTTTTGGGCCCTGGGGACCCCATCCCCCAGGGCCTTACCCCTTTTTTTTTTTAATTAAACGGGAAGGGGCCGCGTGGCCCCCTCCCGTGGCCGAATCCGGCCCGGGGACACCATCCCCCGGGGCATGGCCACACTTTTAAATACATTTTTATGGAGGGGGCTGCATGGCCCCCTCCTCAGGCCTCCTTTTGCCCCGGGGACCCCATCCCCCGGGGCAGGCCTTTATTTTTTTTTATTATTTATGGGGAGGGGGGCCGCGTGGCCCCCATATCGGGCCACTACTTGCCCCAGGGACCCCATCCCCCGGGGCTGGCCCTATCCTTTGGGGTCCGTGCGGGGACCCCAACTCCCCCACGGACCCTCCCGGCTCCCCGCCTCCTGCAGGAGCCGGCATTGCTTTTCCACATGGGGAGCTGCTAACATGCAGCTCCCCATGTGGAAAAGCAATTTGCTTTGGATATTGGAAGCGAGAGCAGGTTTCCTGCTCTCGCTTCCAATATCCAAAGCAGTTTGTTTTGACAGGCCGGGAGCCGCGAGGCTCCCGCCCTGCCATAGCAAACTACAGTGCCCCGGGGTAGGCACCCCGGGACACTGCAAGAGCCGGCCCTGGGGGGTGGCGGTCCCCAGGGCCATTACAGGCTCCAGGAGGGGGGCCGCGCGGCCCCCCTCCCTCCATCGACAAAGCCCCGGGGAGGTGGTGGTCCCCGGGGCGTGTGGGGGGGCTCAAGCCCCCCCACACAGGTAATTTTTTTAAAAAATAAAAAGAAGCCCGGGGGTGGCGGTCCCCGGGGCTGCGGGAGGGCCAAGAGCCCTCCCGCACCATTCTTTTTTAAAGCCCCAGGGGGTGGCGGTCCCCGGGGCTTGGGGGGCCTTCGAGGCCCCCCAAAATTAAATATAAACCCACCCCCCGCATGCCCCCGGGACTTGGCCCACCTGGGGGCAAAATAGTATCGAAGCGCGGGAGACCACGCTTCAATTTTTTTTTTTTCGGCGGGATTCGCGCACCCTAAGCGCATCCCGCCCATTTTTTTTCTTAAAAAATGCTTTTTTCTGCCAGGGGTCCTTGTGGGACCCCTGAGCAGACCTAGGGGTCAGGGTGTTTCTACCCTGCCCCCTTTGTGCGTTTTGCGCACTTGTTTCTTTTCTTTTTCTCGGCGGGATCCGCGCACCCTAAGCGCATCCCGCCGATTTAAAAATAAAAATGCTTTTTTCTGCCCAGGGGTCCTTGTGGGACCCCTGAGCAGACCTAGGGGTCAGGGTGTTTCTACCCTGCCCCCTTTTGCGCTTTGCACACTTGTTTCTGTCCCTCGGTTCTACCGAGGACAAAATGGCTGCCAACACTTCCTGATTTGGAGTGTTGACAGCCAATTAGCATGCAGCTCGTGATCGGGAGGGTACGCGGACCCTACTCGGCCATAGATATATATGTGACTTTACTTTTGATTTTCTCAGGAACTACTGAACAGATTTACACCATTTAAGCAAAAGGAACGACACTGAACCAAGGGCTACCTCTTTGCCAAATTTGGTGTAATTCCGTTCAGCAGTTCGGGCTGTAGCTGCGACTAAAGGTTCCTATGGAAAAATGAATGGGGAAAATGCGTTTTGGGACCCCCTTTTTTCTCGGCCCCCGCTTGACGAATCACCCCGAGACTTTCAGGATAGGAGCGGACCGGAGCGCCCCAACAAGTTGGAAGCTTTCGCGAAGATTCGTCAACCGGCGCCAACGTTATTTCAAATAGAATGTTGCGGATTTCCTATGGAAAATAGGTCTTAACTATAACTATCTACTGGCGACCGCCAGTAGATAATATATATATATATATTCACTGAAAAAACCATAGGTTTTAGGGACAGTTATAGTTAGTTGGACATTGCACTCGTACAAAACCCGTGAAATTCCCCTGTTATAGTTAGTTCAGCTAACTATAACTCGCGCCCGCAATGCACTGCTGATGACGTCACATATTACATCACTCATGACATGGTCAGTGACATCACTGATGACATCACTGATGACATCTCAAATGACATCACTGATGACATCATCCAGTGACTGTTTCTGTAAAGTTTAAATATGTTTAATATATATAGGGAAAGGCGTATTGAAGAATGAGTGTGTGTATAAGTGTCTGAATGGATGATTTAGTACGTGAGTGACTGACTCTACAAGTGAGTGATTAAACGTATCTTACTGAATGCATGGGTTAGTGACTAAACTGTGTGAATGTCTGTATCCGTCTGTTTGTTGGTGTGTAAGTGGATGCATGGATTTGCGAATAGCTACATGAGTGTCTATATGGGTTTATTGATTGGTTCTCTGAGTATCTGTATGGCTGCCTGAGTGTTTGTGTGGGTGGGGTGTGTGTGACTCTATACATAGATGTGTGAGTGGGTGATTCACTGGGTGCATGATTTCAAGAGTGCATCTGTGATGGACTGCTTGGGTGGGTGAGTGTGTGTATGGGTGTGTTAGTGAGTGAATGTATATCTCAGTGGTACATGTGCGAGTAACTACATATGTAAAAGGCAGTATATATGTGTGTTAGAGTATTTAGATGGCTATAAGTGAGAGTGTGTTATTGTGAGAGTGGCTGTATGGATGCGTGTGTGCTTGTATCAGTTATTGTATAAGAGCGTAAGAATGTGCTAGTATTTGTATGAGTAAGTGAGCTGGTGTGTGTATAACTGTATAGGTGAGTAAATGGGTGTGTGATTAATTTTTTGCATGACTGACTAGGTGTGTGAGTACCTCTATGGATGAGTGGCGGTGTGTGAGTGTTTATATAGGTGTATGAGTGCATATGATAGTCCTGTACTGAGTGACTGTAAGTATGAGTGACTGTACAGGTGAGTGAGTGGATGTGTGTGTAGACCTAAGAATCAGTGAGTGGGTATGTAGTTTTTGGTGTTGGAGTGTCTATGGTTTTGAGAATGGCAGTCTGTAATTTAGAGTGGGTGTATCAAAAGTTATATTAGGGTGTGAGAAGATGCATGAAATTATCACATGGATGATGTCATCAGTGATGTCATTTGAGATGTCATCAGTGATGTCATCAGTGATGTCACTGACCATGTCATGAGTGATGTAATATGTGACGTCATCAGCAGTGCATTGCGGGGCGCGAGTTATAGTTAGCTGAACTAACTATAACAGGGGAATTTCACGGGTTTTGTACGAGTGCAATGTCCAACTAACTATAACTGTCCCTAAAACCTATGGTTTTTTCAGTGAATTTCAAAGGTTTTTAAATGCTAATTTCTAACTATAACGTGCCTGAAACCTATGGTTTTTCAGTGAATTTCAAAGGTTTTTAAATGCTAATTTCTAACTATAACGTGCCTGAAACCTATGGTTTTTTCAGTGAATTTCAAAGGTTTTTTAAATGCTAATTTCTAACTATAACGTGCCTGAAACCTAAGGTTTTATAAGTGAATTTCAAAGGTTTTTTAAATGCTAATTTCTAACTATGCCAACAGAGGTAGGACATGTGAAGAAAGAAGAAAAAACGCACAGAAAGAAGCAAAAGATGTGCAGAAAGAACCAACATAGGAGCAGAAAGAGGCCTTGTTGCAAAATCATCCTGTGCCCACAACTTTTTCAGACGGGTACTGGTGGTAACTGACTCTGACTAACCAGAGCCAGTGCACGTTTGCACAGTGGTGAAGGGAGGGGGCCTGAGGTGACATGTGTGCAAACGCGCCCCGTGGCGCGTTTTAAGTTGCGGGATTAAGTCCCCTTGAATCCTGAGGGTCCCTGGGGTCCAACTAGCCCCCCAGGTACCTACAGTTAGGACCACAGAGCTGAGTTGCAGAGAGGCATTCCGAGGCCACGCACCTTTTTCACCTCTCTGCAACGAACCTCTGTTGTGCTTACTGAAGGTACCTGGTGGGCTAGTTGGCCCCCAGGATTCAAAGGAATTAACTCCCCAACTTAAAACGCACCACAGGGCGTGTTTGCGCACATGTCACCTGAGGCCCCGCCCCCTCCCTTCACCACTGTGCAAAAGTGCCCTGTGGCGCGTTTTAAGTTGGGGTATTAGGTCACCTTGAATCCTGAGAGTCCCTGGGGCCCAACCAGCCCACCAGGTACTTCCAGTAAGCACCACAGGCCTGCGTTGCAACGCCTGTAACAAATTGTGCAGTTGTGTTTAGGTAGTGAAGAGGGTCGTGCGGGGGGTAGTGTTTTAGGGTTTAGGGTAGTGCAGTGGTGTTTATGTAGTGTAGGGGGTCATGCTGGGGGTAGATTTAGGGTTTAGGGTAGTGCAGTGGTGTTTGGGTAGTGTAGGGAGTCGTGCTGGGGGAGTGGTTTAGGGTTTAGGGTAGTACAGTGGTGTTTGGGTAGTGTAGGGGGTCGTGCTGGGGTTAGTGTTTTAGGGTTTTAGAGTTTAGGGTAGTGCAGTGGTCTTTGGGTAGTGTAGGGGATACTGCTGGGGGTAGTGTTTTAGGGTAGTGCAATGGTGTTTGGGTAGTGTAGGGGGTACTGCTGGGGGTAGTGTTTTAGGGTTTAGGGTAGTGCAGTGGTGTTTGGGTAGCGTAGGGGTACTGCTGGGGGTAGTGTTTTATGGTTTAGGGTAGTGCAGTGGTGTTTGGGTAGTGTAGGGGTTCGTGCTGGGGGTAGTTTTTAGGGTTTAGGGTAGTGCAGTGGTGTTTGTGTAGTGTAGGAGGTCGTGTTTTAGGGTTTAGGGTAGTGCAGTGGTCTTTGGGTAGTGTAGGGAGTCGTGCGGGGGTATTGTTTTAGAGTTTAGGGTAGTGCAGTGGTCTTTGGGTAGTGTAGGGGGTTGTGCGGGGGTAGTGTTTTAGGGATTAGAGTAGTGCATTGGTATTTGGGTAGTGTAGGGGGTCATGCGGGGGGTAGTGTTTTAGGGTTTAGGGCAGTGCAGTGGTGTTTAGGTAGTGTAGGGGGTCGTGCTGGGGGAGTGTTTTAGGGTTTAGGGCAGTGCAGTGGTGTTCGGGTAGTGTAGGGGGTCGTGCTGGGGGAGTGTTTTAGGGTTTAGGGCAGTGCAGTCGTGTTCGGGTAGTGTAGGGGGTCGTGCTGGGGGAGTATTTTAGGGTTTAGGATAGTGCAGTGGTGTTCGGGTAGTGTAGGGGGTCATGCTGGGGGTAGTGTTCTAGGGTTTAGGGCAGTGCAGTGGTGTTCGGGCAGTGTAGGGGGTCTTGCTGGGGGTGGTGTTTCAGGGTTTAGGGCAGTGCAGTGGTGTTCGGGCAGTGTAGGGGGTGGTGTTTCAGGGTTTAGGGCAGTGCAGTGGTGTTCGGGAAGTGTAGGGGGTCGTGCAGGGGTGGTGTTTCAGGGTTTAGGGCAGTGGTGTTCGGGCAGTGTAGGGGGTCATGCTGGGGGTGGTGTTTCAGGGTTTGGGGCAGTGCAGTGGTGTTCGGGCAGTGTAGGGGGCGGTGCAGGGGGTGGTGTTTCAGGGTTTAGGGCAGTGCTGTGGTGTTCGGGCAGTGTAGGGGGCGGTGCAGGGGGTGGTGTTTCAGGGTTTAGGGCAGTGCAGTGGTGTTCGGGCAGTGTAGGGGGTCATGCTGGGGCTGGTGTTTCAGGGTTTAGGGCAGTGCAGTGGTGTTCGGGCAGTGTAGGGGGTCGTGCTGGGGCTGGTGTTTCAGGGTTTAGGGCAGTGCAGTGGTGTTCGGGCAGTGTAGGGGGTCTTGCTGGGGCTGGTGTTTCAGAGTCTAGGGCAATGCAGTGGTGTTCGGGCAGTGTAGGTGGTCTTGCTGGGGCTGGTGTTTCAGGGTTTAGGGCAGTGCAGTGGTGTTCGGGCAGTGTAGGGGGTCGTGCTGGGGGTGGTTTTTCAGGGTTTAGGGCAGTGCAGTGGTGTTTGGGCAGTGTAGGGGGTCGTGCTGGGGCTAGTGTTTCAGGGTTTAGGGCAGAGCAATGGTGCTCAGGCAGTGTAGGGGGTTGTGCTGGGGGTGATGTTTCAGGGTTTAGGACAGTGCAGTGGTGTTAGGGCAGTGTAGGGGGTCGTGCTGGGGGTGGTGTTTCAGGGTTTAGGGCAGTGCAGTGGTGTTCCGGCAGTGTAGGGGGTCGTGCAGGGGTGGTGTTTCAGGGTTTAGTGCAGTGGTGTTCGGGCAGTGTAGGGGGTCGTGCTGGGGTGGTGTTTCAGGGTTTAGGGCAGTGCAGTGGTGTTCGGGCAGTGTAGGGTGTCGTGCTGAGGGGTGGTGTTTCAGGGTTTAGGGCAGTGCAGTAGTGTTTGGGCAGTGTAGGGGGTCGTGCAGGGGGTGGTGTTTCAGGGTTTAGGGCAGTGCAGTGGTGTTCGGCCAGTGTAGGTAGTCTTGCTGGGGGTGGTGTTTCAGGGTTTAGGGCAGTGCAGTAGTTTTCGGGCAGTGTAGGCGGTCGTGCTGGGGCTGGTGTTTCAGGGTTTAGGGCAGTGCAGTGGTGTTCGGGCAGTGTACGGGGTTGTGCTGGGGCTGGTGTTTCAGGGTTTAGGGCAGTGCAGTGGTGTGCGGGCAGTGTACGGGGTCGTGCTGGGGCTGGTGTTTCAGGGTTTAGGGCAGTGCAGTGGTGTTCGGGCAGTGTAGGGGGTCATGCTGAGGGTGGTGTTTCAGGA
The DNA here is from genome assembly GCA_963921515.1 of Calotriton arnoldi. Taxonomy (NCBI): domain Eukaryota; kingdom Metazoa; phylum Chordata; class Amphibia; order Caudata; family Salamandridae; genus Calotriton; species Calotriton arnoldi. Next base: position 338,142 of record CAWUFW010014415.1, read on the forward strand.
TTTAGGGCAGTGCAGTGGTGTTCGGGCAGTGTAGGGGGTCGTGCTGGGGCTGGTGTTTCAGGGCTTAGGGCAGTGCAGTGGTGTTCGGGCACTGTAGGGGGTCGTGCTGGGGCTGGTGTTTCAGGGATTTGGGCAGAGCAGTGGTGTTCGGGCAGTGTAGGGGGTCGTGCTGGGGGTGGTGTTTCAGGGTTTATGGCAGTGCATTGGTGTTCGGGCAGTGTAGGGGGTCTTGCTGGGGGTGGTGTTTCAGGGTTTAGGGCAGTGCAGTGGTGTTCGGGCAGTGTAGGGTGTCTTGCTGGGGGTGGTGTTTCAGGGTTTAGGGCAGTGGTGTTCGGGCAGTGTAGGGGGTCTTGCTGGGGGTGATGTTTCAGGGTTTAGGGCAGTGCAGTGGTGTTCGGGCAGTGTAGGGGGTCTTGCTGGGGGTAGTGTGTCAGGGTTTAGGGTGGTGCAGTGGTGTTCGTGCAGTGTAGGGGGTCGTGCTGGGGGTGGTGTTTCAGGGTTTAGGGCAGTGCAGTAGTGTTCGGGCAGTGTAGGGGGTCATGCAGGGGGTGGTGTTTCAGGGTTTAGGGCAGTGCAGTGGTGTTCTGGCAGTGTAGGGGGTCATGCTGGGGGTGGGGATTCAGGGTTTAGGGCAAGTACAGTGGTGTTCGGGCAGTGTAGGGGGTCGTGCAGGGGGTGGTGTTTCAGGGTTTAGGGCAGTGCAGTGGTGTTCGGGCAGTGTAGGGGGTCGTGCTGGGGCTGGTGTTTCAGCGTTTAGGGCAGTGCAGTGGTGTTCGGGCAGTGTAGGGGGTCTTGCTGGGGGTGGTGTTTCAGGGTTTAGGGCAGTGGTGTTCGGGCAGTGTAGGGGGCCTTGCTGGGGGTGATGTTTCAGGGTTTAGGGCAGTGCAGTGGTGTTCGGGCAGTGTAGGGGGTCTTGCTGGGGGTAGTGTTTCAGGGTTTAGGGCAGTGCAGTGGTGTTCGTGCAGTATAGGGGTCGTGCTGGGGATGGAGTTTCTGGGTTTAGGGCAGTGCAGTAGTGTTTGAGCAGTGTAGGGGTCGCGCTGGGGGTGGTGTTTCAGGGTTTAGGGCAGTGCAGTGGTGTTCGGGCAGTGTAGGGGGTCATGCACGGGGTGGTGTTTCAGGGTTTAGGGCAGTGCAGTGGTGTTCGGGCAGTGTAGGGTGTTGTGCTGGGGCTGGTGTTTCAGGGTTCAGGGCAGTGCAGTGGTTTTCAGGCAGTGTAGGGGGTCGTGCTGAGGCTGGTGTTTCACGGTTTAGGGCAGTGCAGTGGTGTTCGGGCAGTGTAGGGGGTCGTGCTGGGGCTGGTGTTTCAGGGTTTAGGGCAGTGCAGTGGTGTTCGGGCAGTGTAGGCGGTCGTGCTGGGGCTGGTGTTTCAGGGTTTAGGGCAGTGCAGTGGTGTTCGGGCAATGTAGGGGGTCATGCTGGGGCTGGTGTTTCAGGGTTTAGGGCAGTGCAGTGGTGCTCTGGCAGTGTAGGGGGTCGTGCTGGGGGTGATGTTTCATGGTTTAGGGTAGTGCAGTTGTGTTCGGGCAGTGTAGGGGGTCGTGCAGTGGCTGGTGTTTCAAGGTTTAGGGCAGTGCAGTGGTGTTCGGGCAGTGTAGGGGGTCGTGCTGGGGCTGGTGTTTCAGGGTTTAGGGCAGTGCAGTGGTGTTCGGGCAGTGTAGGGGGTCGTGCTGGGGCTGGTGTTTCAGGGTTTAGGGCAGTGGTGTTCGGGCATTGTAGGGGGCCTTGCTGGGGGTGATGTTTCAGGGTTTAGGGCAGTGCAGTGGTGTTCGGGCAGTGTAGGGTGTCTTGCTGGGGGTGGTGTTTCAGGGTTTAGGGCAGTGGTGTTCGGGCAGTGTAGGGGGTCTTGCTGGGGGTGATGTTTCAGGGTTTAGGGCAGTGCAGTGGTGTTCGGGCAGTGAAGGGGGTCTTGCTGGGGGTAGTGTGTCAGGGTTTAGGGCGGTGCAGTGGTGTTCGTGCAGTGTAGGGGGTCGTGCTGGGGGTGGTGTTTCAGGGTTTAGGGCAGTGCAGTAGTGTTCGGGCAGTGTAGGGGGTCATGCACGGGGTGGTGTTTCAGGGTTTAGGGCAGTGCAGTGGTGTTCTGGCAGTGTAGGGGGTCATGCTGGGGGTGGGGATTCAGGGTTTAGGGCAAGTACAGTGGTGTTCGGGCAGTGTAGGGGGTCGTGCAGGGGGTGGTGTTTCAGGGTTTAGGGCAGTGCAGTGGTGTTCGGGCAGTGTAGGAGGTCGTGCTGGGGCTGGTGTTTCAGGGTTTAGGGCAGTGCAGTGGTGTTCGGGCAGTGTAGGGGGTCTTGCTGGGGGTGGTGTTTCAGGGTTTAGGGCAGTGGTGTTCGGGCAGTGTAGGGGGTCGTGCTGAGGCTGGTGTTTCAAGGTTTAGGGCAGTGCAGAGGTGTTCGGGCAGTGTAGGGGGTCGTGCTGGGGCTGGTGTTTCAGGGTTTAGGGCAGTGCAGTGGTGTTCGGGCAGTGTAGGCGGTCGTGCTGGGGCTGGTGTTTCAGGGTTTAGGGCAGTGCAGTGGTGTTCGGGCAATGTAGGGGGTCATGCTGGGGCTGGTGTTTCAGGGTTTAGGGCAGTGCAGTGGTGCTCTGGCAGTGTAGGGGGTCGTGCTGGGGGTGATGTTTCATGGTTTAGGGTAGTGCAATTGTGTTCGGGCAGTGTAGGGGGTCGTGCAGTGGCTGGTGTTTCAAGGTTTAGGGCAGTGCAGTGGTGTTCGGGCAGTGTAGGGGGTCGTGCTGGGGCTGGTGTTTCAGGGTTTAGGGCAGTGCAGTGGTGTTCGGGCAGTGTAGGGGGTCGTGCTGGGGCTGGTGTTTCAGGGTTTTGGGCAGAGCAGTGGTGTTCGGGCAGTGTAGGGGGTCATGCAGGGGGTGGTGTTTCAGGGTTTAGGGCAGTGCAGTGGTGTTCTGGCAGTGTAGGGGGTCATGCTGGGGGTGGGGTTTCAGGGTTTAGGGCAGTACAGTGGTGTTCGGGCAGTGTAGGGGGTCGTGCAGGGGTGGTGTTTCAGGGTTTAGGGCAGGGCAGTGGTGTTCGGGCAGTGTAGGGGGTTGTGCTGGGACTGGTGTTTCAGGGTTTAGGGCAGTGCAGTGGTGTTCGGGCAGTGTAGGGGGTCTTGCTGGGGGTGGTGTTTCAGGGTTTAGGGCAGTGGTGTTCGGGCAGTGTAGGGGGCCTTGCTGGGGGTGATGTTTCAGGGTTTAGGGCAGTGCAGTGGTGTTCGGGCAGTGTAGGGGGTCTTGCTGGGGGTAGTGTTTCAGGGTTTCGGGCAGTGCAGTGGTGTTCGTGCAGTATAGGGAGTCGTGCTGGGGATGGTGTTTCTGGGTTTAGGGCAGTGCAGTAGTGTTCGAGCAGTGTAGGGGGTTGTGCAGGGGGTGGTGTTTCAGGGTTTAGTGCAGTGGTGTTCGGGCAGTGTAGGGGGTCATGCTGGGGCTGGTGTTTCAGGGTTTAGGGCAGTGCAGTGGTGCTCGGGCAGTGTAGGGGGTCGTGCTGGGGGTGATGTTTCAGGGTTTAGGGTAGTGCAGTGGTGTTCGGGCAGTGTAGGGGGTCATGCAGTGGCTGGTGTTTCAAGGTTTAGGGCAGTGCAGTGGTGTTCGGGCAGTGTAGGGGGTCGTGCTGGGGCTGGTGTTTCAGGGTTTTGGGCAGAGCAGTGGTGTTCGGGCAGTGTAGGGGGTCATGCTGGGGGTAGTGTTTCACGGTTTAGGGCAGTGCAGTGGTGTTCGGGCAGTGTAGGGGGTCGTGCTGGGGGTGGTGTTTCAGGGTTTAGGTCAGTGGTGTTCAGGCAGTGTAGGGGGTCTTGCTGGGGGTGATGTTTCAGGGTTTAGGGCAGTACAGTGGTGTTCGGGCAGTGTAGGGGGTCATGCTGGGGGTGGTGTTTCAGGGTTTAGGGCAGTGCAGTGGTGTTCGGGCAGTGTAGGGGGTCGTGAAGGGGATGGTGTTTCAGGGTTTAGGGCAGTGCAGTGGTGTTCGGGCAGTGTAGGGGGTCGTGCTAGGGGTGGTGTTTCAGGGTTTAGGGCAGTGGTGTTCGGGCAGTGTAGGGGGTCATGCAGGGGCTGGTGTTTCAGGGTTTAGGGCAGTGCAGTGGTGTTCGGGCAGTGTAGGGGGTCGTGCTGGGGGTAGTGTTTTAGGGTTTAGGGTAGTGCAGTGGTGCTTGTGTAGTGTAGGGGGTTGTGCTGGGGGTAGTGTTTTAGGGTTTAGGGTAGTGCAGTGGTGTTTGTGTAGTGTAGGGGGTCATGTTTTAGGGTAGTGCAGTGGTGTTTGGGTAGTGTAGGGGGTCGTGCTGGGGGTAGTGTTTTAGGATTTAGGTTAGTGCAGTGGTGTTTGGGTAGTGTAGGGGGTCGTGCTGTGGGTAGTGTTTTAGGGTTTAGGGTAGTGCAGTGGTGTTTGTGTAGTGTAGGGGGTCGTGCTGGGGGTAGTGTTTTAGGGTTTAGGGTAGTGCAGTGGTGCTTGTGTAGTGTAGGAGGTCGTGCTGGGGGTAGTGTTTTAGGTTTTAGGGTAGTGCAGTGGTGTTTGTGTAGTGTAGGGGGTCATGTTTTAGGGTAGTGCAGTGGTGTTTGGGTAGTGTAGGGGGTCGTGCTGGGGGTAGTGTTTTAGGGTTTAGGGTAGTGCAGTGGTGTTTGTGTAGTGTAGGGGGTCGTGCTGGGGGTAGTGTTTTAGGGTTTAGGGTAGTGCAGTGGTGCTTGTGTAGTGTAGGGGGTCGTGCTGGTGGTAGTGTTTTAGGGTTTAGGATAGTGCAGTGGTGCTTGTGTAGTGTAGGGGGTCATGCTGGGGGTAGTGTTTTAGGGTTTAAGGTAGTGCAGTGGTGTTTTTGTAGTGTAGGGGGTCATGTTTTAAGATGCAATGCTCCAATACCTGACCAGTCTGCACTACATAAAACTGCAAAAAAACTAAAAATAAAGTGTTTTGCACACTTTTGTCATTGGGCTATATGTGGGCTACATCTGGGTAATATTTGTGCTACATTTGGGCTCTTTTTTCACTGGTGGCCATCTTGGAAGACTTCTTTGTTATGAAGTTTCCTAATTTCCTCATTTACTGCAGTCTCCTCAGTAGGAAATGCTTTCAGTTTTTACTTTGATTCCATCAAGAAGGCATTCAGATGTCTCACATCTGCCATAAATTCAGAATGTTAGCACTCTAGTTGCTCATTAGATCACTGGAGTAAAGCTACTGCTCACCAGGGAGTTAACTGGTAGTCTGCTGCTGGTATTGAAAGTGATTGTTTCAGTCTGCATGTCAGAATTTTCTAATGAAATAGAAGAGGATTTGAGATCTCACTTAAAACATGCCCTAATTTTTCTTTCTGCAGCACTAACCATAATTTCTATTTCAAAAAGAACCCCTCATTTTGTTCCTTTTTAAATTAAATGTTTTAAGTGTTACTGGTTTATTCCAATCAAGATGGCTTCAGGTGTGCCATACTTTTGTCATAAGTAAGGCTGTTAGCGCTCTAGTTGTTCTTTAGAACACTCTGGGAAGCTGCAGTAGAACACAAAGGCATCAACTGGCAGGCTGCTCCTGTTGAAATATAACAGGAAGATATTTGAGATCACACTTGAAACATGTCCTAATTTTTCTTTCTACAGCACTAACCATAATTTCTATGACAAAATGAACCCCATCATTTTGTTCCTTTTTAAATTAAATTGTTTAAGTGTTACCAGTTTATTCCAATCAAGATGGCTTCAGGTGTGCCATACTTTTGTCATAAGTAAGGCTGTTAGCACTCTAGTTGTTCTTTAGAACACTCTGGGAAGCTGCAGTAGAACACAAAGGAATCAACTGACAGTCTCTGCCCTTGTTGGATGTACATGTTTTACTGAGAATGTCAGACTTCATTCTCACATGAGTGAGAAAGATAATGTGAATTTACAGAAAATATGCTCTCATTTTAGCTTCTGGAGCACCTTCCAAACCTCCATGGGACATGCATGAGAAAATAGTGTTCTCTCAAACATGATTCATGATATCCCAGCAGAAGGTTTTTCACATGGTAAAATCACCTTAGAATACACCACAATTCCTAAAATTAGTATGGTACCATCAACAAATAAATTCTAATGTAACTAAAGCCTGTTATCACCCTTTATAGTTCTCCTTTTGGTGACCCTCAAAATCTTCTATTCACTACAATGCATTTCAATGAGGTACTATCATTTATATTGGTCCCAAGATGGCTGCCAGCAATTCCAGGATGAAGTGCTGACAGCCAATCAGATCTCACGATGACATGTGTGGTTAGGCTCCGCCCAGATATATATGTGACTTTACTTTTGATTTTCTCAGGAACTACTGAACGGATTTACACCATTTAAGCAAAAGGCACGACACTGAACCAAGGGCTACCTCTTTGCCAAATTTGGTGTAATTCCGTTCAGCAGTTCGGGCTGTAGCTGCGACTAAAGGTTCCTATGGAAAAATGAATGGGGAAAACGCGTTTTGGGACCCCCTTTTTCTCGGCCCCCGCTTGACGTATCACCCCGAGACTTTCAGGATAGGAGCGGACCGGAGCGCCCCAACAAGTTGGAAACTTTCGCGAAGATTCGTCAACCGGCGCCAACGTTATTTCAAATAGAATGTCGCGGATTTCCTATGGATAATAGGTTTTAACTATAACTATCTACTGGCGACCGCCAGTAGATAATATAAATTCACTGAAAAAACCATAGGTTTCAGGGGCGTTATAGTTAGTTGGACATTTCACTCGTACAAAACCATAGAAATTCCCCCGTTATAGTTAGTTCAGCTAACTATAACTCGTGCGCCCGCAATGCACTGCTGATGATGTCACATATTACATCACTCATGACATGGTCAGTGACATCACTCATGACATCACTGATGACATCTCAAATGACATCACTGATGACATCATCCTTGTGATAGAGTGGCAGACCTCCTCTCACCCTAATATAACCTTTGATACACACACTCAAAAATACAAACTAACATTTTCAAAACAATGGACATACCAATACCAGTTACAACACACCTATGCATTAATTCCAAGATCTACACACACATCCACTCATTCACCAACAGTCCCTATACAGTCACTCATACATATACTCACTCATCATATGTACTCATACACCTATACATCCTGTTACACACCGCCACTCATTCATAGAGTTACTCACACACATAGTCACACATGCAAACAAAGTATCAAACATCCATTTACTTGCATATACAGTTATACACACACTACCACACTTATTTCTACAGAAACTTACACATACTTACTCGCTTAAACAATCACTTATAGAAACACCTACTTATTTGTACAGGAACTCTTCCAATCTCTCACTCTCACATATACTCACTTATATACACCAATACTCACATATACTAGTTTAAAACATATGTAGTTACTCATAAAGACACTATTGAGACAGTCATTCACTCACTAACACACCCATACACATACTCATCCACCTATACAGTCCTGCACACATGCTGTCTTCAACACATACAAACAGTGAGTCACTCATTCATGCATCTATGCACTAAGTAATACCCCCACCGAACCATACAGACACTCAGACACTCATACTGATACTCAAAAAACCAACTAATAACCCATATAGACACTCATGTAGCTACTCACCAACCCATGCAGCCACTTATACACAAAGTGAGAGACTGATACAGATATTTTCATATTTAAACATTACTCACTAACCCATGTATTCACTAAGATACACTTAGTCAGTTATACAATCAATTTTTAAAAAAAAATCATCCATTTAGACACTTATATACCCATTTATTCTTCCATCGACCTTGAGATATAAATATATAAAACATATTTAATTTTCAGAAAAACACACATTCACTGGATGATGTCATCAGTGATGTCATCAGTGATGTCATGAGTGATGTCACTGACCATGTCATGAGTGATGTAATATATGACGTCATCAGCAGTGCATTGCGGGCGCGCGAGTTATAGTTAGCTGAACTAACTATAACGGGGGAATTTCTATGGTTTTGTACAAGTGAAATGTCCAACTAACTATAACGCCCCTGAAACCTATGGTTTTTTCAGTGAATTTCTAAGGTTTTTTAAATGCTAATTTCTAACTATAACGTGCCTGAAACCTATGGTTTTTTCAGTGAATTTCTAAGGTTTTTTAAATCCTAATTTCTAACTATAACGTGCCTGAAACCTATGGTTTTTTCAGTGAATATATATATATTTATTATACTATGTATACATGTGAAAATGTCTCGGTCCCCTGTTTGTCTCGGTGGCACGGAAAAAATGGGTGGAACTGACGTCAGCATGCCGATGAGGTCCTCTTATGGCTCCGATGACGTCATACGGTGTCGCGAGCGGAGCCGTGCTCGTTGACGTGGGAGAGCTAGGAAAGAATTTCCGTGGAATGCTGGTGCAGGGGATATTCACCTAAGTGTTCAGGCTAGTCCTTTGGGAGCAACTGTTTATGTTGCCACTCCAGAAACTGAAACCAGTGATCCGAGGGCAGAGGCCCTGCAGATGGCACACGAGGTGGGGTGCCCAGTCGTGTGCACCGGCGGGGCAGCGAAGTGACAAGCACCACAACCCACAAAAAAGGTAACAAGGGCACTGAATAACACAGGATCTTCTCTTTGTATCTGGCAGGAACAACGAAGTTAAAATGCCCTAGTACCAAAATGTAGAATTAGTGCTACAACGGTCTTCAAGAGGACCTGCGATGCCGCTTCTGCCTCCCGTACCCTGGAGGCGGCACATGGGTCACGCGGTACGGTCATACTGCGGTGGGACGCACACTCGTTGACCTCTCATGGCACTGCTCCACACTTCAGGGAGGACGCTTTCCATTAGCTATGTTTTCTGATGACATGTCGCACCGGCCCCGTCCAACAACAGAACTCCTTTAGATCCAAACAGACTCTTCCACTCTCTCACCGGAAGTGAAACCAGGCCACGCGGACACTTTCACAATACAACAGCCGGGAATGCACATTTCGGTAAAAAAAACACATTCCTTCCTCCTAATTAATCAAATAAACGTCTCACTGAAGAACAGGGGCCAGCTTCGACTTTTTTACTTTGCGATACCATTACAACGCATGCATTACCACGCATGCGTTGTACATCACAAAGTCATTACTTCGCATTTTTTTAGAACGCATGGTCATTTACCACGCATGCTTTACAACGAATTTTGTTGTAAAGGTATGTATGGTAAATGACCATGCGTTCGAAAAAACATGTAGACGATCCATGTCGTTGTAAGGAAACAGAGGCTGTTCTGTTTCCTCACAACGACGTGCACCGCCCCTCAGAGATGACGTGAAGCAGGAACCACGAGGAGAGAGGAACCATGAGGAGTGAGAGGTAAGGGGGATTGGGCATGGGGTGGGGGTTTCTTTTCTAGGGTTTAGGGTAGTGCAGTGGTGTTTGGGTGGTGTAGGGGGTCGTGCTGGGGGTAGTGTTTTAGGGTTTAGTGTAGTGCAGTGGTGTTTGGGTAGTGTAGGGGGTCGTGCTGGGGGTAGTGTTTTAGGGTTTAGGGTAGCGCAGTAGTGTAGGGGGTCGTGCTGGTGGTAGTGTTTTAGGGTTTAGGGTAGTGCAGTGGTGTGTGGGTAGTGTAGGGGGTCGTGCTGGGGTAGTGTTTTAGGGTTTAGGGTAGTGCAGTGGTGTTTGAGTAGTGTAGGGGTCATGCTGGTGGTAGTGTTTTAGGGTTTAGGGTAGTGCAGTGGTGTTTGTGTAGTGTAGGGGGTCATGCTGGGGGTAGTGTTTTATGGTTTAGGGTAGTGCAGTGGTGTTTGGGTACTGAAGGGGTCGTGCTGGGGGTAGATTTAGGGTTTAGGGTAGTGCAGTGGTGTTTGGGTAGTGTAGGGAGTCGTGCTGGGGGTAGTGTTTTAGGGTTTAGGGTAGTGCAGTGGTGGTTGTGTAGTGTAGGGGGTTGTGCTCGGGGTAGTGTTTTAGGGTTTATGTTAGTGCAGTGGTGTTTGGGTAGTGTAGGGGGTAGTGCTGGGGTAGTGTTTTAGGGTTTAGGGCAGTGCAGTGGTGTTTGTGTAGTGAAGGGGGTCATGCTTTGGGTAGTGTTTTAGGGTTTAGGGTAGTGCAGTCGTGTTTGTGTAGTGTAGGGGGTCGTGTTTTAGGGTATAGGGTAGTGCAGTGGTGTTTGTGTAGTGTGGGTGGTCATGCTGGGGGTATATTTAGGGTTTAGTGTAGTGCAGTGGTGTTTTGGTAGTGTAGGGAGTCATGCTGGTGGTAGTGTTTTAGGGTTTAGGGTAGTGCAGTTATGTTTGGGTAGTGTAGGGTGTCATGCTGGGGGTAGTGTTTTAGCACGAATTTTTCTTTCTACAGCACTAACCATAATTTCTATGGCAAAATGAACCCCCTCATTTTGTTCCTTTTTAAATTAAATGTTTTAAGTGTTACCAGTTTATTCCAATCAAGATGGCTTCAGGTGTGCCATACTTTTGTCATAAGTAAGACTGTTAGCGCTCTAGTTGTTCTTTAGAACACTCTGGGAAGCTGCAGTAGAACACAAAGGCATCAACTGACAGGCTGCTCCTGTTGAAATATAACAGGAAGATATTTGAGATCTCACTTAAAACATGTCCTAATTTTTCTTTCTACAGCACTAACCATAATTTCTATGACAAAATGAACCCCCTCATTTTGTTCCTTTTAAACTAAATGTTTTAAGAGTTACCAGTTTATTCCAATCAAGATGGCTTCAGGTGTGCCATAATTTTGTCATAAGTAAGACTGTTAGCGCTCTAGTTGTTCTTTAGAACACTCTGGGAAGCTGCAGTAGAACACAAAGGCATCAACTGACAGGTTGCTCCTGTTGAAATATAAGAGGGAGATATTTGAGATCACACTTGAAACATGTCCTAATTTGTCTTTCTACAGCACTAACCATAATTTCTATGACAAAATGAACCCCATCATTTTGTTCCTTTTTAAATTAAATGTTTTAAGTGTTACCAGTTTATTCCAATCAAGATGGCTTCAGGTGTGCCATAATTTTGTCATAAGTAAGGCTGTTAGCACTCTAGTTGTTCTTTAGAACACTCTGGGAAGCTGCAGTAGAACACAAAGGCATCAACTGACAGGCTGCTCCTGTTGAAATATAACTGGAAGATATTTGAGATCTCACTTAAAACATGTCCTAATTTTTCTTTCTACAGCACTAATCATAATTTCTATGGCAAAATGAACCCCCTCATTTTGTTCCTTTTTAAATTAAATGTTTTAAGTGTTACCATTTTATTCCAATCAAGATGGCTTCAGGTGTGCCATAATTTTGTCATAAGTAAGACTGTTAGCGCTCTAGTTGTTCTTTAGAACACTCTGGGAAGCTGCAGTAGAACACAAAGGCATCAACTCACAGGCTGCTCCTGTTGAAATATAACAGGAAGATATTTGAGATCACACTTGAAACATGTCCTAATTTTTCTTTCTACAGCACTAACCATAATTCTATGACAAAATGAACCCCATCATTTTGTTCCTTTGTAAATTAAATGTTTTAAGTGTTACCAGTTTATTCCATCCAAGATGGCTTCAGGTGTGCCATACTTTTGTCATAAGTAAGGCTGTTAGCACTCTAGTTGTTCTTTAGAACTCTCTGGGAAGCTGCAGTAGAACACAAAGGAATCAACTGACAGTCTCTGCCCTTGTTGGATGTACATGTTTTACTGAGAATGTCAGACTTCATTCTCACATGACTGAGAAAGATAATGTGAATTTACAGAAAATATGCTCTCATTTTAGCTTCTGGAGCACCTTCCAAAACTGTATGGGACAAGCATGTGAAAATAGTTTTCTCTCAAACATGATTCATGATATCCCAGCAGAAGGTTTTTCACATGGTAAAATCACCTTAGAATACACCACAATTCCTAAAATTAGTATGGTACCATCAACAAATAAATTCTAATGTAACTAAAGCCTGTTATCACCCTTTATAGTTCTCCTTTTGGTGACCCTCAAAATCTTCTATTCACTACAATGCATTTCAATGAGGTACTATCATTTATATTGGTCCCAAGATGGCTGCCAGCAATTCCAGGATGAAGTGCTGACAGCCAATCAGATCTCACGATGACATGTGTGGTTAGGCTCCGCCCAGATATATATGTGTTTTCTTTTTCAAATTTCTCAGGAACTACTGAACGGATTTACACCATTTAAGCAAAAGGCACGACCCTGAACCAAGGGCTACCTTTTTGGCAAATTTGGTGTAATTCCGTTCAACAGTTCGGGCTGTAGCTGCGACTAAAGGTTCCTATGGAAAATTGCATGGGGAAAACATGTTTTGGGACCCCCCTTTTTTCTTGGCCCTTGCTTGCCGAATCACCCCGAGACTTTCAGGATAGGAGCGGACCGGAGCGCCCCAACAAGTTGGAACATTTCGCGAAGATTCGTCAACCGGCGCCAACGTTATTTCAAATAGAATGTTGCGGATTTCCTATGGAAAATAGGTCCTAACTATAACTATCTACTGGTGACCACCAGTAGATAATATATATATATATATATATATATATATATATATATATATATATATATATATTATATATTATCTACTGGCGGTCGCCAGTAGATAGTTATAGTTAGGACCTATTTTCCATAGGAAATCCGCAACATTCTATTTGAAATAACTCTTGCGTCGGTTGACGAATCTTTGTGAAATTTTCAAACTTTATGGCCCGCTCCAGTCCGCTCCTACCCTGAAAGTTTCGGGGTGATTCGTCAAGCGGGAGCTGAGAAAAAGGGGGTCCCAAAACGTGTTTTCCCCATTCATTTTCCCATAGGAAACTTTAGCCACGGCTACAGCCCGAACTGCTGAACGGAATTACACAAAATTTGGCAAAGAGGTAGTTCTTGGTTCAGAAAGAACCCTTTTGTTAAATGGTGTAAATCCGTTCAGTAGTTGCAGAGAAATTAAAAGAATAAGAGTCAAAAAATCAATTTCCCATAGGAAACTTTATGCAAGGCTACAGCCCGAACTGCTGAACGGAATTACACCAAATTTGGCAAAGAGGTAGTTCTTGGTTCAGAAAGAACCCTTTTTGTTAAATGGTGTAAATCCGTTCAGTAGTTGCTGAGAAAATCAAAAGTAAAAACACATATATATCTGGGCGGAGCCTAACCACACATGTCATCGTGAGATCTGATTGGCTGTCAGCACTTCATCCTGGAATTGCTGGCAGCCATCTTGGGACCAATATAAATATAGTACCCCATTGAAATGCATTGTAGTGAATCGAAGATTTTGAGGGTTACCAAAGGAGAACTATAAAGGGTGATAACAGACTTTAGTTACATTAGAATTCATTTGTTGATGGTACCATACTAATTTCAGGAATTGTGGTGTGTTCTAAGGTGATTTTACCCTGTGAAAAACCTTCTGCTGGGATATCATGAATCATGTTTGAGAGAAAACTATTTTCACATGCTTGTCCCATACAGTTTTGGAAGGTGCTCCAGAAGCTAAAATGAGAGCATATTTTCTGTAAATTCACATTATCTTTCTCAGTCATGTGAGAATGAAGTCTGACATTCTCAGTAAAACATGTACATCCAACAATGGCAGAGACTGTCAGTTGATTCCTTTGTGTTCTACTGCAGCTTCCCAGAGTGTTCTAAAGAACATCTAGAGTGCTAACAGCCTTACTTATGACAAAAGTATGGCACACCTGAAGCCATCTTGATTGGAATAAACTGGTAACACTTAAAACATTTAATTTAAAAGGAACAAAATGATGGGGTTCATTTTGTCATAGAAATTATAGTTAGTGCTGTAGAAAGAAAAATTAGGACATGTTTCAAGTGTGATCTCAAATATCTTCCTGTTATATTTCAACAGGAGCAGCCTGTCAGTTGATGCCTTTGTGTTCTACTGCAGCTTCCCAGAGTGTTCTAAAGAACAACTAGAGCGCTAACAGTCTTACTTATGACAAAAGTATGGCACACCTGAAGCCATCTTGATTGGAATAAACTGGTAACACTTAAAACATTTAATTTAAAAAGGAACAAAATGAGGGGGTTCATTTTGCCATAGAAATTATGGTTAGTGCTGTAGAAAGAAAAATTAGGACATGTTTTAAGTGAGATCTCAAATATCTTCCTGTTATATTTCAACAGGAGCAGCCTGTCAGTTGATGCCTTTGTGTTCTACTGCAGCTTCCCAGAGTGTTCTAAAGAACAACTAGAGTGCTAACAGCCTTACTTATGACAAAAGTATGGCACACCTGAAGCCATCTTGAATGGAATAAACTGGTAACACTTAAAACATTTAATTTAAAAAGGAACAAAATGAGGGGGTTCATTTTGCCATAGAAATTATGGTTAGTGCTGCAAAAAGAAAATGTAGGGCATGTTTTAAGTGAGATCTCAAATCCTCTTCTATTTCATTAGAACATTCTGACATGCAGACTGAAACAATCACTTTCAATACCAGCAGTAGACTTCCAGTTAACTCCTTGGTGAGCAGTAGCTGTACTACAGTTATCTAATGAACAACTAGAGTGCTAACATTCTGAATGTATGGCAAATGTGTGACACATCTGAATGCCTTCTTGATGGAATCAAAGTAAAAAACTGAAAGCATTTCCTACTGAGGAGACTGTAGTAAATGAGGAAATTAGGAAACTTCATAACAAATAAATCTCCCAAGATGGCCACCAGAGAAAAAAGAGCCCAAATGTAGCACAAATATCACCCAGAGGTAGCCCACGTATAGCCCAATGACAGAAGTGTGCAAAACACTTTTTATTTTTTGTTTTTTTGCAGTTATATATAGTGCAGACTGGTCAGGTATTGGAGTGCTTTACATGAGCATTGGTTACATCACACAAGGACAAATTCATGTTGGTTGACCCCTACACTACCCAAACACCACTGCACTACCCTAAACCCTAAAACACTACCCCCAGCACGACCCCTTTCACTACCCAAACACAACTGCACTACCCTAAACTCAAAAACACTACCCCCAGCACGACCCCCTACACTACCCAAACACCACTGCACTACCTTAAACCCTAAATCTACCCCCTACACTACACAAATACCACTGCACTACCCTAAACCCTAAAACACTAGAACCCAGCACGACCCCCTACAGTACACAAACACCACTGCACTACCCTAAACCCTAAAACACTACCCCCTACACTACACAAACACCATTGCACTACCCTAAACCCTAAAACACTACCCCCAGCATGACCCCCTACACTACACAAACACCACTGCACTACCCTAAACCCTAAACCACTACCCCAGCATGACCCTCTATACTACCCAAACACCACTGCACTACCCTAAACCCTAAAACACTACCCCCAGCACGACTCCCTACACTACACAAACACCACTGGACTACCCTAAACCCTAAAACACTACCCCCAGCACGACTCCCTACACTACCTAAACACCACTGCACTACACTAAACCCTAAATCTACCCCCAGCATGACCTCCCACACTACACAAACACCACTGCACTACCCTAAACCCTAAAACACTACCCCCAGCACGACCCCCTACACTACCCAAACACCACTGCACTACCCTATACCCTAAAACACAACCCCGTACACTACACAAACACAACTGCACTACCCTAAACCCTAAAATACTACCCACAGCATGACCCCCTACACTACACAAACACCCCTGCACTACCCTAAACCCTAAAACACTACCCCCTACACTACACAAACACCACTGCCCTACCCTAAAACACAACCCCCTGCATGACCCCCTATACTACACAAACACCACTGCACTACCCTAAACCCCCCTACACTATACAAACACCACTGCATTACTCTAAACCCTAAAACACTACCCCCAGCACGACCCCCTCACAACACAAACACCACTGCACTACCCTAAACCCTAAATCGACCCCCAGCACGACCCCCTACACTACCCAAACACCACTGCAATACCCTAAACCCTAAAACACTACCACCAGCATGAACCCCTACACTACCCAAACACCACTGCACTATCCTAAACCTTAAAACACTACCCCAGCACTACCCCTACACTACCCAAACACCACTGCACTAACATAAACCCTAAAACACTACCCCCAGCACAACCCCCTACACTACACAAACACCACTGCACTACCCTAAACCCTAAAACACTACCCCCAGCACGACTCCCTACACTACCCAAACACCACTGCACTACCCTAAACCCTAAATCTACCCCCAGCACGACCCCCTACACTACCCAAACACCACTGCACTACCCTACACCATAAAACACTACCCCCAGCATGACCCCCTACACTACACAAACACCACTGCACTACCCTAAACCCTAAAACACTACCACCAGCATGACCCCCTACACTACTCAAACACCACTGCACTACCCTAAACCCTAAAACACTAACCCAGCACGACCCCCTACACTACCCATACACCACTGCACTACCCTAAAGCCTAAAACAGTACCCCCAGCACGACCCCCTACACTACTGCACTACCCTAAACCCTAAAACACTACCCCCAGCACGACCCCCTACACTACCCAAACACCACTGCACTACCCTAAACCCTAAAACACTACACCCAGCACGACCCCCTACACCACCCAAACACCACTGCACTACCCTAACCCCTAGAAAAGAAACCCCCACCCCATGCCCAATCCCCCTTACCTCTCCTCCTCGTGGTTCCTCTCTCCTCGTGGTTCCTGCTTCACGTTGTCTCTGAGGGGCGGTGCACATCGTTGTGAGGAAACGGAACAGCCTCTGTTTCCTTACAACGACATGGATCGTCTACATGTTTTTAGAACGCATGGTCATTTACCATACATACCTTTACAACAAAATTCGTTGTAAAGGCATGAGTGGTAAATGACCATGCGTTCTAAAAATGCGTAGTAATGACTTCGTGATGTACAACGCATGCGTGGTAATGCATGCGTTGTAATGATATCGCAAAGTAAAAAAGTCGTTGTAACGGATGGTTACCGATCGAAGCTGGCCCCTGTTCTTCAGTGAGATGTTTATTTGATTAATTAGGAGGAAGGAATGTGTTTTTTTTACCGAAATGTGCATTCCCGGCTGTTGTATTGTGAAAGTGTCCGTGTGGCCTGGTTTCACTTCCGGTGAGAGAGTGGAAGAGTCTGTTTGGATCTAAAGGAGTTCTGTTGTTGGACGGGCCGGCGCGACATGTCATCAGAAAACATAGCTAATGGAAAGCGTCCTCCCTGTAGTGTGGAGCAGTGCCATGAGAGGTCAACGAGTGTGCGTCCCACCGCAGTATGACCGTACCGCGTGACCCATGTGCCACCTCCAGGGTACGGGAGGCAGAAGCAGCATCGCAGGTCCTCTTGAAGACCGTTGTAGCACTAATTCTACATTTTGGTACTAGGGCATTTTAACTTCGTGGTTCCTGCCAGATACAAAGAGAAGATCCTGTGTTATTCAGTGCCCTCGTTACCTTTTTTGTGGGTTGTGGTGCTTGTCACTTCGCTGCCCCGCCGGTGCACACGACTGGGCACCCCACCTCGTGTGCCATCTGCAGGGCCTCTGCCCTCGGATCACTGGTTTCGGTTTCTGGAGTGGCAACATAAACAGTTGCTCCCAAAGGACTAGCCTGAACACTTAGGTGAATATCCCCTGCACCAGCATTCCACGGAAGTTCTTTCCTAGCTCTCCCACGTCAACGAGGACGTCATAATAGCACGGCTCCGCTCGCGACACCGTATGACGTCATCGGAGCCATAAGAGAACCTCGTCGGCGTGCTGACGTCAGTTCCACCCATTTTTTCCGTGCCACCGAGGCAAACAGGGGACCGAGACATTTTCACATGTATACATAGTATAATAAATATATATATATTCACTGAAAAAACCATAGGTTTCAGGCACGTTATAGTTAGAAATTAGCATTTAAAAAACCTTAGAAATTCACTGAAAAAACCATAGGTTTCAGGGGCGTTATAGTTAGTTGGACATTTCACTCGTACAAAACCATAGAAATTCCCCCGTTATAGTTAGTTCAGCTAACTATAACTCGCGCGCCCGCAATGCACTGCTGATGACGTCACATATTACATCACTCATGACATGGTCAGTGACATCACTCATGACATCACTGATGACATCTCAAATGACATCACTGACGACATCATCCAGTGAATGTGTGTTTTTCTGAAAATTAAATATGTTTTATATATGTATATCTCAAGGTCGATGGAAGAATAAATGGGTATATAAGTGTCTAAATGGATGATTTTGTTTTGTAAAATTGATTGTATAACTGAATAAGTGTATCTTAGTGAATACATGGGTTAGTGAGTAATGTTTAAATATGAAAATATCTGTATCAGTCTCTCACTTTGTGTATAAGTGGCTGCATGGGTTGGTGAGTAGCTACATGAGTGTCTATATGGGTTATTAGTTGGTTTTTTGAGTATCAGTATGAGTGTCTGAGTGTCTGTATGGTTCGGTGGGGGTATTACTTAGTGCATAGATGCATGAATGAGTGACTCACTGTTTGTATGTGTTGAAGACAGCATGTGTGCAGGACTGTATAGGTGGATGAGTATGTGTATGGGTGTGTTAGTGAGTGAATGACTGTCTCAATAGTGTCTTTATGAGTAGCTACATATGTTTTAAACTAGTATATGTGAGTATTGGTGTATATAAGTGAGTATATGTGAGAGTGAGAGATTGGAAGAGTTCCTGTACAAATAAGTAGGTGTTTCTATAAGTGATTGTTTAAGAGAGTAAGTATGTGTAAGTTTCTGTAGAAGTAAGTGTGGTAGTGTGTGTATAACTGTATATGCAAGTAAATGGATGTTTGATACTTTGTTTGCATGTGTGACTATGTGTGTGAGTAACTCTATGGATGAGTGGCGGTGTGTAACAGGATGTATAGGTGTATGAGTACATATGATGAGCGAGTACATGTATGAGTGACTGTATAGGGACTGTTGGTGAATGAGTGGATGTGTGTGTAGATCTTGGAATTACTGAATAGGTGTGTTGTAACTGGTATTGGTATTGGTATGTCCATTGTTTTGAAAATGTTAGTTTGTATTTTTGAGTGTGTGTATCAAAGGTTATATTAGGGTGAGAGGAGGTCTGCCACTCTATCACAAGGATGATGTCATCAGTGATGTCATCAGTGATGTCATTTGAGATGTCATCAGTGATGTCATGAGTGATGTCACTGACCATGTCATGAGTGATGTAATATGTGACGTCATCAGCAGTGCATTGCGGGCAGCGCGAGTTATAGTTAGCTGAACTAACTATAACGGGGAATTTCTATGGTTTTGTACGAGTGAAATGTCCAACTAACTATAACGCCCCTGAAACCTATGGTTTTTTCAGTGAATATATATATATATATATTATCTACTGGCGGTCGCCAGTAGATAGTTATAGTTAGGACCTATTATCCATAGGAAATCCGCGACATTCTATTTGAAATAACGTTGGCGCCGGTTGACGAATCTTCGCGAAAGTTTCCAACTTGTTGGGGCGCTCCGGTCCGCTCCTATCCTGAAAGTCTCGGGGTGATACGTCAAGCGGGGGCCGAGAAAAAAGGGGGGTCCCAAAACGCGTTTTCCCCATTCATTTTTCCATAGGAACCTTTAGTCGCAGCTACAGCCCGAACTGCTGAACGGAATTACACCAAATTTGGCAAAGAGGTAGCCCTTGGTTCAGTGTCATGCCTTTTGCTTAAATGGTGTAAATCCGTTCAGTAGTTCCTGAGAAAATCAAAAGTAAAGTCACATATATCTCTATGAGCGGGTAGGGTCCGCGTACCCTCCCGATCACGAGCTGTATGCTAATTGGCTGTCAAGTGGCTGTCAACACTCCAAATCAGGAAGTGTTGGCAGCCATTTTGTCCCTCTGTAGAACCGAGGGACAGAAACAAGTGCGCAAAGCGCAAAAAGGGGGCAGGGTAGAAACACCCTGACCCCCTAGGTCTGCTCAGGGGGTCCCACAAGGACCCCCTGGGCAGAAAAAAGCAGTTTTGTTTTTTTAAATCGGCGGGATGCGCTTAGGGTGTGCGGATCCCGCCGAGAAAAAAAAAAAAGAAACAAGTGCGCAAAACGCACAAAGGGGGCAGGGTAGAAACACCCTGACCCCTAGGTCTGCTCAGGGGTCCCACAAGGACCCCTGGGCAGAAAAAGCATTAAAAAAAAAAAAAAATCGGCGGGATGCGCTTAAAGTGCGCGAATCCCGCAGAAAAAAAAAGAAAAACGTAGCGCGGTCTCCCGCGCTTCGTTGTTAATTGGCCCCCGGGTGGGCCAAGTCCCGGGGGCATGGGGGGTATTTATAATATGTGGGGGCCTCTAAGGCCCCCTAAGCCCAGGGACCGCCACCCCCGGGGCTTTAAAAATAAATGGTGCGGGAGGGCTCTCGGCCCTCCCGCAGCCCCGAGGACCGCCACCTCCCCGGGCTTCTTTAATTATTTAATTATAAATTTACCTGTGTGGGGGCTCGAGCCCCCACACGCCCCGAGACCGCCACCTCCCCGGGGCACTAAAAATGTCAATATGGGGGTCCATTACGGACCCCCAGAGCCCGGGGACCACCACCTCCCCGGGGCTTTGTCAATGGAGGGAGGGGGCCTCGCGGCCCCCTCCTGGAGTCTGTAATGGCCCTGGGGACCACCACCCCCCAGGGCCGGCTCCTGCAGTGTCCCGGGGTGCCTACCCCCGGGACACTGTAGTTTGCTATGACAGGACGGGAGCCTCGCGGCTCCCGTCCTGTCATAGCAAACTGCTTTGGATATTGGAGCGAGAGCAGGAAGCCTGCTCTCGCTTCCAATATCCAAAGCAAATTGCTTTCCACACGGGGAGCTGCATGTTAGCAGCTCCCCATGTGGAAAAGCAATGCCGGCTCCCAAGGGACGCGGGAGCCGGCGGGACTGTGGGGGTTGGGGACCCCCACAGTCCCCAACGAAGAGGGCCAGCCCCGGGGGATGGGGTCTCCGGGGCAAGTAGTGGCCCGGGAGGGGGCAGCGCGGCCCCCCTCCCCAAAAATAATAATTAAAAAAATAATAATAAAGGCCTGCCCCGGGGATGGGGTCTCCGGGGCAAAGGAGGCCTGAGGAGGGGGCCACGCAGCCCCCTCCTTAAAAATGTATTTAAAAGTGTGGCCATGCCCCGGGGATGGGGTCCCCGGGGCCGGATTCAGCCATGGGAGGGGGGCCACGCGGCCCCCTTCCCGTTTACTTTAAAAAAGAAAAGGGGTAAGGCCCTGGGGGATGGGGTCCCCAGGGCCCAAAAATAAGAAAAAGGAAGGGGGCCACACAGCCCCCTTCGGGAAAAAAAAACAAAAAACGATCGGGCCGCAGGCCCCGCCCCTTCCTTTACCACTCTGCAAACGCGCCCCCTGGCGCGTTTGCAGATGGAGAGCAATTCCCCTTCAATACTGGGGGTCCCTGGGGGCCAACTAGCCCACCAGGAACCTCCAGTATGCGCCAGGGGCTGCGTTGCAGAGAGGTGTACAGAGGCCACGCCCCTTTTACACCTCTCTGCAACGCAGCTCTGTGGCACTTTTGGAGGTACATGGTGAGCTAGTTGGCCCCCAGGGACCCTCAGTATTCAAGGGGACTTAATCCCCCAACTTAAAACGCGCCACGGGCGCGTTTGCACAGTGGTGAAGGGAGGGGTGGGGCTTCAGGTGACATGTGTGCAAACAGGCCCGTGGCGCGTTTTAAGATGGGGAATTAAATCCCCTTCAATCCTGAGGGTCCCTGGGGGCCAACTAGCCCACCAGGTACCTCCAGTAAGCACCACGGAGCTGCGTTGCAGGGTGTTGTAAAAAGGGGCGTGGCCTCTGAACACCTCTCTGCAACGCAGCTGTCTGGGGCATACTAGAGGTATCTGGTGGGCTAGTTGGCTCCTAGGGACCCTCGGGATTGAGAAGGAATTAATTCTCCAACTTAAAACGTGCCACTGGGTGTGTTTGCAGACATGTCACCTCAGGCCCCACCCCTTCCCTTCACCATTGTGCAAATATTCCTCTAAAATCAGCCGAACTACGAATTCCGATTTACTCACCTGTTATCAGGAGAGACCTCAGTGCTGCATCTTTCAGCCCAGTACTGATCCTGAAAAGTAATTTTAACCGTACTTACCAGTAACTTGAATTTCCTTCCATAGGATATCATTGCCTGCTTTTTGCTGAAAAAGTTTCTGTCGATTTTTGAAACATACAAATATTCCTCTAAAATCAGCCGAAATACGAATTCCGATTTACTCACCTGTTATCAGGAGAGACCTCAGTGCTGCATCTTTCAGCCCAGTACTGATCCTGAAAAGTAATTTTAACCGTACTTACCAGCAACTTGAATTTCCTTCCATAGGCTAACATTGACTGGTTTTACTTGGAAATTCTTCTAAGTGTGGAGTTTTGGAACGTTATAATATTCCTCTAAAATCAACCGAACTACGAATTCCGATTTACTCACCTGTTATCAGGAGAGAACCCAGTGCTGCATCTTTTAGCCCAGCACTGACCCTGAAAAGTAATTCTAACCGTACTTACCAGTAACTTGTATTTCCTTCCATAGGAATCCATTGTCTGGTTTTCAGCAGAAAAGTTTCAAAGTGTCGATTTTCACAAACTACAAATATTCCTTAAAAATCGCTTGTATGACTTAAACGCATTCTTTCAACTGTTTACAGGAGATGCACCAGTGCTGGATCCAGGATCCAACACTGAGTAAGAAAAAGTAACGATAACACTACTTACCTGCTAAGTGAATTTCCTCCCATAGGATAACATTGGTGATTCTATGTGAAAAAGTTTCAAAGTGTCAACTTTTAAAATACAATAATATTCCTTAAAAATCACTACTGTAACCAAAACGCTTTTACTCAACTGTTTACAGGAGATGTCCCAGGGCTGAATCTAGGATCCAGTCCTGTGGTTAGAAAAGTAATCCATAAAGTAACTAATTGCATTTAACTAGAAATTCACATTGAGCTCAATGTTGCATTGTGTTTGAAATTGTGTTGCCCATTGCAACAACTGTAACTACTGTACTTAAAAGTCTATTGCCTATTTGCAAAGTATTTAAACTAAAGTAATTCATTCCGAGAAAGTATATTTTGTAATGTAATGTATAATGTAATTACAATGTAATTTAAAAAATAAAATATCTAAAAATAAATAGTTTAAAAAAATGTAGTAAATCAGTATCAAAAAAATAAATATAACAATTAATACATTTAAAAATTGTCATTTACAAAACCTTTGAAATTCACTGAAAAAAACATAGGTTTTAGGGGCGTTATAGTTAGTTCAGCTAACTATAACTCGCGCCCCCGCAATGCACTGCTGATGACGTCACATATTACATCACTCATGACATGGTCAGTGACATCACTGATGACATCACTGATGACATCTCAAATGACATCACTGATGACATCATCCATGTGATAATTTCATGCATCTTCTCACACCCTAATATAACTTTTGATACACCCACTCTAAATTACAGACTGCCATTCTCAAAACCATAGACACTCCAACACCAAAAACTACATACCCACTCACTGATTCTTAGGTCTACACACACATCCACTCACTCACCTGTACAGTCACTCATACTTACAGTCACTCAGTACAAGACTATCATATGCACTCATACACCTATATAAACACTCACACACCGCCACTCATCCATAGAGGTACTCACACACCTAGTCAGTCATGCAAAAAATTAATCACACACCCATTTACTCACCTATACAGTTATACACACACCAGCTCACTTACTCATACAAATACTAGCACATTCTTACGCTCTTATACAATAACTGATACAAGCACACACGCATCCATACAGCCACTCTCACAATAACACACTCTCACTTATAGCTATTTAAATACTCTAACACACATATATACTGCCTTTCACATATGTAGTTACTCACACATGTACCACTGAGATATACATTCACTCACTAACACACCCATACACACTCACCCACCCATACAGTCCATCACAGATGCACTCTTGAAACCATGCACCCAGTGAATCACCCACTGATACATCTATGTGCAGCCACACACACCCCATCCACACAAACACTCAGGCACCCATACAGATACTCAGACAACCAATCAATAACTCATAGACACTCATGTAGCTATTTACAAACACATGCAGCCACTTACACACCAACAGACAGACGGATAAAGACATTCACACAGTTTAGTCACTAACCCATGCATTTAGTAAGATACGTTTAATCACTCACTTATAGAGTCAGTCACGCACCTACTAAATCATCCATCCAGACACTTATACACCCACTCATTATTCAATATACTATAGAAACACACAGTCACTGCATGATGTCATCAGTGATGTCATTTGAGATGTCATCAGTGATGTCATCAGTGATGTCACTGACCATGTCATGAGTGATGTAATATGTGACGTCATCAGCAGTGCATTGCGGGCGTGAGTTATAGTTAGCTGAACTAACTATAACGGGGAATTTCTATGGTTTTGTACGAGTGAAATGTCCAACTAACTATAACTGTCCCTAAAACCTATGGTTTTTTCAGTGAATTTCAAAGGTTATTTAAATGCTAATTTCTAACTATAACGTGCCTGAAACCTATGGTTTTTTCAGTGAATTTCAGAGGTTTTTTAAATGCTAATTTCTAACTATAACGTGCCTGAAACCTAAGGTTTTTTCAGTGAATTTCAAAGGTTTTTTAAATGCTAGTTTCTAACTATGCCAACAGAGGTAGGACATGTGAAGAAAGAAGAAAAAACGCACAGAAAGAAGCAAAAGATGTGCAGAAAGAACCAACAGAGGAGCAGAAAGAGGCCTTGTTGCAAAATCATCCTGTGCCCACAACTTTTTCAGACGGGTACTGGTGGTAACTGACTCTGACTAACCAGAGCCAGTGCGGGTTTGCACAGTGGTGAAGGGAGAGGGGGCCTGAGGTGACATGTGTGCATACGCGCCCCGTGGCGCGTTTTAAGTTGCGGGATTAAGTCCCCTTGAATCCTGAGGGTCCCTGGGGCCCAACTAGCCCCCAGGTACCTACAGTTAGGACCACAGAGCTGAGTTGCAGAGAGGCGTTCCGAGGCCACGCACCATTTTTCACCTCTCTGCAACGCAACTCTGTTGTGCTTACTGAAGGTACCTGGTGGGCTAGTTGGCCCCAGGATTCAAAGGGAATTAACTCCCAACTTAAAACGCACCACAGGTCGTGTTTGCGCACATGTCACCTGAGGCCCCTCCCCTCCCTTCACCACTGTGCAAACGCGCCCGTGGCGCGTTTTAAGTTGGGGGATTAGGTCACCTTGAATCCTGAGAGTCCCTGGGGCCCAACTAGCCCACCAGGTACTTCCAGTAAGCACCACAGGCCTGCGTTGCAACGCCTGTAACAAATTGTGCAGTTGTGTTTAGGTAGTGAAGAGGGTTGTGCTGGGGGTAGTGTTTTAGGGTTTAGGGTAGTGCAGTGGTGTTTGTGTAGTGTAGGGGGTCATGCTGGGGGTAGATTTAGGGTTTAGGGTAGTGCAGTGGTGTTTGGGTAGTGTAGGGAGTCATGCTGGGGGAGTGTTTTAGGGTTTAGGGTAGTACAGTGGTGTTTGGGTAGTGTAGGGGTCGTGCTGGGGTTAGTGTTTTAGGGTTTTAGGGTTTAGGGTAGTGCAGTGGTGTTTGGGTAGTGTAGGGGATACTGCTGGGGGTAGTGTTTTAGGGTTTAGGGTAGTGCAGTGGTGTTTGGGTAGCGTAGGGGGTACTGCTGGGGGTAGTGTTTTATGGTTTAGGGTAGTGCAGTGGTGTTTGGGTAGTGTAGGGGTTCGTGCTGGGGGTAGTATTTTAGGGTTTAGGGTAGTGCAGTGGTGTTTGTGTAGTGTAGGAGGTCGTGTTTTAGGGTTTAGTGTAGTGCAGTGGTCTTTGGGTAGTGTAGGGAGTAGTGCGGGGGGTATTGTTTTAGAGTTTAGGGTAGTGCAGTGGTCTTTGCGTAGTGTAGGGGTTGTGCGGGGGTAGTGTTTTAGGGATTAGGGTAGTGCATTGGTATTTGGGTAGTGTAGGGGGTCATGCGGGGGGTAGTGTTTTAGGGTTTAGGGCAGTGCAGTGGTGTTTAGGTAGTGTAGGGGGTCGTGCTGGGGGAGTGTTTTAGGGTTTAGGGCAGTGCAGTGGTGTTCGGGTAGTGTAGGGGGTCATGCTGGGGGAGTGTTTTAGGGTTTAGGGCAGTGCAGACGTGTTCGGGTAGTGTAGGGGGTCGTGCTGGGGGAGTATTTTAGGGTTTAGGGTAGTGCAGTGGTGTTCAGGTAGTGTAGGGGGTCATGCTGGGGGTAGTGTTCTAGGGTTTAGGGCAGAGCAGTGGTGTTCGGGCAGTGTAGGGGTCTTGCTGGGGGTAGTGTTTCAGGGTTTAGGGCAGTGCAGTGGTGTTTGTGTAGTGTAGGGGGTCATGTTTTAGGGTAGTGCAGTGGTGTTTGGGTAGTGTAGGGGGTCGTGCTGGGGGTAGTGTTTTAGGGTTTAGGGTAGTGCAGTGGTGTTTGTGTAGTGTAGGGGGTCGTGCTGGGGGTAGTGTTTTAGGGTTTAGGATAGTGCAGTGGTACGTGTGTAGTTTAGGGGGTCGTGCTGGGGGTAGTGTTTTAGGGTTTAGGGTAGTGCAGTGGTGTTTGTGTAGTGTAGGGGGTCATGTTTTAGGGTAGTGCAGTGGTGTTTGGGTAGTGTAGGGGGTCGTGCTGGTGGTAGTGTTTTAGGTTTTAGGTTAGTGCAGTGGTGTTTGGGTAGTGTAGGGGGTCGTGCTGGGGGTAGTGTTTTAGGGCTTAGGATAGTGCAGTGGTGCTTGTGTAGTGTAGGGGGTCGTGCTGGGGGTAGTGTTTTAGGGTTTAAGGTAGTGCAGTGGTGTTTTTGTAGTGTAGGGGGTCATGTTTTAAGATGCAATGCTCCAATACCTGACCAGTCTGCACTACATAAAACTGCAAAAAAACTAAAAATAAAAAGTGTTTTGCACACTTTTGTCATTGGGCTATATGTGGGCTACATCTGGGTAATATTTGTGCTACATTTGGGCTCTTTTTACACTGGTGGCCATCTTGGAAGACTTCTTTGTTATGAAGTTTCCTAATTTCTTCATTTACTGCAGTCTCCTCAGTAGGAAATGCTTTCAGTTTTTACTTTGATTCCATCAAGAAGGCATTCAGATGTGTCTCACATCTGCCATAAATTCAGAATGTTAGCACTCTAGTTGCTCATTAGATCACTGGAGTAAAGCTACTGCTCACCAGGGAGTTAACTGGTAGTTTGCTGCTGGTATTGAAAGTGATTGTTTCAGTCTGCATGTCAGAATTTTCTAATGAAATAGAAGAGGATTTGAGATCTCACTTAAAACATGCCCTAATTTTTCTTTCTGCAGCACTAACCATAATTTCTATTTCAAAAAGAACCCCTCATTTTGTTCCTTTTTAAATTAAATGTTTTAAGTGTTACCGGTTTATTCCAATCAAGATGGCTTCAGGTGTGCCATACTTTTGTCATAAGTAAGGCTGTTAGCACTCTAGTTGTTTTTAGAACACTCTGGGAAGCTGCAGTAGAACACAAAGGCATCAACTGGCAGGCTGCTCCTGTTGAAATATAACAGGAAGATATTTGAGATCACACTTGAAACATGTCCTAATTTTTCTTTCTACAGCACTAACCATAATTGCTATGACAAAATGAACCCCATCATTTTGTTCCTTTTTAAATTAAATTGTTTAAGTGTTACCAGTTTATTCCAATCAAGATGGCTTCAGGTGTGCCATACTTTTGTCATAAGTAAGGCTGTTAGCACTCTAGTTGTTCTTTAGAACACTCTGGGAAGCTGCAGTAGAACACAAAGGAATCAACTGACAGTCTCTGCCCTTGTTGGATGTACATGTTTTACTGAGAATGTCAGACTTCATTCTCACATGAGTGAGAAAGATAATGTGAATTTACAGAAAATATGCTCTCATTCTAGCTTCTGGAGCACCTTCCAAACCTCCATGGGACAAGCATGAGAAAATAGTGTTCTCTCAAACATGATTCATGATATCCCAGCAGAAGGTTTTTCACATGGTAAAATCACCTTAGAATACACCACAATTCCTAAAATTAGTATGGTACCATCAACAAATAAATTCTAATGTAACTAAAGCCTGTTATCACCCTTTATAGTTCTCCTTTTGGTGACCCTCAAAATCTTCTATTCACTACAATGCATTTCAATGAGGTACTATCATTTATATTGGTCCCAAGATGGCTGCCAGCAATTCCAGGATGAAGTGCTGACAGCCAATCAGATCTCACGATGACATGTGTGGTTAGGCTCCGCCCAGATATATATGTGACTTTACTTTTGATTTTCTCAGGAACTACTGAACGGATTTACACCATTTAAGCAAAAGGCACGACACTGAACCAAGGGCTACCTCTTTGCCAAATTTGGTGTAATTCCGTTCAGCAGTTCGGGCTGTAGCTGCGACTAAAGGTTCCTATGGAAAAATGAATGGGGAAAACGCATTTTGGGACCCCCCTTTTTCTCGGCCCCCGCTTGAAGTATCACCCCGAGACTTTCAGGATAGGAGCGGACCGGAGCGCCCCAACAAGTTGGAAACTTTCGCGAAGATTCGTCAACCGGCGCCAACGTTATTTCAAATAGAATGTCGCGGATTTCCTATGGATAATAGGTTTTAACTATAACTATCTACTGGCGACCGCCAGTAGATAATATTCATATACATCTGTGTGTGCACACAAATATGTATATATCTTCATCGTTTCAGGATTAGAGTGCCGCATAAATTATGCATAAAAGGAAGCAGGGAACTCTGGGTAGTTCCCAAGTTTACGTGGAGAGCAGTTCCTTTCTATGGAGCACTCTACAACACCACCGACCACCGAATCTGCTTCCCTCAAATGTAAATTTTTCTAGGAAAGTTTTTAAGCATAGGATTTGTACAGTTCCATCCACACCAAGCTAGAAAGTTACTAAGGGCCTCATTACAATGCCGGTTGGACGAGTGTCCGACCGGCATCATGTCGGTAATGGGCCCGCCCGAGAAGGTGTCGGCGGTCCTGCTTCCCTAATTAGGATGCGACCGCCTTCACGGCAGTCAGAAAGTGCATATTTCCTATTGTGGCTTGTCCTGCGGGCTGCAGCACAAGCCGCAATAGGAGAATTACACTTTTTAAACATCCATACACCATGTGGCAGGCACCATGCGGTGCCTGCCACACGATGCATTTATGTTTGAGGGGGCACCAGGCCTCATTGCGAAGGGTGCGGAGGGACAGGGGCCCTGCTAGGGGCCCCCAAAGTCCATTTCCGACAGCCTTTCTATGGCAGTCGGACCGCCATAGAAAGACTGCCGGAAATGTGCATCGTAATCCCCACGGTGGTGCCTGAGCAGGCACCTCCTCCATTTTGGGGATTACGATCCGCCATCAGCCCCAACGGGCTCCTTGAGCCTGTCAGAGGCAGATCGGATTCCCGCCGCAGGCATCAGTCGGACTGCCTGTATCCTAATACGGCGGTCGGACTGATGCCTCAGATGTCGAGCAGAACACTACCGACAAGCTGCCGGATGGCCTTCCGCCTGACATCGTAATGGGGCACTAAGTGTTTTCCCATTTTTAAAGTAAAGTCTTTAAACATAGGATTAGCTACTGCCATCCTTGCTGAGCTAAATAAATATCAGAAATGGCACCCGTTTGAGCAACGAGAAACTCTAAGATCTTAAAAGTTCTGCAAAGCACCAGAAATGGAAGGGCACTGAGGAAGTAAAGAGGTGGCAAGGGACATGCTGAGTGGCAAAGAAGCATTCGACCTCCCTGGTGGAAAGATGAGCAGCATGGGCAATGCACATGACCTAGAGTACTTGCTTGTAAGCACTACCATCAGACACAAAAGAAACACCAGAGTGTGGAAGGGGGGCAGCAGAGTTATAGAAATTATGACAGCGCTGTGATCAGTTGACCAGCAGAAACTTGAGCTCTCTGCAGCCCATCCATGGCATAGAGAGGGAAATAAAGAGTGTGGCTGTGGTGGGGAAGCTTGGCTTCCTGGAAGTGTGAAGCGACCCCGGGCTGTTTGCAGAGTTGTACAGTGATTTCTGCTGACCACCTGCCATTCAAGTGCGGCGAGCATTACAGGAAAAGGGGCCATGAATGCGTTTAACAGAACTCAATATTTAGCACTTTAATATGGAGACATTTTAGGTTGGAAAATACCAATAGTTAAATTTTTAAACCATACATTCCTGTAAGAAGATATAAAAGCAAAACATTATTTGTGGCCATGAGCGGGAGCCAGTTTACCTTGTCGTGAAAGGGCACTCACACTTTCAGTGTGAACTCCCAATCGTCCATAATGCAAGTTAGAGGTGCCCGGGCTGGGTCGACCACTTGCAACTGGATAATTCAACCGCCAGGACTGACAAGTCCGATGCAGACTCATCTAAAACTTATTTGCTATTTGGTGACCAGTCCTGCATCACAGCCACTCTCACAATGAGGGCAGGAACCGGTCTCTCAGAATGTTTGTGCTAGAACTGGAGAGAAATGCACGTGACTGGCTGAGTGCTAGAATGTTGAATCCTGTCGTCACAAGGAGGGGAGGGACCAGTCACTCCAGTGAAACATAGAATAATGGCTGCCCATCAACTCAAACTGGCTGTACAGATAAGCCTTAAGCTCTTTCTAAACAGAGGAAGAGAAAGGACTGTGTACTGCGGGAAGGCACTTCAGAACATGGTTCAAAGCAAACCTTAATCTGAACAGCTGTGCAAGTTCTGGGAGGAGTAACACTTTTGGGTGACAAATTCAGGCATTGCGATAATGCAGGGACATTACTGAAAATGTGTTATTCTAATGCGAGATGTGAGGCACTTGGCAGGGCTGATCAATAGCATCAAAACCGATTAAAAATTTGGCCAAACTTGAAAAATGGAAGAGGTGATGGAGCAAGGACTCACAAATGAGACTTGCTCGGATGCAATCTTCTCAAAAGTATTAATATTAAAACTTGTATTGTTTGTACTAATAACTACACACACAAATATAAGTAGCGAGGAAGCTTGCTTATGTGTTTAAATTAACAAGTAATGCTTGTCTATTCTAAAATGGCCGCTAAAACGCGGGAACTTTACTGCGCATGTCTCAACCATATCACGTGGTGTGACGTCTTTTCTTTGCTTGGTGGGAAACTCGTGCTTCTGCGCAGTGTACATTAAAATGGCTGCTACATGTTTTCACGTGCTACAAGCTTGCTCTTGTGTTGCAATTAAACTGTGGTATTCTAACGCTACTAACGCGGGATAGAGTTGATAAATAAATGGGAATAGAGTAGAAAGAGTGGGTATACAGTGAAACATTTTATTTGTGATTTTAATATTTTCTTCTTTGACTTTTATTAGTTCGTACATTTGGGCCTGGGGTTGGTGAACTGAAAACTCGTGTGACAATGGTTCTGCGCATGCTCCCTGAATGGCTACCCAGAAAGAAAAGGATGAAGTCAACCTGGACGTCGTCCAAGGCCATGACCTGATGGCCAATATTGCTGTACACATAAATGTCCCTACTAATATGCAACAATGTACATGAAGAATGAATAAACTTTGTCATGAGACGGGTGGGAAATAAAGCAAATGTATTAAAATTGATGGGCGGTATTTTAAAACAAAGGGCTTTAAGAAAAATGAATTAAATCAATATGGTGTGAGGATCAACCCCCTGTCCCTGTCCAATCAGAAATAGTGGTCCCATAATTCTGCAACATTTAGGAGAGGTACATGGGCGTAGAAGGGTATAATAGATATAGAATTAGTTAATTAGACGCAGGAGATGCAGAGAGGATACGGAGGAGCTCAGAGAACAGGCATAGGCTCCAGACGTACAAGCTGATCGATTGCAGGCTGAACCGCTGTCCAGAGAGGTCCTGAGGTGGGGGCGGCGGAGTACCTTAGAAGGAAGACACGGGAGAAATCGGAGAGAAGCGAAGTACCAGAGAGGGGAACGACGCAGGCGTCGTTGATAGAGAGGTCACCGGTCCTGTCCTGATCCGGGAGGAGGTCTTTGCTCTTCATCCTTCCAGGGTCCTATCTTTTCCAACTCCTTGGCCAAGGGGTTTGGATCTCGCACTTTAGGTAAATATAAATGCAAACCTTAGTTGCGCTGCTGTCTCTATCTTCTCCTTTCCTAAGGGACCGTCATTGATCGATAATTGATTATTATGCTTCATCCTTGATATGCGATTAAGTATCATGTGGTTCTGTATTTTACTCTGCTAAAATCTTTAGATAAACATTTTAAAACTTCTTGACTCAGTGATTATTTCAGAAATTATGAATTGTATGGAACGTCACTCATTTTAAATTTCCCAATTAGCAAAGGATTCATTGGTAAGTCATTACTCTTCAATCAGAAAGTAATTGGTAGCAGGGATTTGATAAAGAGTACAACTGACCCACCAGCGGAAATTGCTAGCGTAGTATGAATGTATGGGCCCAAGTGAATATTTTGTGTATGAATGCTCGTTGCTAGTAACCCGCTGGATCAGAGGAATGGGGGCTTGATGGGAATGTCTATACACACTTATTGCTGGACAAAAGCTCTAAATGTAATAGTACCCAAAGTGCCATCTCGGCCACATTTCATCTTTGATTAATGCCACTGTGCTTTGGAGGTGCCATCCTGGGGTGTGAAAAAGATGTTGTGGGAAAAGAGGGTTACTGCTGGACTGGTATTGTATTAAATGATATACAGCTTGATGTGTTAAGGTGCTGTCATTTACTGCAGGCAAGTGTACTGTTTTGCAAACAAATTTAAAAAATGACCATTACAGATTGGTTTAAATATGACAAATTTTGAAATTGATATGAATAATAGTGACGCAAATAATTCTGCTCTCAAAATGAATATGGGCATCACTGAAATTGGATACTGAATCACATTGGGTTGCATAGCATACTTCATGAACTGGATAAGAGTGTGAGTGAATAAAAAATTAGCTAGCATTCGCGCCAAAAATTTTCAATTCTATTAAGGACACGGAGGCGAGGATTATGCTTCTCTTTCTATTTATTGCCACTCACAGCAGCCAATCAAAACGTTTTGTATGCAATAAAAACTACATTTCCCATGATGCTTTATCCATACATCACTTCCTGTATGACCCTATAAGAGCCACCATGCCCATTAGCTGAGCCTCTTTCTTTGCTCGAACAGTTTCTTAGTCCAATAACATTAATTCAAGTCCCATGAAACAGCTTTCAACGTGGAGAAAACAGAACCAACTGGAACGTAGATATCCTGTTAACCAGAAGTACTTCTATTCCATCTTCTTTCAGAACCTGAAAGTAACGAAACATAGGAAACCCGTAATTTCTGCTAAAAACAGAACATAAATATATACGGGTGGGCAAACATTACAATCCTTGTAATATAACCGGGTGGGATAATCCTCGCCTCCGTGTCCTTAACAGAATTGAAAATTCTTGGTGCGAATGCTAGCTAATTTTTTATTCTATTACAGGACCGGAGGCTTCGGATTATGCTAGTTTAACGCTTATCAAAACACAACTACAGTAATATCACCCACCGGTTTACAATAAACAGTATAAATATAGATTGAGAAAAACCAATCGGCAGATCTCAGAATGTCTTGGACAGTAGAAAACATCATTATCATTATTAATACTCCTATTATCATCATATAATATAGAGATGCCATGGCACCACAAACAGAAGGTGCCCCAAACATTCGGGTATGAATACCTGTCTCTTTGTAAAATTTGCCGTCAATCACCCAGCTATAAAATTGCAGACACAGGTTTAAAAGGGGTACTAAAATGTGAACATTAATTATGTCGAACATCCGGTTATAAAAAATAGAATACATCCCTGATAAGCCTTAAGGCATTGAACCCCACACAATTTGCGATAGCTGGAAAACATAATATGGAACAATTCTTGACAAGTTGTAGACCCGACCTTAATACTAAATGAAACTCCTTCGGAGAAGATACTGTACCTGTAAATTCAGGGCTTTCACGTTGTAGAAACACCAACAGGTAGATAGGCCTAAGAACAGCGTGGATGATAAGTGATAGGCCTAAGAACAGCGTGGACGCTAAGTGCTGCCAACATAGTATTAGTTGGCCGTACATCAAATAAAGAAAGAACCATAAAAACATCCCACAGAGGGGAATATCCAGGTCCGGGGAAACTGCGCTACCCTAATACGTTTGAATAACTAACAGGTTTACCGGAGCAAGCCCACCGGTCTGCCCTTTACCTGAAAATGACCTGCAGAATAAACGGCCAAACAGCATTTGCGAACTGAACGAAAGTCAATCCCTATGACAGCATGGCTGATAAAAGACAGTCACAATATGGGGAAAGGCAGCCTCCACGAATTGACGCGATATTTGCGTCCCCTCTCCTTGAATTGGAATGAACAGAGGGAAGCCTAGGCCCGTTCCACATCCGTGATGGGACGGGCGATCACCGATTTGCTGATAAGGAACGTATTCTGCCATGACTGAGATGTGATGACTCAGGCAGAAGCCAGAAGTCCTTCACTACCTCCACTGGTAGAAATGACCATGAAGCTACCAGCTTGCTGACAACTCACACTGCCAAGATATTGCGCATGTTGAATAGGATGTAACAAGAGGCCTGTGTGGGAGAGAGAGCGGATCGCAAGCAAAACCCTGCTGACTGCTCCAGACAGTTGATTGAAGAGATAACTCCTGCAAAGACCACCTACCTGCCATGGGGCACCAGATCAGTAAGACAGGCGCATTGAAAAATGTCTGAGGGTCCCGAAAATGAATGGAGGGGCAGGGAAGATTATTTGATAGATGATACTATAGCACCATTACTCTGGCAAGCGCCCGAAAGGGGATAGTCTGCATGGGTGACACCGATAACAACTCTTTTCTGAGAACCCTCAAGTCACAGTTGTCTGAGGCGATATAAGCAAGCCAGAAGGTCACTGTCAGAGGCAGACAAGGGGACGAGATAAGTCTGAAAAAGTACAACCCAAGAACACAACGGTATCGAACTAGTATCTGGGATAGACGATAACCTATCGTATCCCCAAAGGGAATCGGATTTTGAAAAAGGAGACCTGACAGCAGGAACGTTGCGAGGCTAAGGCCTATATATCTGTGCTAAGATGAAAAAACATATCCCGAAACACGATTCGGAGGGTGCCCCGTACCTTTGAATGAGCAATCACTGATTCCCTCAGCTATATTGAATATCTTGGAAAAAGGAAGTGGTAACCCTAGGAGGAATCCCTAAGTGATCTGTAACGGGCTTGCATCATGAAGATCCTCATGATGCTAAAGGATGTGAGTAAGAAGATAAACATGCCCACATATTTAGAGACGACGTGCAAGGAAATTGTCCCCAGAGGGGCTTCCCGCTAAGGGCCAGGCTCTGCCGCCATTGTATCGGCAAAGGTGGCCATCCTCTTGAAAGGATTTTGCGTCCCACGATAGAGAGGGTGCAGTTGTCCAAAGCCACAGGAGTGATCGATACTTCTGCAACCAGAGCCATCTCCAGGAGTTGGCCTAAGGTCCTGCTTTGACTAAGAGCATGTCCTGGTCTTCTCGCCAGACACGGGTAAAGTTTCCCCTGTGGTGTTTACCACTAGAAGAAGAGACGTCAAGCTCGGGTGTGGATTAGCCGGCAGCGGCACCCTAGCGTAATCTATTGCGTTTCAATTACTATTGCCTACATGATTAATGGAAGAAACAGATATAAGATACCACCAGGAAGCAAACACTCAACCTTGAGAATAAGAGTGTAAGACCGTCCATTATGCCACCGTGACTCTCCCAGTCAGTGTGGGGAAGCGCAAACAAAGTAGAATGATCTGGTGTATTCGGCACAACCATCTTAAAACTTGCCTTAGGAGGAGTCTCCTGTCCATATGCACCTACTGTGCGGTTCGTTCTATCACACCAGTATTTGAGGGGGAAAACTCACGCCCCGAAGATGCGCATAAAAAATGATGGGTGACCATCACGGCGTGCTACACAGTACAATGACTGTCATCCCTGCGGCCCCGTTGACCGACTCGTGGATGAAACATCCCGGGTGTCAACAAAGTTCTTCTAGGAGACGTGTACGCTCCTCATAAAAGTTGCCATCCTCTTTACATCTCACCCATTCCATGTCCAGGGGTGTCTATATGTGATATGTAGTGCAAAGCACAGAATAGCAGAGGAGTCAGAGGGGGAGCTAACCCATGCACACGAGAGAGAAAAAACAATGTACCTAGCTCCTCAGCAAAGCTGTAGTCTAAATTATTCCAGCCCCCAAGGGCGTCAGAGCCATATCCAAATACCAGGAGCGTGTGCGCACTCCAAGGGCCAGCCCATTGTTGCAGCCGGGAGGCGTAAGAGAAAATTGCTCCGTGTAAAGTACGAGGCACTATGAGCCTCGGAGCAAACAGGGGACGCGTGTGATGTGCGTAGGTCAGCTGAGCTACGCACATCGGAGCGTTATCGGCTCCATCCCGCACTCGGCAACTAGGGAAAGCCTGTGGCGGTGAAGCGCAAAACTGCGCCATAATCAAAACAACTATTATGGAAACACCAGGACTAATGGTAAATTCAGAACCACATTCATAGACACACATAACCCTTTGACTATGCCACAGTGACTCATGAGGAACGCTGCAAAAGATAGCGCAGAACCTCCGCTCGCGTAGGAGCTTCCCAATATTGCACCCAGATGGTCCAAAACTG
The DNA here is from genome assembly GCA_963921515.1 of Calotriton arnoldi. Taxonomy (NCBI): domain Eukaryota; kingdom Metazoa; phylum Chordata; class Amphibia; order Caudata; family Salamandridae; genus Calotriton; species Calotriton arnoldi. Next base: position 374,865 of record CAWUFW010014415.1, read on the forward strand.
AGGAAGGGTTAACACGTGCATGTTTCCATGTAGACATGCAGCGAATACTTTCAGTGCATCAGCTCCGCCCCCGCGGGAGCGTCCATATTCTGTGCCCGTTCGGGCCAAGCTGCTTAGCGCTATCGCGCACATCATTAGTAGTGCAGCAGATTAATGAAGCGCCTATTGTAAAACAATGCGCATGAACAACAACAGCGCAATGCGCATAACACCAGCCCCAAAATCCGTCCATCCGTTGTGTCAGAATTATGGTGCCCGAGCGGGGCAACAACAAACAATAGCGGGAGCGCGCGACCCCATGAGGCATGAAAAAACCTGATAGTACAGCGTGAAGTATGTGCTGGAGCCAAGGGATTAACCCTGGGGCGCGACGTGCCCCTGAAAGGCAACACTGGAAGACTTTAGCGTGTGCCAGAAAAAAACATGCAGCTGCCCAAGGCAGCTCGGTATATGATGCCCAAGGGACATGCCTTCAAAGCCGAAACAGGCCGCCCGAAAAGCGCGCGTCACCGCTGTAGCGCGAGACACTCTGCGCCTCTGAAGCCGGAGGTCCGATCGCGCTGCCAGCGCCCGCGGTGACGGGTTCAAACGCATCAGCGTGATCGCGTGAAGAGCATAATGATGATGCCGTAAATACACAAAGCAGTAGCGCGTTACGCGCGAACTAATCAAAACCCCCAAGGAGGAGGCGTAGTAATTTATTCACTGCTCTCAGCGGGAGCGCACCATGCCCCAATCACCGCTACTAGCGGGAGCCTGTCAAGAAGCCCGGAGGTCGACAATAAAAGCGCGATGCAAGCGCTGATGTGTTTGAAAACGCCCGGAGGCCTGAAAAATAAAAGCGCGATGCAAGCGCTGATGTGTTTGAAAACTCCCGGAGGCCTGAAAAATAAAAGCGTGATGCAAGCGCTGATGTGTTTGAAAACGCCCGGAGGCCTGAAAAATAAAAGCGCGATGCAAGCGCTGATGTGTTGCAAAACGCCCGGAGGCCTGAAAATAAAAGCGCGATGCAAGCGCCGATGTGGGTAATCACTCGGCAACACAGTGCGACGCACGCGCAGCCTAAGAAGGGAAACAGTCAACAGCGCGATCTGCGCGGACAAATGTAAAACAATACATTTTAAACGTAGCGTGAGCTACGCGCAAGCATAACCATACAATAATCAGAAAGTAAAACCATTAGCGGTCAGTAATAGACAATATCATTACAGTATAATTCTTGAGCACTTAACTTCCTGCGTGAGCAGCAAAGAAAGAGGCTCAGCTAATGGGCATGGTGGCTCTTATAGGGTCATACAGGAAGTGATGTATGGATAAAGCATCATGGGAAATGTAGTTTTTATTGCATACAAAACGTTTTGATTGGCTGCTGTGAGTGGCAATAAATAGAAAGAGAAGCATAATCCGAAGCCTCCGGTCCTGTAATAGAATTGGATATGGTGATTTGTGTGTATAACATGCACTGAAAAGCACATGACACTAACAGCCAATTACAGAGGAGCTCAAGGCAAGCTCCGCAAGAGGAGGGGTTGTGGACAGGAGCACATTGAAAAACACGTGCAGAAACAAGGAGAACACAGTCCAGTCACACCCTTTTCTGCTGTGCTATTTGGATCGCAGGGCTGTCAATCTCCTAGAGGCAAAGCCCTACCAATGAGGCCCCTGCATGTGGTCCTGCCCCCATGCTCCAACCCATAATTCTATTCAGGCCTTCTTCGTTCTTTGGCAGTCGCACAAGCTCCCTTGCTGAAGCTTCTAGCCATAGCCTCAGCTAAGAGGTGCAGAAGCCTTTGGTGGCAGTGGCACTGATCAACTGCCTGCCAGTGCCCAACAGCCGCACCCAGCCCCAGCCTAGCTGAGCCCTGCAGCCCCGGTGCTGTGTCGCAGCAGCAAGGACAAAAATTAGGACTGGAAGCAACGGTACGTAGACGGGATGCAGCCCTTTCCCAGAGGCCGCAGTGTTAAGTGTGTGAAGGAGGAGGGGTTACATGGCAGGGTGGTGTGGGCTCCGACAATTGTATCTCGTGGGAGAGCCCAGAGGCTTCTCCCCGTCACAGGCAGCGCCGTTGTACCATTCTGGGGGCAACAGCCCAGTGGGCCAGGCTTGCGGACGGAAAGGATGGACAAGCCACTCGGATCTGCCTGAAACTGTGCTGAGGACCGGTGTAAATGCACCCAAGCCCTGCCCAGGGCGGAGCGGAGCGAGGGTGAGCGGTGTGCCCATAGGAGATGCCGGACTAGGCAGCGGTGTGTGTGGCCGTTACACTTGACTCGAACACATTTTAGAACGATGAGCTAACAGAATCCGTTGCCCTACTTCTTTCATTTTCTTAATGTGTCCTAGGACGGCAGAATTAGCGAAGGCCTTTAGATAAGGCTCGGCCTTTCAGGGATGGGCGGGTGCGCAGAGAATGAAAACAACTCTCTTTCCCTTCTTGCCCAGAGAAGAAAAGGACAGTGTCCACTTCTGGCAGCTGCCACCAGCGTTTCTCTCTTTCTTTCTCTTATTCTCTCCATGTCTCGCTCCTCCTCATTTGCTGAAGACCGTGACTACAAGAAACGTTTATCACCCTTTCTTTTCTCTCCTTTATTTGTTCGCTTGAGAAAAGAATCTGAAAAGAAGAAACGCTTTTGCCGCAAATTTAGTATTTTTCCGACCTTTTTCTGTTCCAAATGGCAGCCTCGGGACGGAGAGAAGATAAAGGTTTAACGTACGGAAAAAAAATGAAATAAAGCAAGATAGAGTGGTTTCAAAGTGGACAGCTTCGTTTTAAACACACCCAAACACCTTAGCGCCACTTGACAAAGTTTGCCAGTGAAGCTCTACTTTCATTTTCTCCTCTTTCTTTGAACAGCATTGTTTTCCCTGGATGTGGAAGTGCACTGTTACCAGAGGTACTGCAATATCTGGTTGATGCATGGAGTGGAAAGCTAAACGTTTAATGTGCTCCTTATCAGCTGTTTTTCTTATTTTGGTTTATGAAATGTGTAAGGCAGCTATGTGTTCAGGGATGTGGTCTTTTTAAACTATACTGCTTCCATTTTGTAAGTATATAAGCAATGAACATTGAAACTTGTCCCTTCCAGGCCCTGTAGTCATGTCCTTAACTTTTCAGGCAAAAACACTAATTGATTTCTGGATGAGTTTAAAAATGTTGTTCCTGCTTACATTTCACATGCTTACTTAATCTTGCATTCCCTATAAGTGTTTGCTTTTTCCAGGATGTTATTACTTGTTTGTTTCAGGCAGCATATTACTCATGTCTAGTGCATAATTTGAATTGAGTCACATCCGGGTGTTTATAGCGGGTCACAATTGGGTTGTAGCTGAAGGCAGTGCGAGTTTCTCTCATTGGAGCAGTATGGTGTTCAGTGGGGGAGAGATGTGGCACTATGGCCAGAGCTGCAAAATTTGGAACTGGGGAACAGGTTCAACCTTTATGACCAGTCCACCAGACCACTCTCCTGAGGGAGCACATTCCAATGCAAGACCTTAGAAGGCCCGCTAGACCTCAAAAGCCCTGTTTTCTTGGCCCTAGTAGTGGCAAGTGTGAGTTAACCTTGAAGGCCTGTCCACCACAATCCATACTTGAGTTCACCTCCAGTCTTGCGGGCAGGCCTATGAAGCAACACACCCTAGAGCAACAGCGACTCTTGTCAATGAGGTCTCAGGACCTTTTAGACCAGTATGCCTCACCCATTGGTACCTCTATTAGCCTTGTTTCAGCAGTAGTGGTGCAACTCACCATGGATCGGCCATGCAGGATTTTCACGCACACTAAACTAAGGGGCATATTTACAAGCCCCTATCGCCACCAGAAGTCCTTTATTTTGACATTGTGGTGGCGATACAGGCTTGCCTTCTTTGCAAGGCAGTGTTCGTGGCTTAACGCTGCCTTGTAAATAAGGCACCCTTTTACACTATACTTAGTGTGCAAGGGGTGGGCAATGGGTGTTGCGGTAGGCATTCCACCGCAGTACCATTAATTTTGATGCTGCCCCATATTTACAAGAGTGACGTAAATATGGGGCAGTGCCAAAATTAAGACTAGGGAAAACCTGGTCTTAACAGGGCACAATGAGGAGAAATACTTTACTTCTCGTTTTTGCTGTTTTTATGTGTACTGCATTGTGCAGCACACATAAAAACAGCAAACCGCCATTGTGTATGTGCAGGAATGTGTCCCTTCCTGCACATAAATTTATAATTTTTATAATGATGAGTTTCAACTTCTATGTGTACTGTACAAAGCAGCACACATAGAAGTTACATATGGCCATTTAAGATTGTTTATGTGCAGGAAGGCACACCTTTACTGCACATAAACAATCATTCCCCACAACGCAGGCACCCTTGCACTATATGGTGCAAGTGTGCCTGCGTTAGCACTAGGCAGCTAAATTTAGCACCAGCGCAGGGGAAACGCAGGGCTGCACCTTATTGTTGTAAATACGGTGCAGCCCTGCATTTCAGAAGTGGCGGAGTGCGGTGTTAAGCCAAGAAGGCTAACACCACGCTCCGTTACTTCTTTGTAAATATGCCTCTAAGTTTGCAAATTTTACAGTCTCTCTGCTTCATGCACAAGCACTTTTAACATGTGCTGCATGTTTTGGGGCCACTGGAATTATGCAGCAATAGAGGACAAAACTATGTCACAGTGTTGACTAAATTATACACCAAAAAAAGGCAGCAACGTAATGCAGTACATTTTCTGATACTTTATTATTTTGAACTTTTTACACATACTAACAGTCTCTGGAAAGATTTTGCCTCATTAGAACCAGTGTAACGTACAAATGCAGCAGTGAGAAAGGTGACCAGTCAACCTTTGCAAAGGGCCTTCCACTTTGCAGCAACATAAATCACATTTTTAGTATCTTTTGATCTGTTCGAACTACAAAAAGCTTTTAGTTAAAATCGTCAGATTATGCAGCAGATGATGTATTATGTGGCAGGTATGGCAGAGCCATAATTATGTGGAAAACATTTGCCAACTGGGATATTTTGCCAGTCATGTTTGAACTGCTCTTGTTGAAAAAGGGAGGAGAAGTGCTGATGACAGAAACTGCATGGCTCGGAGACAAATGGCTTGTGATTCCACTTTTAAGCATATTTGGGACATTCTGTGATTGGTAAGGTATCCCACTTTGTGAATGCATTTTAATGTCAATAACTCATATTAAACCTTAAACATGTGTGTCCATTGGTTGAATTAAATAACATAATAAGCTGTAACTGGTCAGTGAAATGCCAAACAAATACTAAAACTTGGGATGTGCTTTCTGGGCAGACCTCTGACTCCACCCACTGACCTAATCCTCAGGTTATTCCCACTATCTGATTCTCCTCCCACAGTTCCCCAACTTTTTTTCCCCACTTCGACAACTGCTTATTGCTTTCAGAATGTTGGCAAGAGTGAGCATGGATGCACGAGAAGCCTGTGTCTAGATTGCATTGTGTATGAATGAGAGGCTGTGGTCTAGGCATCAGCGTGTGTTAAACAGAGGGTGTCGTCTGGGCATCAGTATGTGAATCAGAGGCTGTGGACTGGGCATCAGTGCTCACCTTTGGACCGGGGCCAGACAGCGTGTATTAATGAGAACCTGTTGAGTGGACATCAGTGTGTATGAATGAGAGACTGTAGAGTGGACATCAGTGTGTATGAATGAGACACTGTAGAGTGGGCATCAGTGTGCATGAATGAGAGACTGTAGAGTGGACATCAGTGTGTATGAATGAGACACTGTAGAGTGGGCATCAGTGTGCATTAATGAGACGGTGTGACAGGGCTGCAGTGTGCATGAATGAGAAACTGTGGACTCGGCAGCATTGTGCATGAATGCACATTTCAACTCACCTCCACTGACGAGTTCCACCCCCTTTTGACTCGTATTCAGCCTCCTCATGTTCATCGACTAAGGGGGGGGGGAGGTCATTGTCCTTTCAAACATATTTCTCCCTCCCAGAACTGTATATTTTCCATTCACTGTAATGGGTTCAAGCTGGTAAACATCGGACTTCACCCTCATTTATATTGTTGTCAGGTCGAGCCTAGTACACAGCGCATGCACTGTCTGTTGCAAGGCATGTTGTGACTTAAGTACATAAAGGGCTTGGAGCCTCACTTGATAATCATCAGGTTGGCTGGTATGTGGATGAGAAGCTGTGCACTGGGCGGTAGGGTACATCAATGAGAGGCGGTAGAATGTGCAGCAGTGTACATGATTGAGAAACTATGGGCTTGGAGACAGTGTTTCAATGAGAAGGTGTGACTGGGCTGCAGTGTGCATGAATGAGAGGCTACTGACTGGGTAACAGCGTGCATGAATGAGAGGCTATAGTCTGAGCAGCATGTGCATGCTGGGCTGCAGTGTGCATCACTGAAAAGGCGTGCATTAAATGGCAGTGTGCGTGAAAGAGAAGCTGTGGTCTGGGTGTCAGTGTGTGGGAAAGAGAAGCTGTGATCGGGGCGCCAGCGTGCGTGAAAGAGAGGCTGCAGTCTGGGTGCCAGTGTGCATGAGTGAGAGGCTATGTAATGAAAGTGAAATACTGTATTTGCTGCTAGGGAGATAATTTTACTGTCCAGCAATATTTACCTTGGGCCTGATTTGTTTATATTTTCCTTCCTCAGTTGTCTCCTTCTTCCTGCTGGTGGTGCCTATCCATCTGATCGTCTCCTGAGCACACACTTAACACCTCTTCCAACAGTGACGGGCTAGGGTGTCCAGGTTAAGGGTTTATGTTTTAAGGCGCCTTCCTGTGGCATCTATCCGGTTTAGGCCTGGAAAGGCCAGTTATGGTCTAGGGCCGGAATTTCGGTCCTTACTGCCTGACGACCCGATCACTGTCCTTTTACCATTTCCCCCGTCCTCTCACCTTCCTTCCATTTTTACTTAACCTAACACCTTTTCCTACAGATGCCCTTGTCCCAGCCACCTTTGTGGTGTGCTTGCAGTTAAGGCAGTCCTTAGTTTGCTATACGCTAAGGATTACTCAGTGGTCTGTACTTAAAACCCATTGGAGGCTTACAGAAGTTGGGCATATATCACACCTGGGTGAATTCTGTACAATACTTACATTGCTATAGATTGCCTCCAGAGATTGGCTTGATAGTGCTTCCATATGCTGGGCTTATATATGGCATGGGTGCATTCCATATAGTATGTAGTAGTGACCACTTTAACTGTGACATCAGTGGTTGGGGTTATGTCACTTCTAGATGCCTCCACACCAAAATCTCCACTGGTGAAGCTCTTAATCTTTCATGACATGCAAGGCCTGAAGCACGCTCCCAAAGAGATTAAGGATCATCATTGGCCATTTAAAAATTACAAAAAACTCCTATGTGCCGCTGCACCAAGTCTAAAGCAAATCTACTCACAGCTGACACCTCAACCAACATCCTTTTCTGGCCATGCGCAACAAATAGAGTTGCCACATACTGGACCATTCTGAAAGTGCTTTGGCACTTCGTCAACGTGTAAAAAAGCACTATAGAAATACTACGCTACAATACGATACTTGGCAGCAGTGTGCATGAATGTGAGGCTATGACCTGACAGCAATGTTCAAAAACACGGGTCTATGAACTAACAGTGTTTATTGAAAGGCTGTGGACCGGGCTGCAGTGTCTACATGTATGAATGACATGCTGTAGATTGGCAGCTTGCGTATAAAGGAGAGTTTGTGGATTGGGCTTCAGTGTGTAGAAATGAAAGGCTGTGTAGATTGCAGCTCACAGCTCATGCATAAGTGAGAGGATGTGGACTGGGCTTCCCCTGCAAAATGTAATGAGGGGGCCTCGAAAATGGCAATTAGAAAGGTAATCTCACAGATATAGGAAAAGTTGTGCTGTGCATGGGTCCCTTGTGTGATGGGATTCCCAACACTGCTAGGGTTGTACATGCCTACGTTATGGTCCCTGGTTTACCTCCTGGAAGACTCCCTCAACCTGACCTGGGGAGAGGCTGCTCCACGTCCTCATGGCAGACTGCTTGTCTACCTCTATGGTCCTGAGGCTGCTCCATGTCCTCACGGCAGACGGCTTGTCTACCTCTATGGTCCTGAGTTCTGAAACAAACAATATCTTTTGTAAATTGAAGGTACGCAGAGGACACCCAATAAAAGGTACCAAAGCCACGTGGATTCCTGCTTCCTTCTTGCCAGTGGGAACATTCAGCTTATATGCCACACAGTACGGTAGGTTTGGTGCAAATAGTGAAACTACAAAATTAAGCCTGGGATTCCGCAATACTCTTTCACATATTGCATACCTCATCCCTTGCACATAAGTACTGGCAGAGGAGCTCAGTACAGCGTTACCCCGTATTGCAGGTAAGGGGATTCTACTAGTCGGCTATACTTCGTCATGTTAAGCTGTGATTTGTTATGCTACAGTAAGAGAGGCTCTGCGGTGAACAATATGTTCTTAATGTAACTACTTTTTCTTGTATTGTTTTAAATCAGATGTTTCCATTTGTAAGCAGTGAAACGTGGTACCGGAGACGTCTGGACCCTTCTTTATGAAATGAAGCCATCTAGTGGACGATCTTGATCACGGTACGAATATAGATGGCCAGACTAAACTAGATGAATGTTCCGTCATGCTGACTGCCTACATTACACAATTACAATTGTGGTCAGTTTCTCAATACCTCAGAAGGCCAAAAAGTGGAATTGGCCTTTCCAGGTTTTAAACATGTGGGCCTCAGTATGCACACAGATGCCAGCAACGAGCACGTTACTTACTAAACTAATTTCCCGGCATATATCAGGCAGATGCATTTCTTCAGCAGTGGTTACCCTGCAGCTTTTAATTAATCTTGATAGGGACCTGTTTTCGAGAAAGGTGAACAACAATTGCCCACAGTGAAGATACATTAGCACAAGTCGGTAACTTACAGATGCCATTGCGGCTAGGCCTGAACACTAACTGTATACTGATGCCAGTTCTAATTGAGTCAATCATTGAGAATTTTAAAGGGGGGCACAGAGTGATGATGAAGAACAAACAGGTGGTGTAGGGGGACATTGTATTTAGGGTATCTGACCCGGACGTATGACTAGATAGTTATGCACAGATTTGCATGCGAGAAGCTCAAGGCATTGGCTTATTTTGTGCAACTAGGTAGAAAGGTTTGATGCAAGACAGTGCCGCAATAAGGTCAGAGCATGCCCGGCTTAGCGCAGCCTGGTTTTAGAACAGTAGTTTCAGATTCCCATCTTGCCATCTTGGCGCTCCAGCTCTCGCCACCTCAATTCAAGCCTGTGACACACCACTCCTCCACTAGTAAGACATCTATAGAGCACTGAAAGTTCACCTCTATCCTGGTCTGGCATGGCATGCACTGCTATGGTAATGTTGGCATCAATACTAACCTGTACTCCGAATCGGAGCCACATCACTAAGTCATTCACAGAGGTCTCATGATGACCCTCTGTCAAAGAGCTCTGACAATGTCATCTGCCCTCGCTTGTACCGTACTCTGGTTTCTCAGTAATTAAATGTTTACAGCATCCTCAAGAATGAGATTTTGTCAATGCCTTACAATGGGAACGTGAAGCACAGCTCTCTTAAAATAGAGGTCAATGTACCTGCTGCTGCTATCTAGTCCAAACCCTGAATGGGCTGATGCACACTTTCATTTTTCTATGGGGGAATTATGAGCACCCATGAGTTAGAAAATAACGCCACCTTTTTTTACCACCTCAACGTAAATCAGTAAAAATGGGCTATACAAATTTACTGGATTCTGTGTGCTCACTCGTGGTACTAATGTGAACATTCTGTGCCATGCGTTATAAAGAGGTTGGAGCATGGAGTGCATCTGGAGGAGTTGACCCAGTGGTGGGGAGGGGTGAGTGTGGGTTTGGAAGGGGGTGCTTTCGTTCAAAGGTTGCAGTCTCAGCTGATCAGGGAGTAAGGGATTCACGGAGGAGCGGGGCGCAGATTTTAGGTTTCTCACAGCTGGCATGCAACTGGTGCAATGAACAAGTGCATAGGATTCAAATCTTGTCTTGCTTTGGTTTTGGGAAATCCGTGCCAGCTCAGTGTCGACACTGGCTAGATCACGTAGTCCCAAAGACCAGTTACTGAAGAGATGAGGTTTCTAAACAGCAGTCCCACATGTAGCATCCTATCACAAACCTTTCCATATGTGGCCAATGCTTCTCTGTTTCTCAGAGCACCCAGTCTACTAACGCCCTCATTTGGGCTACCCTGTAGTATAAGGTCAAGTCTGGTAGGGCAAGTCACCCCCCATATTTAGGCAGTCACGTATGTTCATAGGAGAGTGTAGCCATTTGTGCCTGCCAAATAAAACAACTGTTCAACTGATTAAGGGACGCCAACAATTCCCTCCAGACCATTATAGCAAATGCCTGGAAAAGATAGAGAACTAGAGGATGTAAGTTTATCTTAATGGAATTTAGCCTTCACAACGAAGATAGGTAAAGAGAGGACCACCTCCGACCGTCCTCTCATATAACTTGTAGAAGCGGTGGAAAGTTAGCTTTGTAAAGGGCCTCAATCTTAGGAGTTAGTATAACACCCAGGTATGTGCTTGCTTTATTTGTCCATTGGTACTGGGTGTTCAGTGCTAGTTCATCAACCTTGCTCCAAGATAGTGTAAAGTTGAAAATTATTGACTTTGCTATGTTCACCTTGAAACCTGATACCCCCTCAAAGCAAGTAAGAATGTGTTGAATTCAAGGTAGAGATCTTGAGGGATCAGTAAGGGATAAGAGGACATCATCAGCGAACAAGAATGCTTTATGAATCTCCTGTCCAAAGGTTATGCCTCCCACCTCCTTGTTGGCTCTAATATGTGCTGCACAGGGTTCTATGCTAAGAGCATAAAGAAGCAGGAAGCGTGGGTAGCCCATCCTTGTCTCCCTACCCATTGGTACCCTCTCTTCTGCAATTCACTAGGATGTGGGACATAGGATTTTTGTAATTCAGCCAAACCATCACTATAAATCTGGGACCAAACCTCTCTATAGTCCTCACGAGGAAGACCCAGTCCACCCAGTCGAAGGCTTTCTCAGTGTCTAAGGCTACCATATGACCAGGATCTTATTTTTGTTGACCTTTTCCACCAGCTGGGCAATTCTTCAAACATTATCATTCATCTGTCTTACTTAGACAAATCCTGACTGGGCTGTGAAATTGAGTTATTCAGCCTTCCTGCTAGAATTCTAGAGTAAAATTTGACATCAAGATTTAACAAGGCTATCAGTCTGTAGGAAGCAGAGAGCCTGTGAGCTTTCTTGGGTTTAGGGATTAGTGTAAGTGGGGCTTCACTCATTGATTGGGAAAGTGTACTATTTTGCGCAATACTATTAAATAAGGCTGTGAAGTCTGGTACCAACACCGCTGTGTATGTCTTATAGAAATCACTTGTATTGCCGTTGACACCAGGGGCCTTGTGCATCTTAAGCTCCTTAATTGCCTTATTAGGTGGCAAGAGGTTCTATATAAGGATATGGGTGTGTTAACTCTCTACTAATTAGCTATTCCCTGTCGGACCGGCAATCTCAGAGTTCAGTGTACAAAACGGACCCCAGTCTGTGCTTGTGTTTAAGGGGAGCCCTTGCTCCAGCACCAGAAGCAGATGTCCTCATCAAAACGTCTACGTTCTGTTCTACAGGGGAGCATCAGGCAGGCAAGAAATTGTAGATTTAATTCAGGGCAATCACTGTGCCAAGATGTCTTGCCTCATCACAATATTTTTGTTCAGCCAATTCGGGTCTCCGCTGATCCCACCCATGCTAAATATCAGTCCCCTCAATCCACCAAGTGGGCTCTCCCCTGCAGTCTGCCTCAGAGAGCCCTCTGCATTACTCAGCCACCGGGCCCCATCTTATCAGGGTTGGACATATGCAGCCTGCAGCCCAGGTATTTTCTACTTGTCCCCCCTGCCAGCAGTAGACAGGGCGACTAATCATCACTTGTCAGCAGAACGAAGGCCAGGGAATAAGGTACTGACCATGCTCTGGCTGCATTATAATGTGGCTGAGTGAGGCACGTACTTCGTGGCGGATGCCATTTTTGCTGCAATATGGTGTGTCCCGCTCCGGTTCTTCACTATCATTGTGTCATCTTTGCTCGATCAAGATACATTCACGAGCCCTTTGCCTTTGTCAATTCTTGATGGAGTCAGTTCAAACGCTGGATGTCTTAGTCGGTTCCCAAAAGCAAACAGATGAGTTTAGGCCCGCAGAGGCTCATGTTCGTCTGGCCAGAATGCCAAACCCCATCCCTTCGAATTTACTTTGATTTAATTTCAGTCATACTGTTGAAATACTATAAAGTCAGTGTTGATTATTGGCAATGCTACTCTACTAACCAAAAGCAAGATGTACATTTTCTATGGTCACAAACCACTGTTTTCAATATCATAAAACGTTCTGCATTAGTTCTTAAAATCGGTTCGTGACTCCATACCAAGTTGATATTTTGAAGGAGCGTATTGTTGGTCTCCCTTCAAAATACTGAATCTGTATGAGATGATTCAACATTTTTGGGAATAAAATCCTGTTTAAAGGATTGAGAAATTATTGCCTCCCAAATTGAGGTAGTATTTCATTCACAAAATTAATACTCCATTCCCTTTGTGAAGGTTAAAGAAAAGGGTTTGCTCTAGAGTAGGCTGTAGGCCGAAGATCCACTGCTAAATCTCAAACAGACTTGGGGGAAAAAATAACCTTTTTTTTTTTTAACGTACCTGTTTCCTTTAAAGAAAATGGGCTGCTATAAAAAAAAAAAAAAGTTTACTTTATTTAAAGGTGATCAGAGACATGGTTTGACAGCCACATATTGTAATAAGTTGAAGTTTTCTATTTACTCCTTAATAGTCATGATGTAGGTCAAATTAAGACCCACTCCAAAGTGGAATTTTAAAAACCAACATATCAGTCGGAAAATCATAAAATATCTGGTCGCAAATTGTGACCAAAGTTTTGTTGCCAATGATTTGGCACAATAAATGTCATTGAGGCTGTTCTCTAATGTTCACAAACAGAATTTTTGACTTCAGATACCTATTCCTATTTAGACTGATCTTTTTACAAACAGCTTGAACATAGGGCACTAAAGAAATTCTAGAAGTGTCATTGACATATATTAATTTTTGAATTACTTTTAAATTATAATTTGACCAATAGTTTGACTAATTATAATGAGATATTATTTATTCTTTATTGCCGATTGAAGGAGGGGTTAAAAACTCTGGGAGTACTCCAGGCCATGGAAATTCATAAACAACTTTTTGAAGAGGCATTTATTTGGATGGAACAAGAAATCACCACTGATATCATTAATGGAATGTTTAACATTAAAGTCGGTTCATCGGGCAGTAACTACCGGTTACAGGAAGAACACATCATTGGTTACTGGAGAGATTACTTCCAAGATTGTGAAGGCAAATGAAATTGTTTCATTATGTTATAGCTCAACTAATGATGAGACAAATCAGTTGAAACTATAATTTAAACCAGCCTATTATGGCAAGCATGGTGTCTAAGAATTCCTAAAGATAGTGTAGAGAAAGAGAGATAAGGAGGGACATACCTCCCCGTTTTATTTGCACAGAGTAAAATCTATTGTAAGGACACAAGGATAAATGCATCCAAAAGTGGAAAGTCTGTGCCAGCTTTAATTCATTCTTCATTTTGCACGATATGTCTCTTAACAATGCTGTTCAAGCTTAATTGTAGTGTCATGGCAGTAAAATGGTAGCTACCCCATTGTAATGATGCTTCATGTACTGCATCAAGGAAAAGTAATACAAATAGATATAGAGCATGATTGGGTCTGCTGTGTGGGTCTCTGATGGAGCATAGCCTTTGCACAGTGGAGATGGCAGCTACCTCCAGTCCCAAGTATTGAGATAAGTTTATTGGCTTGTCGGCAGTGTTTGTATAAACCATGGTGTGTGTGAAGACCCAGAGAGAGTGTCAGATTCAGGTCAGGCAGCATGGAATACTGATGCTTACTTCATGTTAAACAATGGGAAAACTTCTGTTAAAGGGAGAGGAAGGAGAGCAGGATTGTGGAGATGGTAACATACTCTCACGCCAGATCTCGAAGTGTTCTCTGTTGTTAAGAACAGATAATCTTGATTTGATGAGTTGTTTTGTGAAATGAAGCATAGCAAATCATCAGGGGTTTTATTATTCACGTAGCAACCATTACTGAAGTATTCATTTAGCAGATGCAATTAAAAACTATCTCAATTGTTGCAATAATCGCAATTTTGCTAGTTTGACTCATATATTTTTTTTTCTTCTTTTAGAGCTCGCATGTGAAGCCAAATTAAAAGATATTCTGTGTTTTGTGATTGGCGCTAACACAGTTCCACCACTCGGCTTTAATCCTCAACCATCAATAGAGTTTCTGCATGCATGCAATGGCGACGTCCAAATGTCTTCCCAGAAGCAAACACCTGTGGAAATGTGTTGCGCCTCCCCCTTTCAATATCCTATGAAGAATTTAAAACAAACATGGACTTTGGGATACTGAATTCACCTTGATTTGGGCAGAATGCATACATATATGACGAAGTAGTTATAGATACGAAGGATTGATCATGCTGTTGTCTAGGAAAGTGTGATAGTTTTGTGGAAGCTTGTGAAACTCAAGGGCCTTAGGCTTCTGCAAAATCATCTAATAGAATGGTGCAGGCCTCTGTGCCTTTAGAATAGCACACTTCTTTCCCTTCCTGGCTCGTTTGTCATGGCATATTAGAAAAGACTATTGAAAACATTATTTTTCTGAAACTTTGCCAATGTTTGTTGTTGCAATGATGATTAAGGTTTTTTCCTAAACTACCTATAACAATGCATTCAACAATGGTTGTCAATAAATAGAAGTTCTTCAGATTGACAGAGTTCTCAGTTTCATCTTTTTAGTGTTTCTTGTGTCTGAGCCTGTTTGGGTGGCCACAGGGCAAGCAGGGGCTACTGGGCCTGAGGCCTGGGGTCATTTGCCTCTGGTGTAAAGGGGTACAGTGAACCTTTGGCTGTGCAAACTGGGCTAAGCACAATCTCTGTAACACTTCACTCTCAGTTGTAGCAATGGCAAGCAGTTGTGGGCTTCTCAGTGAGGTAGTGTGAGGGTATGCAAACTCAGAAGTCAATTGGCCTGCAGCGCAATAACTGATCGTCCAATCCATTGCTTTACTTTGCTTAGGAAAAATAATTTTATACACATGTAAAACTTAACGCTTCACAGAACAGGCTATAGCTACAATTACGTAACTGAGCTACTGTGCATTGTGTCCTAGTCGTCCTCTCCCAGATGTTCCCATCCTTCTGGGTTCGAGCTCTCTAGGGCAGTAACAAGGGTCAGGTGCTGATTACCTTTTTGAATAATCTCAAGCAGACCTGTGTGTCAGTTCCCACTGTAGGAAGGTGGAATCTGACTATATGGTTGCCCCCACTTTTTTTATGGTGTTTTGCTGGTTTATGACTTAGTTGGACTGGGATCCTGCTATTCAGGGCCCCAGTCTATCTGCTTTCTCTGTAAAAAGGTTTCCATGTGCCTTAGGCACATATCTTATTGGAATCTGGAGTGCCCTTATAAGTCCCTAGTATATGGTATACTATGTACCAAGGGCATATGTACCTCAGAGGCCTACCAGGGGCTGCAGCATGTATTATGCCACCCCTGGAAGGCCCTCCAAACTGACACCACAGGTCTGCTACTGCAGCCTGGGTAAGGTGGTGCCTTACTGTGATATAGGTTACCTATATCACTAAATACATACACACATATAAACCTATAAGTCACTCCTAAGGCAGGCCTTATCAATCCTAAAGGCAGAGTGCATGGTTCCTATGTGAGAGGGTGCCCCTGCATGAGCAGGGCCCCTCTGCAGCGTTCGGAGACCCTTCTCTGATGCTGTTTGTAGTGCAGCCTGACCATATACTCTTAAGCGCATTATAACCTCGCGTTAAATGCTAACTTTGGAATGGCTGCACCTAAACATGTCGTGTTTGGTGTCAAACATCTTGGAATACTACCCCCCCGCCAATTCTGGCGGCGGGGGTAGCATTCCACCCTTCTAGAGGGAGAGACATGTTAACCCTGGCCTGGCCGGTAACTTCTTTCTAAAGCCTGGCATCACAAAATGGATGCTACTGCCACAGACACAAGTCTGGCCTCCTGCTGCTGGACGAAACTCCGGCAGGGGAGGCCTGGACAATAGGTTTCCTGTCCCAGGGAGATGTGACCACCTCCCCAGACAGGATAATGTGTATTGGGGCTGGGCGGGAGCACTTTCGGGTGCTTTGAAGTCCTGCACTGGGGGCACATTTGGTGTCCCTGTGCATACCCCAGTTCAAACCGGATCAGGGGCTTGCAGCCCCTGCTTTGGCGCGAACTGGACAAAGGGAAAGGGGTGTAGCCACCCCTCTGCCCTGACCCACCCATAGGTGGGGCCACAGAGTAGTCCAACCCCTAAACTTGGTATAAGTATAGGAACCCAGTCCTTAGGACTTTAGATTATCCCTGGACGAAACTCTGAAACAGAATCCTGGACCTTCGACGCTCTACTCAAGATTAGAGGACAGTAGAATCTCCCTTGGGGTCAAGGAGTGACTCCCCTGCTTGGCAGGCACCAAAGATGCATTTGTCCGGTCTGCATTTCTGAAGCTCCCGTCGGACGCCGAATCTTCGCATCACCAGAGGTGGATTCTCAGACTTCCCCGAGGCTACCCTGAGTCCCCAGCAAAGCTGAGGCCCGTAGCTATCGTGGGTGACGTGAGACCGTGACATTTGCAAGTGCATCCTCTTCTGGGTATCCCACGAAGTCGTGCTTTGGGCTCCGAGTAGCCCTAGCCTCCAGCACCAACTGCACCGAAGATCACTGGCCTCCACTCCACGAGTGTCCTGTGAGCCAGATCCACGTGCAACGTCTTGAGGCTCCTTCGCGGTCGCTAGCCCGTTGGCTAGTAGCCCTTAACGAAGGCCAATCTTTTTCTTCTTAGGCATCCTGGTTGCTCCAGGCCTGCCCTCACTTACCCTCGCTGGGTGAGTTCCCCAGACCTTGCTGGTCTGCACCATCGACGATCTACATCTTCATCGAGACTTGCCGTTGCCAAGGCTTGGTGGGTCCAATCCGGTCGCCGACACCTCAGCACTTCACAGACATCGTGTACCAGCCCGAATCCTGCTCCTGGTTGCCGACAACGCCTCCTGGACCTCGTGGCTGAAGAGTCAAGACGACTGTCAACGCACCTGAAGCACTCGACATCGGTGGGCATCTGTCCATCGCCTTCCTGGTCACTGGCTAGTGACCCAGACTCTGTCCCCTCTGTATTCAGGTTCTTCAGATCTCCGATCCACTCTTGGATCCACCCGGACACTTTCCACTTGGTCGCCAGCAGCACTTTGCAGCAGATCGCCATTCAAATCGACGACGAAACCCGACCCCGAAAGGCACCTATGCACCCGGCTTCCCTGGGTGAGGTAACACGAGTACTCCGGTGCTCCCGTGGGTAGAGACTCTTCAAAGTACTAGTTCTCAAAGGGTTTGCTCCAAGTCCTCTTTTAAGTGTCCCTTTTCTTTAATTTCCTGATCACGACTTTCTCCATAGAAGTCAACGGCGTATCGCGGTTGTGTATTTACACTGCACGCGTCCCCCGTGGGTCCCCTGTGTCACTACCTTGGGTGGTTCCTTGTGGTCCAAGCACTTCTAGATGCTCTAGGCCTAGTGTCTAGTTCAGTCGTGGTTCTTATACCACTTTATTGGTATATGGTTTGGTACGCCCCTAGGGCCCAAACGTGTATTTGTGCTATTACTGTGTTTAAATAACTTCTAACTTATGTACTTCGAACTCTAGCCTCATAAAGAGACTAGTGGGGTGTGTTTAGCAATAAATACATATATTTTGAATATATACCTGGTGTGGTGCTCTTTCATTTGGTCACTCAAGAGATTATAGACTGGTAAAACAAGCTGCTTTACATTCCTTCAAGACTTAGCCTGAAGGCTGCTCTCCATAGCTACCACTAGGATAGCTTTCAATAAGGTTGTCTTTAACCTATCTCCAATAAGGGGTTGTTTGGACTGGTACAAGGTGCCCACTATAATTAGTGGACAGCATATGCCAGGCCAACTTCTCACATTGGTGTGCAGCGTGTGGGATTCCAGCTTGCTATTGTTTTACCAGATAATCTCAATTGAATTGATCAACTGAAAACCACTAAAGGTACCTAAGGTACATATAATTTAAGCTTAGAATACAGTAAGTTCTACTGAACTTAGAGTTGTGTGTTAAGGGATAGCACAACCCTTTCTACAACTCAAGAGAGTTTAGTAGGCCACACTAGAGTAGGTAGTGCATACACCACACCACACTAGTAATGTCTTTAAGGGTAGGATCTAAAGAATCCTTGCAGGAAGCCACTGAGCTTCCACCCTCCAAGTATGATACACTCCCATTCTTGGAATTGAGAGCATTATGTAACTTGAGAAAAATAAGGACAGGCCAAAGTCCCACCACCCAACACCTTAAAGAGTTGTTGGTGGCTTATGACCTTAGTAAGCCCTTGGGGACTGAAGGGGTAGGAGCTGAGGGTGGGGCAGAAGATGAGGATGGGACCAGGGGTAGAAATACCCCCAGCCCCCCTCTGAAACTGGCCAGGAGGGTGACAATGACCCTGACCTGGATAACCCAATCCCTCCTGTGGAAGATGAAGAGGATGATCAGGATGATGCCCTCTTTGTCCCCCAGGAAGGATTAAGAGTGTGCCCAGAAAGTCTAGATCTCCTTCTCAGGAGTCTAACCACTCTGGCACCTCAATAGGGAGCTCTGTCTCATCTCATAGGAGGGAATCCTCTCATGAGAGGAGAAAGAGGCTGATTCAGTATGAGGAAGCTCAGCTTGAACTCAGAAGGAAGCAAGTAGCCTTAGACAGGGAGTCCCTAGATCTCTTTAGAGAGAAAGAAAGTTGGGACTAGAGTCCCATGGTGGCAACAATATCCCTAGAGATAGGGAAAGGTCTTATGACCATAGAAACCTAAACAAGATTGTCCCTCCCTACCAGAGTGGGGATGACATCCACAAATGGATAACTGCACTGGAGAGGGCCTGTAAAGTTCAGAAGGTCCCCCAGAAGCAGTGGGCAGCAATCTTGTGGCTCTCCTTTGCAGACAAAGGTAGAGACAAGCTCCTCACTGTAAGAGAAGAGGATGCTGACAATTACACAGTCTTGAAGAGTGCTCTGATAGATGGGTTTGGCCTAACCACTGAACAGTATAGGTTGAAGTTCAGAGACACCCAAAACGCTCAGACTCAAGACTGGGTTGATTTTGTAGATTGTGCTACAAAGGCTCTGGAAGGTTGGATACATGGCAACAAAGTGCATGACTTTTTAGGATTGTACAATTTGATTATGAGGGAGCAGATCCTTAATAATTGTCAAAACCAGCTTTTGCACCAGTATCTGGTGGACTCTGATCTGACCTCTCCCCAAGAATTGGGAAAGAAGGCAGACAAATGGGTCAGAACCAGAGTAAAAACTAGAAATCAGGGTGGTGACCAGAAGAAAGATTCTACTAAGTCCCAAGAGAAAGGTGGGGATAAATCTAAGGATAAGTCCACTACAGGACCCCAAAATTCCTCTTCTGGGGGTGGGTCCCAAACTCCTTCCTCTCCTGAAAAGAAACCATATTGCCATGTCTGTAAAAAGCCTGGGCACTGGAAATCTGATCCCAGTTGCCCCAGGATTGGCAATAAAGAAAATGTTCCCCCAGCAACTACTACCCCCCTCCTGGTACTACCAGTAGTAATCCTCCAGTTGGGAGTAGTGCACCCAAAAAGTTAGGTACTTTTGCAACAGGAACAGAGGTGGGCCCTGGTTCAGACAGGGACCCCTCAACAGACTCCTCTGACTCTGATGGTGGTGTAGGATTTGCCACCTTTACCATGGGTCCCACAGCAATGGGCAGGTACAGACTGGAGCCAATGATTAATGGTCAGAAAGCTGTGGCATTTAGGGACACAGGGGCTAGTGTCACCATGGTGGCAGGGAAACTAGTCCCCCTCACCAGCATTTACCTGAGTTTAAATACCAGGTGACCAACATTGATGGTGTCAGAACAGATCACCCCATGGCCATAGTCAATCTCAACTGGGAGGGGGTCACAGGCCCAAAGAGAGTGGCAGTGTCCCCCACATTACCTGTAGATTGCCTGATGGGCAATGATCTGGAGATTTCAGCCTGGGCTGAAGTTGAACACCAAACCCACCTTAGGATGTTGGGCGTCCCTGTAAAGGTTAGTGGGGCTGTAATGGCCACAGCCCCAGCCCCAGAGTTTGGAGAGATGGAGCCTGAAAGAATGGCCCACTCTCCCCCAAAGAGAGCACAAGGGTTGAAGAAAAGTCTTCTTCCCTCCAGACAGTAGGTAAGGGTCAGCCTCCTCAGGGAACTGACCCTACCCCTAGTGAAGGAACTGCCCCAGAGGTAGTCAGGCCTGGCCTGGCCACACCCCTGATGGCAGAGGACCCTTCCAAGGTGGTACCCAGTCTGGAGCAGGTAACCTGCCCCTCTCTACCCTGCCTCAGCCAGCCCAGGGCTGCAGAGGTCAGGGAGGTCAGTGGACCCCCCAGGGCCCCCTGTCCAGAGGAACCCCCCATCAGCAGATTAGGGGCACCCAGTCTAGTAGCCCTAGCCAGGTGAAAACTCCTCTACACACTGAGGGATCCCCCATGCCTTTATGTAGGGACCTCCCCAGAAGGACTCTGGTAGGCAAGGGCAAACCTGGGACCTGAAGGTTCCAAACCTGCACTGTCCCTCCAGTAGTCCATCCAAAGGGACCCAACCCCCAGCTGTAGGCAGCCAAAGGTTGACCCTTAGAGCAAAGTGCAACTCAGTCATGGAAAGACAGGCATACATGGTGACCAGTGATCTGAGGAAGCTGAGGCCAACATTCCTAGGGCCTCACTTCCCTACTCAGACACCTCACCAGCCTTGTACTTTACCTAAGCACACCACAGGTAGTGATTCCCCATGGTGGAGACCCTCTCATACCCTTAGGGTGAGGGATTGCTTAGTGGACCATAAGACAGGGGGCAACCATGCTAGTGCAGGTGCTTCCTTATATGACCACTTAGTCAATGAAGGCTCAACTGGCCAAGGTTAGCCTTATCTCCTTTCGTTTGGGGGGGTTATGTAGGAAGGTGGAATCTGACTATATGGTTGCCCCCACTTTTTTTATGGTGTTTTGCTGGTTTATGACTTAGTTGGACTGGGATCCTGCTATTCAGGGCCCCAGTCTATCTGCTTTCTCTGTAAAAGGTTTCCATGTGCCTTAGGCACATCTCTGATTGGAATCTGGAGTGCCCTTATAAGTCCCTAGTATATGGTATACTATGTACCAAGGGCATAGGTACCTCAGAGGCCTACCAGGGGCTGCAGCATGTATTATGCCACCCCTGGAAGGCCATCCAAACTGACACCACAGGTCTGCTACTGCAGCCTGGGTAAGGTGGTGCATGCACCCCTTACTGTGATATAGGTTACCTATATCACTAAATACATACACACATATAAACCTATAAGTCACTCCTAAGGCAGGCCTTATCAATCCTAAAAGCAGAGTGCCAGGTTCCTATGTGAGAGGGTGCCCCTGCATGAGCAGGGCCCCTCTGCAGCGTTCGGAGACCCTTCTCTGATGCTGTTTGTAGTGCAGCCTGACCATATACTCTTAAGCGCATTATAACCTCGCGTTAAATGCTAACTTTGGAATGGCTGCACCTAAACATGTCGTGTTTGGTGTCAAACATCTTGGAATACTACCCCCTGCCAATTCTGGTGGCGGGGGTAGCATTCCACCCTTCTAGAGGGAGAGACATGTTAACCCTGGCCTGGCCGGTAACTTCTTTCTAAAGCCTGGCATCACAAAATGGATGCTACTGCCACAGACACAAGTCTGGCCTCCTGCTGCTGGACGAAACTCCGGCAGGGGAGGCCTGGACAATAAGTTTCCTGTCCCAGGGAGGTGTGACCACCTCCCCAGACAGGATAATGTGTATTGGGGCTGGGCGGGAGCACTTTCGGGTGCTTTGAAGTCCTGCACTGGGGGCACATTTGGTGTCCCTGTGCATACCCCAGTTCAAACCGGATCAGGGGCTTGCAGCCCCTGCTTTGGCGCAAACTGGACAAAGGGAAAGGGGTGTAGCCACCCCT
Source organism: Calotriton arnoldi (assembly GCA_963921515.1). Taxonomy (NCBI): domain Eukaryota; kingdom Metazoa; phylum Chordata; class Amphibia; order Caudata; family Salamandridae; genus Calotriton; species Calotriton arnoldi. The sequence goes on from CAWUFW010014415.1 coordinate 397,062, forward strand.
CTGCCCTGACCCACCCATAGGTGGGGCCACAGAGTAGTCCAACCCCTAAACTTGGTATAAGTATAGGAACCCAGTCCTTAGGACTTTAGATTATCCCTGGACGAAACTCTGAAACAGAATCCTGGACCTTCGACGCTCTACTCAAGATTAGAGGACAGAAGAATCTCCCTTGGGGTCAAGGAGGGACTCCCCTGCTTGGCAGGCACCAAAGACGCATCTGTCCAGTCTGCATTTCTGAAGCTCCCGTCGGACGCCGAAGTCTTCGCATCACCAGAGGTGGATTCTCAGACTTCCCCAAGGCTACCCTGAGTCCCCAGCAAAGCTAAGGCCCGTAGCTATCGTGGGTGACGTGAGACCGTGACCCCTGGACACTGAGCACATTTGCAAGTGCATCCTCTTCTGGGTCTTCCACGAAGTTGTGCTTTGGGCTCCGAGTAGCCCTAGCCTCCAGCATTAACTACACCGAAGATCACTGGCCTCCACTCCACGAGTGTCCTGTGAGCCAGATCCACGTGCAACGTCTCGAGGCTCCTTCGCGGTTGCTAGCCCGTTGGCTAGTAGCCCTTAACGAAGGCCAATCTTTTTCTTCTTGGGCATCCTGGTTGCTTCAGGCCTGCCCTCACTTACCCTCACTGGGTGAGTTCCCCAGACCTTGCTGGTCTGCACCATCGACGATCTACATCTTCATCGAGACTTGCCGTTGCCAAGGCTTGTTGGGTCCAATCCGGTCGCCGACACCTCAGCACTCGACAGACATTGTGTACCAGCCTGAATCCTGCTTCTGGTCGCCGACAACGCCTCCTGGACCTCGTGGCTGAAGAGTCAAGACAACCATCAACGCACCTGAAGCACTCGACATCGGTGGGCACCTGTCCATCGCCTTCCTGGTCACTGGCTAGTGACCCAGACTCTGTCCCCTCTGCTTTCAGGTTCTTCAGATCTCCGATCCACTCTTGGATCCACCCGGACACTTTCCACTTGGTCGCCAGCAGCACTTTGCAGCAGATCGCCATTCAAATCGACGACGAAACCCGACCCCGAAAGGCACCTATGCACCCGGCTTCCCTGGGTGAGGTAACACGAGTACTCCGGTGCTCCCGTGGGTAGAGACTCTTCAAAGTACTAGTTCTCAAAGGGTTTGCTCCAAGTCCTCTTTTAAGTGTCACTTTTCTTTAATTTCCTGATCGCGACTTTCTCCATAGAAGTCAACGGCGTATCGCGGTTGTGTATTTACACTGCACGCGTCCCCCGTGGGTCCCCTGTGTCACTACCTTGGGTGGTTCCTTGTGGTCCAAGCACTTCTAGAGGCTCTAGGCCTAGTGTCTAGTTCAGTCGTGGTTCTTATACCACTTTATTGGTATATGGTTTGGTACGCCCCTAGGGCCCAAACGTGTATTTGTGCTATTACTGTGTTTAAAAAACTTCTAACTTATGTACTTCGAACTCTAGCCTCATAAAGAGACTAGAGGGGTGTGTTTAGCAATAAATACATATATTTTGAATATATACCTGGTGTGGTGCTCTTTCATTTGGTCACTCAAGAGATTATAGACTGGTAAAACAAGCTGCTTTACATTCCTTCAAGACTTAGCCTGAAGGCTGCTCTCCATAGCTACCACTAGGATAGCTTTCAATAAGGTTGTCTTTAACCTATCTCCAATAAGGGGTTGTTTGGACTGGTACAAGGTGCCCACTATAATTAGTGGACAGCATATGCCAGGCCAACTTCTCACACCCACCACAGTAAAATTGGTTCAGCCCACCGCGAGTGGTCAGCAGGGACCTACTGCACTATTGTGAACCCCCAAATTACAGGGCACACCCACAAAGATCGCATAACTCCAAGGGGAACTTGGTTCTTACACTACCTTCAGAGAACAGGAAAAAAGACAGGTGTACCCCACACTTCTCTGCAATGAGTTATGCTCATCTAGATCCTCAGTTTTATGAGTCAGAGAGTCCTGCCTTTGAAGCTCTTATCTGTAAGGAGTATTTGTAGATGTGTGGAGCCTCAACCTGGCCCCTGAAAGCAGTCGACATACATAGCTATTGGTGTTTTCTAATAATAGCATATGTAATATGGACAATCTGCACACAAAAACCTTGTCTATCAGAATAAGGGAAAATATATTATAATGATTCCAGCAGTCATACTATCAAATAAAAAGAACATTAGAAAAACCGAAAACATTTTATTTTGCACATCGCTACTATTAGTAATGAATTGGCTTAAACCAAATCTAGCACCTATATCGATAATATTAGCAGCTTTGCAGTTACACGAGTAGTATTTTCCTAATTATTTTACGCCAATTCATATCGTAGCACTGAATACATTTGACGCTAGCAGTTGGGCACTAGCATTTTCCCCAAGCAACCAGTCCTCTTGTCTTCCCCTCCCAAATTCGTAGGTCTATTTACACCTTTCTCCCCAATAATTCTCTTTTGAAATGTGTGTGGAAGTTGTTGTTCAGTCTCACATATCTGTACCACAGAACAAGCAATGCCTCAGTTAGAGGCACGTCTGAACGGTAAGCAAATGTATCGAAACATGCCTCCAAAGTTGCTCTTTCCTGGGTTGAATGACCTTGTAATGCTGCTCCTTACACATAGCTCTTTGAACAGCTGAATGGAAGTTTCCTCTGCTGCGCTGCTGTTATTTGTTGGTGTGAGTAAAGCCTAACTGCTTCAAAAATAATATAACCATCTTGCACACTCTGTTAAGTATTATCACCATTCAAAGCATTAGTGTAGGAAGCTGGGTTTCTGTTGCAGTAACCCCCCACTTTTTGCCAGATTTCTGATGTCCTTTGACTTGATGTGCCCTGGGTCCCTGCCAATCAGGTTCCCAGGGCCTGTGTTCTTTCCCAAAACTGTACCTTGTACCCCCAATTGGCACCTCTCTGGCCACGTCAGTCCCTTGTAAAAGGTACCATGGGTACCAAGGGCACTGTGGCCAGGGAAGGCCTCTAAGGGCTGCAGCACTTATTATGCCACCCTTAGAGGCCCTGTACCTTTACACACACACTGCCATTGCAGGCGGCATGTTTTGGTACAGAACTAAGTGAAGAGTTGACATGGCACACATCCCTGTGTGCCATGCCTACTACCCACTACCCTGGCATATGTCAGCCACCCCTCTAGCTGGGTGCACTATACCAGTGGTGAGGGTACAGGTGCATGAGCCCTGTGCCCCTACAGTGTCTAGACCAATTCTTAGACATTGTAGGTGCAGTAATGCCATAAAGAGTATATGTGCTGGGAGTTTGTCATTACGAACTCCACAGCACCATAATGGCTTTACTGAAAACCGGGAAGTTTGGTATCAAACTTCTCAGCACATTAAACCCACACTGAAACCAGTGTGGGATTTAATGAACAATATACTCGGAGGGCATCTTAGAGATGCCCCCTGTAAAACAACCAGCCTCTGGTGGGTTCCCTGACTGGTACACACCAGCCTGCCACAAGGAGACATGTTTCTGGACCCCTGGGGTGGGAGCCTTCGCTCCCAGAGTCAAGAAACGAAGCCTTTCCTGGGCAGAGGTGGTCACACCTCCCCCAGGCCAGGAAGAGCCATCTGTGGCAGGGGAGCTTCAAAGGCCTTGCTGCCTTTGTAACACGACCTCCAGCCTCTCCTGCTATCAGGAGCATGCCCCCTTCCTTTCTCCGCTCCTTTTCGGCGGGAAGACAGGCGGGAAAATTTAGCACAGCCCAGAAGGTGTGCCCACCTTTGCCAACCCCACCCCTCAGGTGGGGGAGGTGAGGTGAAGCCCACTCTTCAGTGCCTGCCATCTTGCAGATGGCAGGAACTCTCCAATCAGGATTAGGGATTGTGCCCATTCCCCCACGTGGGGTGAGCACACCAAGGGTATAGTCACCCTAAGGTCAGTAGCCCATTGGCTACTGACCTCGAGACCCCTAAAACGCCACCTAAATACAGTATTTCGGAATCAGCCCTGACAGATTCCCACAACCTACGAAGAAGGAGGACGGAAGAAGATGCCCAGCAGAGGAGACTGCAGAGACGAACTGACTTGGGCCCCAGCCCTACCGGCCCGTCTGCAGTTTCCAGAAATCCTGCGCCAAGTCTCCTTGTCCTGCAGCCAGCGACCTCCAGAACCCCTGGGAGGACTGACTGCCTTCCGCAAAGACCAGATCTCCTGTGAACAGCAGCTCTGTTGGAAAGAAACAGCCAAGAAAGACTCCGAGCCTCCTGAGGACAAAGAAACCGGACGCCTGGAACCACCACTGCACCCGACGCCTACGGCCTGAGTCAGAGTGGCCCACCGGTCACAGCGAGGTCCCCCAGCGCTCCAGAGTCCGAGTCCACCGTGGGTTGACCCCTCCAGGACTCTCTGACATCACCTGCAGCCTCTGCACGGAGACCCGCCCCTAACCGTGAGTGGCCCGGTAAGGTGAAATCCGACCTCAAAAGACACCACTACATCCAGCCGCACTGCGCCCTGGAGAAGAGAACCTGAGGTGCACCTATGTTCCAGAGACCTCCAACTTACCTGCCCAACTGTTGGTTCCTCCCAGAAGTCTTCCTGGACCGAGCCTACAGCCAAAATCCAAAACCGGCAACTCCCACTGAAAACAACAAGGCCCATGACGCCAAAACAGCACCCGGCCGCCCCTGTGCCGCTGTGGGTGCACCTTGTGTGCTAAACTGGATCCCCCGTCGCCCTGAGCATAATTCCAGGAGCTTAGGTCCCACAACCTTGTGGCCTGCTCATGAGCAGCCACCAACCAGAGGCTCCCTATCCCCCGTTGGATAACATTGGGCCTCAGCACTCTGCACCCGGCCGCCCTAGTGCTGCTGAGGGTATTCTGAGATTGCATCCTCGACCCTGGGGGAACCCTGGTTCTAACCCCAGAAACCCAACTCCCACAACCAAGTACTTACCTGTAAACCGATAACTCCATTTCCTCCCAAAGGACTGCATTGACTGCTTTCTTGTGAAAATTGTTCTAAGTGTGGAGTTGGTTTTGTATGAGAACTTGAAAAACTGCATATAACTTAAAACTGCTTTACTTACCTTTTCTCTAGGAAATGTCCTAGTGTGATATCTCGGGATATCACACTGAGTGGAAAAAGTAATCCATAAAGTAATCTGAAAAGTAATCAAAAGTAATTTCTACTGTATTGAAATTATTTACAAACTTGTAACAGTCATTTTCATTCAGCTTGCTTGTATTGTTCAACCTGCCTTGAAAAGTACCATTTACACTTACCTGTGCCAGGCTTGCTTGGTTCTAGAAAATAAATATAAATAAATAATATTTTTATACAAATCAAATTGGTCTGAGTTCAGTCTTTGAGTGAATGACATCATTTGCTGACTGTGTACAACAAATGCTTAACACTACCCTCTGAAAAAGCCTTACTGCTTGCCCACTCTACCACAAATAGAGAGTAAGGTGCTATCTACTTTTACCTCTGCCTACCTTTGGGGTTCCACTGGACTCTTGTGCACACTATACCTCATTTTGTTATAGTATATACAGAGCCATCTTCCTACAATTAGTTTTCTAGACCCTAAGCCTAGTATGTACACACTCTACAGAGTAACATGCATGCGTCATCAGAAAAGAAAGTCCTGCCACATATGTCAGTTCCCATGACATGCTGTTCCCTCTTCAGAGAGGTGACATGCTGACAGGAGGTTCTTCCCACATTTGGGCAGAGGACACAGCAGGTAGCAGAAGAGGTCGCTGATGCAATACTTGAGGTGTACGGAAAGGACTCCAGTGAAGACACAGGCCTCTGGCTTTCTATGAGCCTGCTTCTGGACTTGAATGACACATGGGGATTGGGCCAGAGACAGCATAACAGTTCACCTTGTAAGCAGTCAATAATGTGGCGCATTACGCCCTGGCCACAGTTTCGCCAATGCAACGGAAGGCCATTTGCGTAGGCCTGGGCGGTGAACTTCGCTCCGTTCGTGGAGTTTGCGGAGTTTTCTGCACTCCGCGGAGCTCGCGGAGTGCAGAAAACTCCGCTTCGCGATGTGCAGCGGAGTTTTTTCCCCGCTCGCGAACAGTAAGTTCGCGAACGGTAAGTTCGCGAGCTTGAGCTGCAGCTCGGGTAGAATTTCTACCCGAGCGCCAGGAATACCAGCACAAACTGCAGTTCGCACTGCACTCCGCCACTCGCAGAACTTCACAGAGTTTTTTTGTAACTTCGCGGAGTTCCGCGTAGCAAAACTCCGCGAACTACGCCCAGGCCTGCATTTGCGGCACAGTTCTTTGATGCAGCAGCACAGTCCACTCAGGAATAGTTCGCTCAGACAAAATCGTTGTCTCTCTTCCTGCATTCATATGGAAACACTATGCCCACACCCCTCAGGACAGACAGATCACTCTCCTCAGCCTTCCTGCTCCGAGAGACCCACACATAATTGGGTTGTCAAAACTTGTCTTACTTTCCCTGAACAGACACCTGCTCATTTAACAGGCTCATTCCCTCTTTCATCAGGTAGATTGGATTTTAGGTGCTTTAGGTCAGAGAAACAGCCTCTTCCTTCTCTGATGACCCCTCACCTTGTGGAATCTGGCCTTCAGCCTGACACCAGCTCTGGTAGCACTGCATTCCTCAGTGGAGCCCTGCCTTCCTTGGTCAAAGAGAACTTAGAACTGGAACAACAAGTGGGTCAGTGGCCTCCAGTTTTATTCAGTTAAAGCAGACAGGAGTGTGTGGATTCTTTGCTCGTTCAGAAATTGTTTGGGTTGATTTTCTTTCAAGTGTCCTCTCAAGCTGTTCTCCAGGCTGGTCTTTATGAAGAGTGATGCTCCTCATTACCAGGTGGTTGCCAACCTGGAGTACCAACAACAGAGCCACAAAGGTGTGAGCTCGCTGAACCTGGCTATCAACTGCCTCAATGAGCAGTGATCAGGGAAGAGGCCAAAGGCTGACCTCACCAAAAGTGGGTCACTTTCACCTTAACAGTCCCATCCTGTACCACATAGCAGTGTTATAGGGAGTAATCAGTATCTTCCCTCAGCAAAAATCCTGACTGAATTTGTATAGGTGTCATGTCTCCTCTGCTCCCACTTCGGTGTCTAGATCTCTTTCCAGTTTCAGGAATGTCAGCAGTATAATTCCACTGTCTGGGAAAACAACCATCTTCCAAATGTGAAGAGGCCAGGGTCTTCCAAAATCAAACCCACAGGTGCACATTCTTTTGGCTCACTTAAACACATGCATACACCACACAGGACACAAACGCATAACATACAGTTGGCATGTTAGCAACAGGATCTAGGTTAATGCATGAACTGCTACATGAGTGGCCCAGTAGGCCTCTTCTAAACTAATACAAGTAAAAAGGGCTGGTAAGAACTATGGATTCACAAAGCATGGTAAGCTACCACCACTACTGCTCATGCTAAACCTATGACAGGGACAGTAGTCCTCTTTCAGTAAATGAGAGTACGGTTGGTGTTCCCCACCAGGTCACCGGACATGTCCTGAGCCTCACTTATGTCAAAGTACAGGCCTAGGCCTCTGCTCATGTCAAAGTACAGGCCTCTGTGCACAATCTACATTATGATGAAGCTAGGACCAAATATCAAAAATCAAGATTCCATATACTCGCAGTCAGGCACTCGGGGCAGGAGAACACAACTGTACACCATGCAGGGGACAGACATAAACATTCTCAAAGTGTTGTCGCTGGGCATGGGATGGCCTCCGCTGCTGGGCTCAGTGGCACTGCCTATATGCCCCCTCCATCCCCTTAGCCCACAATCCAATGCTGCCGGCCCTACATGATGAAAGCGCTAAAGCACGGGAACATAGCAGAAAACTATATACGTATGGTGATTTGTAACCTGACGGTCAATTCCTCCCCCCGTTTGCACTGGAAGAGACTCCACCATGCTCGACACACTCCTTATTATCAGATTCGTGCCACTTGCAGGGTGCAGCACACTACATTTCCTGAACCTCCGCCTACACTACATGCCCTTAAATACATATTGGCAAACACTTTCCCTCATAGATTAGTCACACGCCTGTATGCCACCATGCAAGATAAGGCAACCGCCTGCAGCCCCACGGCCTTAGCTGGGTGGGCAGCAGACATAGTCCCCCTACCTACAGAGGCACAATGGACTTATTGCTGCGAACAACTGGGGGCCCTTTTGCCCAGTTACAGACTCAGAATCATATATTTCAAATTCCTACACAGGCTATATTGTACACCTGAACAGATGCATCGTATAGGCCTTCTGGCGGAGGCGCGCTGTGTGTGATGCTCAGTGCCCCAGGCTTCCTTCCTACACTTAGCCTGGGAGTGCCCCAAAATCGCTGACTATTGGAGTGAAATACATCATACTACTCACCAGATAACTGGTCACTCACTATCGCCAACTCCACGAGTCAGTCTATTGGGCTATGTAAGAGACATCCCAACTGAACATCGACGCCTCACGGCCATGCTCTATCTTCAAGTCCAAAAGTCAAATTTCTAAGCATTGGGGAGAAAACTTGCACCCAAGGGTGCGTCCTGGTTACGAGACGTCACCTACTGTCAAGAGCAATTGGCCCATTACTGGAAATTAATGCCGCCGACCTCCCACCCTATAGACATTTGGGACTCATTCTCAACTTACCTACGATTCCGAGCTCCTTCCCCTTCTTAGTCGCTGTGTGAAATATATGTATTGACCACTGTACGTTCCCTGACCATTGCTGTCAACGAGTTCATCTAGCTAAATTGATTTGATGTAAAGCTGACAATTCCTCTTTTCTATTTGAATTCATACTTTGGAGTGGGCCTTTGTATTCAAAACTGCCATATAGGGAAATACCACAGCATTGTTTTGCTTTACTGTGAATTTGCTCTTATTCGTAGTTATGGCTCCTTGAATGATACGTTTTATGGGATGATAAAATGTTTAAATGATTATACAGAATTCTGCGTCTCTGTTCTTTATATAAAATACAAATAAAAATAGAGAAATACAAAAAAACGTTACATCTTTCACTGTTTAACACAAAATATGGTTAGTCTTAAAGGCCTCTATACAATTGTCATATCCTTTCCCCTTGTGATAACGGGAGACAATGCCAGTTATCCAGTGTTGCATCTTTTACAGTTGAGGTGCTGGTTGAATATTCACTAATAAGAAGCTGAGAATCCTCAGTAAAATATATTTTAAATGTGGCATACACAGCATAACATTAATAGAGTATATTATGGTGCTGTACGGGGTTATGAGGATCTCTGTAGTACATTTACTCTTATTATGGTCCTGTGGCGATTCCTGGTACGGAAGCTCATTTCAGCTATGGGAATATTAATTAACGTTGTAACAGTACTTTGTAGTGCTTTGTTTGCCATTGTTTAATAGTGATACCTAATCAGTAGTGCCTGGCTGAGGTAGAACTATCTGATCAAATCTTCAGTTCAGTTGCCATGTTTAGGTTCACTTATTCTAAATGGTTCTGTTATGGAATGGACATGCTATGGTAATGAAATATTTAGATGTTAAACAAAAAATTTGCTTTAATGCCTTTTTTGAGAAAATGATGACCAACTGGTGTGCTCAATTTGTTCTGTTGGTGGAGGGTGAAAAATAAATACCTTCATGTGCATTTGCAGTTGAGATGGCAACTTTTAATATGCTATTGATCTGTTTCACAAATCTATTTGTGTTAATGGCAAGATTTACAAATGCACAGAACACGAAATAGTTATTTAACAGCTGTAAATCACTTTGCTCCTGCTTAATATTACTTTAGAGGAGAAATGATACAGCCACAAAAATAAAAAAATATGGTGACAGGATATTTCCCAGGTTTACGGCTAGCATTGCAGGTACTCCTGTCAACTTTTATGAGTTGTGGACCTAGTGGTGTAATATGCAAATTGCTTTCAGCTTCATGCCCTGCACGTCTGTGGTGCCATGGTGTCCACTTGATTGTCTCCAATGGTGTGTCTAACATTCTTATTAGGAGTACAGGAAAGAACAACTATATCTGGACAGAACTGAAAAGTTACAATGTTGAATGCTGGATTGTTGTTTGATCCTCAGAGGTATCTGATTAACTAGCATATTGGAACAGGGATAAGTAGTAGTGATACCTACTGGTTAATATGGTAAATTGGGATATTGTGTGTAATTTCATGGGCTTTGCTGTTGTCTGAAAAATGTGATAGTCGGAGGCACCTCTGTATGATGTTGTAGATGTCAGACGACCTGTCCTGTATGTTCTTTTGGAAACTGGGTTGCTCCAATAGAGGAAAGCAGCAATCAGAATTTATAGCTTTATAGTTCTAGATATAGGAATTAAATAGCAGTTTCTTCCCTGCACAGAAAACACAATTAGTGAATGAGTGGCATAGGAGGATAGAAGAGGTAAATTAAGTTTTGATGATATTTCATTGGGAGTGGAGCCTATTGGAATGGTAGTGGTAACAGATGAGTAAAGGAGTGCTTCACAGTGGAAGGGAAGGATGGACTGATTCTCAAGGTCAGAGTGTTTATAAAGGTGCCAATTTAAAAAAAAAAAATTTACATTTATGGCATTCAGTCAGATCAATGGCAGCCCACCCGCGCCGAACGGATAAAGGTGATAAATTAACAGATCATTGACACCGTTATCTGTAAGGATGCCCAAGTTTTGCTAGCATTAAATTTAGATAGCCGGGTTTCTAAGACCTTGCAGATTTGAGATCTGCAAAAAAGGTTTGTAAGGTTTATGTGTAAAGTAATCTAATATCTGAATATTATATGGTCAGTCCTGCAGAGTTATCTTTCTAGCTTGGGCAAGGGGCGAAGGGGGCCCACCTGTGTAGGTTTGTTGGGCTTTGAGCTACATGCAACAAGAGACCCATAGCAAGGGGGAGAAGCCACTGATAAGGATGTTGAATGCCATGGCGTTGTGACCCATGCAGCCAGTCTCAGAGTGGCCTTCAGATCAGAGAGGGAATATATCTAGGTTCACTGTTAAGAAGTTGGCTTAGTGATACTTTGGTGCAGTATAATCAGGAGAGATAATAGTAAGGTGCATAGGTGGGTAGAGACAAACTCATGGGGTCACCAAAGGTTATACTAGAGTAGGCGAAGAAACACTGCAAAAATAATAATCATTTGTGGATAGAGTGCATGGGTGTTCAACCAGTAACGGGAAGGAACAGAATAGTTGAATTAGAGAATGGAGCTATCAAGAAGAAACAAGCAAAGGTTATTGGCAGGATGTAACAGAGATTAGTATCTAGGCCATGTATGGCTGGGGACATGCAAAATATACAAAACGGCACAAGTAGAAGATAAAGGCATAGTCAGAACTAATGTGAGTAAATACCACAAGGAAAATGGAGGGTTTTGCGATTGGAAATTAAAATGGTACAGACTGAGTAGGGCCAGGGTGGAAGAGGTAAAAGCAACAACAAGGTGTATGGGAAGGGTAAGGGCAGGGAACGGCACAAGAAACTGGTGTATCTGATAGAGGCTTCTAGCTGCAGATTTCTCACCTTAGAATATTTCCCTGGTGTCAGACTGAATCCGGAGGTTTTTGAGCAGTACCCTTGCATGACGGTAGGTGATGTAACTCTGCTCTGCGTATGCCTTGTCTGCGCCGGATATTGCATGGTCTGAGCCTATTTAGGAGCCACTCCAGCATGCTGACTTCAGTTCTTTCCTTTCCATGCCAGATACCACTGATTCATGAAGAGCTACCCTAGTAGCTTTCTGACTTTTTTTCTTGCATTTTATTGAACATTTTTGGAGAGATTTCTCTCCTGGTGTGACAGGATGTCCCCAAAGAGACCTACTGTTTACAAACCATGTGGTGCCTGTCACTGGCAGATATCTGTAACAGACCCACACTTGGCTTGTCTATGGTGCTTGGATAAAGGCCATGACTCTAAGATCTGCGAGTACTGCCGAGCCAAGGACCCTAAGGCACTAAGGGAGTATTCCCTCAATCTCCTTGTCATCCGATGTCAGATGACCCCACGATGCTCAAGATCCCAGTCGAGCTGCACCCAGCGGTCATCGTCTCATTCAAAGTTGTTGGGTAAGTCCCAACGCAAGAAGAAAACCAAGAAGCCGAAGAGATCTTCGACTTCGCCACACAGATCTAAGTCATCGGGCGAGGCGCGGGAGCGTCGGCCCTCCAGGCCATGCGCTTCAGCAGAGCCTGAGACAGACTTCCCCTGAGCCAGATCGACCCCCGCCCAGCTGATAGGATTTTCTATGGTCATGTACATCATATTTGGGTGGCCCGACACCTCTGGAGTGCCTTCAGGCCCCACAGACTCAGGAAGGGCCCTCACTGGATCCTCACCGGCAGGTTCACCTTCGGCACCAAAACTTAAGAAGGAGTGAGAAGTCTTTACAGGAGATATATCCTCCTCTTCCCAAACAAAATGCTTCAACAAACTAAAGGAAGAAATATCTTGAATGTCATAAAGTGCATGTATATGGTCTATCCGAGACCGGTAAGTAACGGCACCCAGGTAAATCGGTGCTCACCTTACATTTGTCTCGGACTTGTGTGAGATTAGAGATTTACCTGGGTGCCGTTACTTACCGGTCTCGGATAGACCATATACATTCACTTTATCACCTTCGGCACCAGTGGGGCCTCATGGATCCAGTGTTTGATCTGGAGCGAAGCTGCCTTTGAGACCAAGACCTTCCTCAGTGCCCACTCCAGTACTGAGATTCCTGGCACCGCCGACACCCCACTGCGGCGCCATCCCCATCCTCATTTCTGGCTCCGAAACAGAGATAGGTGGGCATTATCTGAGAACGGTTCCGGCGCCGGCTGGGACCATGCACTCCAGGTCAAAGCCAGTGCCATTTTCATTCAACAGTCCTGAAGAGGGAAATGAATAGGAGGGGTCTGCAGAACCTTATGGATACCGCCATCCCCTAGACAATACAGAGGACAACTTATATGGACACTGACTTGGTCTCTCCCCTTACTGTGGCTCCAGAGGAGGGTGCCTCATTCACTATGGTGGTGTGTAGGGAGGCTGAGGTTTTGGGCCTGCAGTGGCAGTCAAGATGAATGTCCCGACAGGTGCTTCAGCTGGGCGTCGCCCCATCTGAACCCTAACTTCTTTTTAATGTAGCCCTTACTGATGTCCTACTCGGGGCCTGGTGGAAGCCCTGCATAGGGCCTCCTGTGCATAGTACAATTTCCTGCCACAGTTGTTCCACTCCTGGGGACCCCAGTTTTCTTACCTAGCACCCCACCCTGGAGAGCTTAAAGACCAAAGCCTCCAACTCTAGAGTCAAACCTGGTATGTTGCATACCACTCCACTGGATAGAGAGTACAAGAGGTTGGACACCTTTGGGGAAAAGGATGACCTCTGCGTCTTCTGCCAGCCTTGCACTGCGGTCAGTGAACACAGCATGCCTCTTGGGCCGATACTCCCATATGATCTGGGACTTGGTCGCGCAAGTGCTGCCTATTGTCTCGGAGGCCCGAGCCATTGCTGAAGGGAGAGATGCAGCAAAATTCAACTTAACCTTTACTTATGGATATGATTCTCTTTTTGGAGAGAAGGCGGGCTCAATGCTGGAGCACTTTAAGGATAGCCGAGCTACGGCCAGGTCCTTGGGCTTCTCCATTGCCCCTTGCCAACCCCAGTTCACCTTCCGCCACAGAAGAAGTTTTCAACTGCATTCATACCTTCCCAGCCTTTTCAAGGCCTTGGATGCGGGTCCCACAAACCACCTGGTAGAGGTAGCCAAAGGGCAGGCCTGTAATCCACCTCTCCATCAGCCATAGCCTCAAAGCCCCTTTAGTTTGCCCTCCTACCATCATGGGCATCCAGTGGTTAGGCCACCATCTGCACCACTGAAGTTTGGAAACATCAGACCATTGTGTTTTACAGATTGCCAAAAGGGGCTAATCCATCCCCTTTGTGACGACCCCTCCGTCATCCACTTACAACCGGTTGATGGAGGACCACCTCTCCTTGCTCTATCAAGAAGTGTTGGCTCCTTTGGCCAAGTAGCATAATCATGAGGGTTCCGACATCAGAAGTAGGTCACAGATTCTATAGCCGCTACTTTCTGGTGCCCAAAAAGGACAGAGGCCTTCATACTATCCTAGACCTGCGCCTTCACAATTTATTTCTGAAAAATGAGAAATTCAAAATGCTCATGCTCGCTCAAGTCCTGTCTGCCCTGCATCCAAGAGACTGGATGGTAGCGTTGGACTTGCAGGACACATATTTCCACATGCCCGTCCTGCCTGTCTACAGACGTTACCTGCCATTCACGGTGGGCCAAGAGCACTTTCAGTTTGCTGTGCTCCCCTTCAGCTTTACCAGCACCCCTTGAGTGCTCACCAAGGTGATGACGGTGGTTGCAGCATGCCTGCGGAGGTAAGGGATTCCAGTCTTCCCCTACCTCGATGATTGGCTGTTGAAGACGGGCTCACAACAGGCAGTTGTTTGCCATCTCAAGACTACGACGAACCTCCTGCACTTGCTGGAAGTTCACTATCAATGTGCCGAAGTCAAACCTGACTCTCTCTAAGGCACACACAAGGAGATGATGGACGGAGCGCTGAAACTTTTCAGACACTCACCCCCAGTCACAGATCTGGGTTGAATCCATCATCGTTCTTTAGCTCACTTCGCCACCCCAGTTCAGACACAGCTATATGCAAATCAGTCTTGACCCTGTGCCTCATGCGAACAGTCCAGCCCGAACTGCCAAGCCATGTCTTCCCTGGATCGGAAACAAGCATCCTGGGACCGGTTTCGGGCTAACAGCCCTCATCAGCCAGGCTAGCTTGAATCCAGTGGCAAAGTGAGCAAGGGACCACGTCTGGGCATACCCTGCCAACTTTGGTGGCGAAGTGAGCTAAAGAATGATGATGGATTCAACCCAGATCTGTGACTGGGGGTGAGTGTCTGAAAAGTTTCAGCACTCCGTCCATCATCTCCTTGTGTTTGCTTTGTTCGCCCTAAGTTGGCAGGGTATGCCCAGATGTGGGTCCCTTGCTCACTTTGCCACTGGATTCAAGCTAGCCTGGCTAATGAAGGGTGTTACCCAGAATCAGTACCACTTCTCCACTTCTGCACAGAGTTCTCAAGAAGATCAGGAATGACTGGGGCCAAGTCAATCTTGTGGGTCCGGATTGGGCAAGGAGAGACTGGGGTACGAAGGGGTTAATAAAGGGAAGGCTGTGCAGAAATGGACCATCTCAAGAGGGATAGTGCTCTACACAAATAACTGCTATGTATTGGACAAGAAGCAACCCCCTGAGGGTTTGCTTGCTCATTCCACCAGAGCGAAGGCTGTGACCACTGCGTTAGCCTAAGGAGTCCCTGTTCTGGTCATCTGTGAGGCAGCAACATGGGCATCTCGGCAGATGTCTACCAAGCACTCCTGCCTGGACAGTCAGGTCCTTTGTGACGGGCACTTTGTCCGCTCAGTCCCCTTGAGTTTTGTATTCTAAGGTAAGGAATCTGTGGCTAGAAATATCTATCAGATGAACAAGTTACTTACCTTTGGTAATGCCTTATCTGGTAGAGTATCGATGTAGCTGCAGATTGCTTACTGGTCATCCCATCCTCCATGATCGCAGAACTGATTACAGTGTGAGGGTCACCCTTCTAAGGGCCTTAGAATTTCAGTTCAGTTGTTAGTCTTCATCGTAGCTCTGCATCCCTGGAGTGGAAAGTTGCAAAAGGAACTGACATATATATAGGCACCACTTATTGCATTGCCGGCGCAGACACCACCAACACAGAGCCGAATGAGGCCACCTACCAGTGGGCAAGGGTACTGCTTGAAAACTTCTGGATCTAGTCTGACTCCTGGGGAATATCCTATGGTTAGGAATCTGCAGCTAAGTAGATTCTCTATCAGATAAGACATTACCAAATGTAAGTAACTTCTTGTGAGAAACAAACTGCAGTGGTTAGAGGGACCAGGTAGACAATTGCACAGGAAGAGGGGTGTGGCAGGGGGGGGGATAGATATGGAGGTAAGATCTCATTGGGACCAAGTGATGAAAATGGCATTATTGTGCCAAAGGAAGGTAGGAAGCATGAGTGTGTCTAGGAGTCCAGTCACAAAAACACAGCAAAGTAAGAACAAAGCACGAAAGGATACAGGGCAGAAAATGGCACAAGCAAAGAATAAAGAAGGAAAGGAAAACAACTGACTGCATGGGATACTCCGAGTATGTACAGAGGAGTGGAAGACAGAAATTACACAATATTAAGAGTAAGTCAGAAAGAGAAGTATACTAAAGTTCATACCCTATTGAGGTGGGATGAGGCGACAACACCAGGAAGGGGTACACATGGGAAGCTAAAGGACTAAATGCAGTGAATAGATCCAGGTTGGAATGGGATATAAGGAGAAATGGTACATGGAAGTGCGCAAGAAGGGAGGAAAATGGACAAATCAAAGGGGCCAAGGCTCTGTAAGGCAAAGGACTGAATGGAAGAGGTAGCCCAAGCATATAGAATACAAACTACACCACCATGGAAGCTGGCACAAAGCTACTACATTTCAAATTGAGTGCTGGAGGCTAAAGGAACAGGATACTCAAAAGGGCTCCCCTCAAAATTGTCTGAAAAACCTAATAAATAAATTGCCTTCAGCTAAGCTGTAGGCTGTGTGCCCTTGCAGGTAGATTGATAATAAAAATGTCATGGGACCCAACATGGATCTAGGCAGTAGGGTGCACCTTCCAGACAGCATCAAACCCCACAATCCAGGGTTGAAAAGGAGAAGACACAACTGTGCCACAAGATAAGCAGCATCGGGTCTAGGGGGAAATTTAGTAAGAATTCATGCGACGCAGTGCAGCAAGTTTCTGTGGTGCATTACGTGAATGGGATAGAGCTCAGAAGGGCCATATTTCAAATATATGGCACTCTTCAGCTCTCTTCCAGTGCTTACACACTGGTTGCTGCTAAGCAACAATGCAGGCACCCTTGCATCATGCTACAAGGGTGCCTGCATTACGGGCAGGACTGTTTATATGCAAGATTCTACAATAAAACACATCAAAGAGGCATTTTTCTTTTTCTATATGTGAAAATGTTGGAAGAATTTGGTCTCATTTCTGTTTCTGTTCTCATTGAAGCATAAGAAAAAGACATCTTCCCTTGTCCCTTTCTCCTCTTTTGGCTTAATCATCTGTGGAAGAAAAGCCTGGTCCTGTTTACAATGCCAGCATCAGTAAAAACCATGCCCTTATGACCATACAAGAAGTACAGTGCCCCAGATTCAGAACAACATTGTTGCAATCACTGGCATAGCTAGCCTATGTGGTGATGGTGACTACCAAGTGGAAAATGATGAACCTAGCCATGCTAGCTACAGACTCACTGCATACGTAATATGGGAAATGGGAGAAATATGTTAGACATGGAAGTACTTCTGATTCATTGTGACTGTGTTGATGTCTAAATACAAAAGGAAAATACTATGAATGAATACTAAAGAAGTCTTTTCCGTCCCTATCCTACCTGATGCACAAAACATTATACCCACAGAGAGCGAGAGAGATTTACCAACTATTGACAACCAGAGGCCCTCACAGGATGGCATTGCCTCAAAAGTGAGTGGAATTTCATCAGATAAAAGAGTTGTACATTTTGACATCAGTGCCGCCTCACCAAGTTGGATACACCAAGTAGATTGGCCCGCTAGGGACAGGAAGTAGGGAAATTTGAAATAATTTCCAAATCCAAAGTTTTCGTTTTTTTGAGGAATTTCAATCTGACTCTG